>CATIWC010001110.1:0-189649 GCA_948472305.1 Vicia faba
TTATTTCAAATGTATATGGAATATGTGTCATTAAGTAATAGTCTTTTAACTAAGTTTCTTAGTGATGAAGTAACCTAAGATTTTGTGATGGAGAATTAGAAAATACTGAAATTGTTTACATCTATTATGCCATAATACAATATGAATATGGTGGATAAATATACTATCGAGAATAATTAGATAAATTGAATTATTTCAAATGTATAAGGAATATGTGTCATTAAGTAATAGTCTTTTAACTTAGTTTCTTAGTGATGAAGTAACCTAAGATTTGGTGATGGAGAATTAGAAAATACTAAAACTGTTTATATCTACTATACCATAATACAATATGAATATGGTGGGTAAATATACTATCGAGACTCATCAGATAATTTGAATTATTTAAAATGTATATGGAATATGTGTCATTAAGTAATAGTCTTTTAACTTAGTTTCTTAGTGATGAAGTAACCTAAGATTTGGTGATGGAGAATTAGAAAATACTGAAACTGTTTATATCTATTATACCATAATACAATATGAATATGGTGAATAAATATACTATCGAGACTCATTAGATAATTTGAATTATTTCAAATGTATATGGAATATGTGTCATTAAGTAATAGTCTTTTAACTTAGTTTCTTAGTGATGAAGTAACCTAAGATTTGGTGATGGAGAATTAGAAAATACTGAAACTGTTGACATGTATTATACCATAATACAATATGAATATGGTGAATAAATATACTATCGATACTCATTAGATAATTTGAATTATTTCAAATGTATATGAAATATGAGTCATTAAGTAATAGTCTTTTAACTTAGTTTCTTAGTGATGAAGTATCCTAAGATTTGGTGATGGAGAATTAGAAAATACTGAAACTGTTTACATCTATTATACCATAATACAATATGAATATGGTGGATAAATATACTATCGAGACTCATTAGATAATTTTAATTATTTCAAATGTATATGGAATATGTGTCATTAAGTAAAAGTCTTTTAACTTAGTTTCTTAGTGATGAAGTAACCTAAGATTTGGTGATGGAGATTTAGAAAATACTGAAATTGTTTACAGCTATTAAACCATAATACAATATGAATATGGTGGGTAAATATACTATCGAGACTCATTAGATAATTTGAATTATTTCAAATGTATATGGAATATGTGTCATTAAGTAATAGTCTTTTAACTAAGTTTCTTAGTGATGAAGTAACCTAAGATTTGGGGATGGAGAATTAGAAAATACTGAAATTGTTTACATCTATTATGCCATAATACAATATGAATATGGTGGATAAATATACTATCGAGAATAATTAGATAAATTGAATTATTTCAAATGTATATGGAATATGTGTCATTATGTAATAGTCTTTTAACTTAATTTCTTAGTGATGAAATAACCTAAGATTTGGTGACGGAGAATTAGAAAATACTGAAACTGTTTATATCTATTATACCATAATACAATATGAATATGGTGGATAAGTATACTATCGAGACTCATTAGATAATTTGTATTATTTCAAATGTATATGGAATATGTTTCATTAAGTAATAGTCTTTTAACTTAGTTTCTTAGTGATTAAGTAACCTAAGATTTGGTGATGGAGAATTAGAAAATACTGAAACTGTTTACATCTATTATACCATATTACAATATGAATATTGTGGATAAATATACTATCGAGACTCATTAGATAATTTGAATTGTTTCAAATGTATATGGAATATGTGTCATTAAGTAATAGTCTTTTAACTTAGTTTCTTAGTGATGAAGTAACATAAGATTTGGTGATGGAGAATTAGAAAATAACGAAACTGTTTACATCTATTATACCATAATACAATATGAATATGGTGAATAAATATACTATCGAGACTCATTAGATAATTTGAATTATTTCAAATGTATATGGAATATGTGTCATTAAGTAATAGTCTTTTAACTTAGTTTCTTAGTGAAAAAGTAACCTAAAATTTGGTGATGGAGAAGAAGGAAAATACTGAAATTGTTTACATCTATTATACCATAATACAATATGAATATGGTGGATAAATATACTATTGAGACTCATTAGATCGAGACTCATTAGATAATTTGAATTATTTCAAATGTATATGGAATATGTGTCAATAAGTAATAGTATTTTAACTTAGTTTCTTAGTGATGGAGTAACCTAAGATTTAGTGATGGAGAATTAGAAAATACTGAAACTGTTGACATGTATTATACCATAATACAATATGAATATGGTTAATATATATAATATCGAGACTCATTAGATAATTTGAATTATTTCAAATGTATATGGAATATGTGTCATTAAGTAATAGTCTTTTAACTTAGTTTCTTAGTGATGAAGTAACCTAAGATTTGGTGATGGAGATTTAGAAAATACTGAAATTGTTTACAGCTATTAAACCATAATACAATATGAATCTGGTGGGTAAATATACTATCGAGACTCATTAGATAATTTGAATTATTTCAAATGTATATGGAATATGTGTCAATAAGTAATAGTCTTTTAACTTAGTTTCTTAGTGAAAAAGTAACCTAAAATTTGGTGATGGAGAAGAAGGAAAATACTGAAATTGTTTACATCTATTATACCATAATACAATATGAATATGGTGGATAAATATACTATTGAGACTCATTAGATCGAGACTCATTAGATAATTTGAATTATTTCAAATGTATATGGAATATGTGTCAATAAGTAATAGTCTTTTAACTTAGTTTCTTAGTGATGGAGTAACCTAAGATTTAGTGATGGAGAATTAGAAAATACTGAAACTGTTGACATGTATTATACCATAATACAATATGAATATGGTTAATAAATATAATATCGAGACTCATTAGATAATTTGAATTATTTCAAATGTATATGGAATATGTGTCATTAAGTAATAGTCTTTTAACTTAGTTTCTTAGTGATGAAGTAACCTAAGATTTGGTGATGGAGATTTAGAAAATACTGAAATTGTTTACAGCTATTAAACCATAATACAATATGAATCTGGTGGGTAAATATACTATCGAGACTCATTAGATAATTTGAATTATTTCAAATGTATATGGAATATGTGTCATTAAGTAATAGTATTTTAACTTAGTTTCTTAGTGATGAAGTAACCTATGATTTGGTGATGGAGAATTAGAAAATACTGAAATTGTTTACATGTATTATACCATAATACAATATGAATATGGTGAATAAATATACTATCGGGACTCATTAGATAATTTGAATTATTTCAAATGTATATGGAATATGTGTCATTAAGTAATAGTCTTTTAACTTAGTTTCTTAATGATGAAGTAACCTAAGATTTGGTGATGGAGAATTAGAAAATACTGAAACTGTTTACATCTATTATACCGTAATACAACATGAATTAGGTTGATAAATATACTATCGAGACTCATTAGATAATTTGAATTATTTCAAATGTATATGGAATATATGTCATTAAGTAATAGTCTTTTAAATTAGTTTCTTAGTGATGAAATAACCTAAGATTTGGTGACGGAGAATTAGAAAATACTGAAACTGTTTATATCTATTATACCATAATACAATATGAATATGGTGGATAAGTATACTATCGAGACTCATTAGATAATTTGTATTATTTCAAATGTATATGGAATATGTTTCATTAAGTAATAGTCTTTTAACTTAGTTTCTTAGTGATGAAGTAACCTAAGATTTGGTGATGGAGAATTAGAAAATACTGAAACTATTTACATCTATTATACCATATTACAATATGAATATGGTGGATAAATATACTACCGAGACTCATTAGATAATTTGAATTATTTCAAATGTATATGGAATATGTGTCATTAAGTAATAGTCTTTTAACTTAGTTTCTTAGTGATGAAGTAACCTAAGATTTGGTGATGGAGAATTAGAAAATAACGAAACTGTTTACATCTATTATACCATAATACAATATGAATATGGTGAATAAATATACTATCGAGACTCATTAGATAATTTGAATTATTTCAAATGTATATGGAATATTTGTCATTAAGTAATAGTCTTTTAACTTAGTTTCTTAGTGAAAAAGTAACCTAAAATTTGGTGATGGAGAAGAAGGAAAATACTGAAATTGTTTACATCTATTATACCATAATACAATATGAATATGGTGGATAAATATACTATTGAGACTCATTAGATCGAGACTCATTAGATAATTTGAATTATTTCAAATGTATATGGAATATGTGTCATTAAGTAATAGTCTTTTAACTTAGTTTCTTAGTGATGAAGTAACCTAAGATTTGGTGATGGAGAATTAGAAAATACTGAAACTGTTGACATGTATTATACCATAATACAATATGAATATGGTGAATAAATATACTATCGAGACTCATTAGATAATTTGAATTATTTCAAATGTATATGGAATATGTGTTATTAAGTAATAGTCTTTTAACTTAGTTTCTTAGTGATGAAGTAACCTAAGATTTGGTGATGGAGATTTAGAAAATACTGAAATTGTTTACAGCTATTAAACCATAATACAATATGAATCTGGTGGGTAAATATACTATCGAGACTCATTAGATAATTTGAATTATTTCAAATGTATATGGAATATGTGTCATTAAGTAATAGTATTTTAACTTAGTTTCTTAGTGATGAAGTAACCTATGATTTGGTGATGGAGAATTAGAAAATACTGAAACTGTTTACATGTATTATACCATAATACAATATGAATATGGTGAATAAATATGCTATCGGGACTCATTAGATAATTTGAATTATTTCAAATGTATATGGAATATGTGTCATTAAGTAATAGTCTTTTAACTTAGTTTCTTAATGATGAAGTAACCTAAGATTTGGTGATGGAGAATTAGAAAATACTGAAACTGTTTACATCTATTATACCATAATACAATATGAATAAGGTGGATAAATATACTATCGAGACTCATTAGATAATTTGAATTATTTCAAATGTATATGGAATATATGTCATTAAGTAATAGTCTTTTAACTTAGTTTCTTAGTGAAGAAGTAACCTAAAATTTGGTGATGGAGAAGAAGGAAAATACTGAAATTGTTTACATCTATTATACCATAATACAATATGAATATAGTGGATAAATATACTATAGAGACTAATTAGATGATTTGAATTCTTTCAAATGTATATATAATATGTTTCATTAATTAATAGTCTTTTAACTTAGTTTCTTGGTGAAGAAGTAACCTAAAATTTGGTGATGGAAAAGAAGGAAAATACTGAAATTGTTTACATCTATTATACCATAATACAATATGAATATGGTGGATAAATATACTATCGAGACTCATTAGATAATTTAAATTATTTCAAATGTATATGAAATATGTGTCATTAAGTAATAGTCTTTTAACTTAGTTTCTTAGTGATGAAATAACCTAAGATTTGGTGACGGAGAATTAGAAAATACTGAAACTGTTTATATCTATTATACCATAATACAATATGAATATGGTGGATAAGTATACTATCGAGACTCATTAGATAATTTGTATTATTTCAAATGTATATGGAATATGTGTCATTAAGTAATAGTCTTTTAACTTAGTTTCTTAGTGATGAAGTAACCTAAGATTTGGTGATGGAGAATTAGAAAATACTTAAATTGTTTACATCTATTATACCATAATACAATATGAATATGGTGGATAAATATACTATCGAGAATAATTAGATAAATTGAATTATTTAAAATGTATAAGGAATATGTGTCATTAAGTAATAGTCTTTTAACTTAGTTTCTTAGTGATTAAATAACCTAATATTTGGTGATGGAGAATTAGAAAATACTGAAACTGTTTATATCTACTATACCATAATACAATATGAATATGGTGGGTAAATATACTATCGAGACTCATTTGATAATTTGAATTATTTCAAATGTATATGGAATATGTGTCATTAAGTAATAGTCTTTCAACTTTGTTTCTTAGTGATGAAGTAACCTAAAATTTGGTGATGCAGAATTAGAAAATACTGTAACTATTTACTTCTATTATACCATAATAGAATATGAATATGGTGAATAAATATACTATCGGGACTCATTAGATAATTTGAATTATTTCAAATGTATATGGAATATGTGTCATTAAGTAATAGTCTTTTAACTTAGTTTCTTAGTGAAGAAGTAACCTAAAATTTGGTGATGGAGAAGAACGAAAATACTGAAATTGTTTACATCTATTATACCATAATACAATATGAATATGGTGGATAAATATACTATCGAGACTAATTAGATGATTTGAATTCTTTCAAATGTATATATAATATGTGTCATTAAGTAATAGTCTTTTACTTTAGTTTCTTGGTGAAGAAGTAACCTAAAATTTGGTGATGGAAAATAAGGAAAATACTGAAATTGTTTACATCTATTATACCATAATACAATATGAATATGGTGGATAAATATACTATCGAGACTCATTAGATAATTTGAATTATTTCAAATGTATATGGAATATGTGTCATTAAGTAATAGTCTTTTAACTTAGTTTCTTAGTGATGAAATAACCTAAGATTTGGTGACGGAGAATTAGAAAATACTGAAACTGTTTATATCTATTATACCATAATACAATATGAATATGGTGGATAAGTATACTATCGAGACTCATTAGATAATTTGTATTATTTCAAATGTATATGGAATATGTTTCATTAAGTAATAGTCTTTTAACTTAGTTTCTTAGTGATGAAGTAACCTAAGATTTGGTGATGTAGAATTAGAAAATACTGAAACTGTTTACATCTAATATACCATAATACAATATGAATATGGTGAATAAATATACTATAGAGACTCATTAGATAATTAGAATTATTTCAAATGTATATGGAATATGTGTCATTAAGTAATAGTCTTTTAACTAAGTTTCATAGTGATGAAGTAGCCTAAGATTTGGTGATGGAGAATTAGAAAATACTGAAATTGTTTCTATCTATTATGCCATAATACAATATGAATATGGTGGATAAATATACTATCGAGAATAATTAGATAAATTGAATTATTTCAAATGTATAAGGAATATGTGTCATTAAGTAATAGTCTTTTAACTTAGTTTCTTAGTGATGAAGTAACCTAAGATTTGGTGATGGAGAATTAGAAAATACTGAAACTGTTTATATCTACTATACCATAATACAATATGAATATGGTGGGTAAATATACTATCGAGACTCATTAGATAATTTGAATTATTTCAAATGTATATGGAATATGTGTCATTAAGTAATAGTCTTTTAACTTAGTTTCTTAGTGATGAAGTAACCTAAGATTTGGTGATGGAGAATTAGAAAATACTGAAATTGTTTCTATCTATTATGCCATAATACAATATGAATATGGTGGATAAATATACTATCGAGAATAATTAGATAAATTGAATTATTTCAAATGTATAAGGAATATGTGTCATTAAGTAATAGTCTTTTAACTTAGTTTCTTAGTGATGAAGTAACCTAAGATTTGGTGATGGAGAATTAGAAAATACTGAAACTGTTTATATCTACTATACCATAATACAATATGAATATGGTGGGTAAATATACTATCGAGACTCATTAGATAATTTGAATTATTTCAAATGTATATGGAATATGTGTCATTAAGTAATAGTCTTTTAACTTAGTTTCTTAGTGATGAAGTAACCTAAGATTTGGTGATGGAGAATTAGAAAATACTGAAATTGTTTATATCTATTATACCATAATACAATATGAATATGGTGAATAAATATACTATCGAGACTCATTAGATAATTTGAATTATTTCAAATGTATTGGAATATGTGTCATTAAGTAATAGTCTTTTAACTTAGAGTCTTAGTGATGAAGTAACCTAAGTTTTGGTGATGGAGAATTAGAAAATACTGAAACTGTTGACATGTATTATACCATAATACAATATGAATATGGTGAATAAATATACTATCGATACTCATTAGATAATATGGATTATTTCAAATGTATATGAAATATGAGTCATTAAGTAATAGTCTTTTAACTTAGTTTCTTAGTGATGAAGTATCCTAAGATTTTGTGATGGAGAATTAGAAAATACTGAAACTGTTTACATGTATTATACCATAATACAATATGAATATGGTGAATAAAGATACTATCGAAACTCATTAGATAATTTGAATTATTTCAAATGTATATGGAATATGTGTCATTAAGTAATAGTCTTTTAACTTAGTTTCTTAGTGATGAAGTATCCTAAGATTTGGTGATGGAGAATTAGAAAACACTGAAACTGGTTACATGTATTATACCATAATACAATATGAATATGGTGAATAAATATACTATCGATACTCATTAGATCATTTGAATTATTTCAAATGTATATGGAATATGTGTCATTAAGTAATAGTCTTTTAACTAAGTTTCTTAGTAAAGAGGTAACCTAAGATTTCTTGATGGAGAATTAGATAATACTGAAACTGTTTACATCTATTATGCCATAATACAATATGAATATGGTTGATAAATATACTATCGAGAATCATTAGATAAATTGAATTATTTCAAATGTATAAGGAATATGTGTCATTAAGTAAAAGTCTTTTAACTTAGTTTCTTAGTGATGTAGTAACCTAAGATTTGGTGATGGAGAATTAGAAAATACTGAAACTGTTTATATCTACTATACCGGAATAAAATATGAATATGATGGGTAAATATACTATCGAGACTCATTAGATAATTTGAATTATTTAAAATTTATATGGAATATGTGTCATTAAGTAATAGTCTTTTAACTTAGTTTCTTAGTGATGAAGTAACCTAAGATTTGGTGATGGAGAATTAGAAAATACTGAAACTGTTTATATCTATTATACCATAATACAATATGAATATGGTGAATAAATATACTATCGAGACTCATTTGATAATTTGAATTATTTCAAATGTATATGGAATATGTGTCATTAAGTAATAGTCTTTTAACTTAGTTTCTTAGTGAAGAAGTAACCTAAAATTTTTTGATGGAGAAGAAGGTAAATACTGAAATTGTTTACATCTATTATACCATAATACAATATGAATATGGTGGATAAATATACTATCGAGACTCATTAGATCGAGATTCATTAGATAATTTGAATTATTTCAAATGTATATGGAATATGTGTCATTAAGTAATAGTCTTTTAACTTAGAGTCTTAGTGATGAAGTAACCTAAGATTTGGTGATGGAGAATTAGAAAATACTGAAACTGTTGACATGTATTATACCATAATACAATATGAATATGGTGAATAAATATACTATCGATACTCATTAGATAATTTGGATTATTTCAAATGTATATGAAATATGAGTCATTAAGTAATAGTCTTTTAACTTAGTTTCTTAGTGATGAAGTATCCTAAGATTTGGTGATGGAGAATTAGAAAATACTGAAACTGTTTACATGTATTATACAATAATACAATATGAATATGGTGAATAAAGATACTATCGAGACTCATTAGATAATTTGAATTATTTCAAATGTATATGGAATATGTGTCATTAAGTAATAGTCTTTTAACTTAGAGTCTTAGTGATGAAGTAACCTAAGATTTGGTGATGGAGAATTAGAAAATACTGAAACTGTTGACATGTATTATACCATAATACAATATGAATATGGTGAATAAATATACTATCGATACTCATTAGATAATTTGGATTATTTCAAATGTATATGAAATATGAGTCATTAAGTAATAGTCTTTTAACTTAGTTTCTTAGTGATGAAGTATCCTAAGATTTTGTGATGGAGAATTAGAAAATACTGAAACCGTTTACATGTATTATACCATAATACAATATGAATATGGTGAATAAAGATACTATCGAGACTCATTAGATAATTTGAATTATTTCAAATGTATATGGAATATGTGTCATTAAGTAATAGTCTTTTAACTTAGTTTCTTAGTGCTGAAGTATCCTAAGATTTGGTGATGGAGAATTAGAAAACACTGAAACTGGTTACATGTATTATACCATAATACAATATGAATATGGTGAATAAATATACTATCGATACTCATTAGATAATTTGAATTATTTCAAATGTATATGGAATATGTGTCATTAAGTAATAGTCTTTTAACTTAGTTTCTTAGTAAAGAAGTAACCTAAGATTTCTTGATGGAGAATTAGATAATACTGAAACTGTTTACATCTATTATGCCATAATACAATATGAATATTGTTGATAAATATACTATCGAGAATCATTAGATAAATTGAATTATTTCAAATGTATAAGGAATGTGTGTCATTAAGTAAAAGTCTTTTAACTTAGTTTCTTAGTGATGTAGTAACCTAAGATTTGGTGATGGAGAATTAGAAAATACTGAAACTGTTTATATCTACTATACCGGAATAAAATATGAATATGATGGGTAAATATACTATCGAGACTCATTAGATAATTTTAATTATTTAAAATGTATATGGAATATGTGTCATTAAGTAATAGTCTTTTAACTTAGTTTCTTAGTGATGAAGTAACCTAAGATTTGGTGATGGAGAATTAGAAAATACTGAAACTGTTTATATCTATTATACCATAATACAATATGAATATGGTGAATAAATATACTATCGAGACTCATTTGATAATTTGAATTATTTCAAATGTATATGGAATATGTGTCATTAAGTAATAGTCTTTTAACTTAGTTTCTTAGTGAAGAAGTTACCTAAAATTTGGTGATGGAGAAGAAGGTAAATACTGAAATTGTTTACATCTATTATACCATAATACAATATGAATATGGTGGATAAATATACTATCGAGACTCATTAGATCGAGACTTATTAGATAATTTGAATTATTTCAAATGTATATGGAATATGTGTCATTAAGTAATAGTCTTTTAACTTAGAGTCTTAGTGATGAAGTAACCTAAGATTTGGTGATGGAGAATTAGAAAATACTGAAACTGTTGACATGTATTATACCATAATACAATATGAATATGGTGAATAAATATACTATCGATACTCATTATATAATTTGGATTATTTCAAATGTATATGAAATATGAGTCATTAAGTAATAGTCTTTTAACTTAGTTTCTTAGTGATGAAGTATCCTAAGATTTGGTGATGGAGAATTAGAAAATACTGAAACTGTTTACATGTATTATACAATAATACAATATGAATATGGTGAATAAAGATACTATCGAGACTCATTAGATAATTTGAATTGTTTCAAATGTATATGGAATATGTGTCATTAAGTAATAGTCTTTTAACTTAGTTTCTTAGTGATGAAGTAACCTAAGATTTGGTGATGGAGAATTAGAAAATACTGAAACTGTTTACATCTATTATGCCATAATACAATATGAATATGGTGGATAACTATACTATCGAGACTCAATAGATAGTTTGAATTATTTCAAATGTATATGGAATATGTGTCATTCAGTAATAGTCTTTTAACTTAGTTTCTTAGTGATGAAGTAACCTAAGATTTGGTGATGGAGAATTAGAAAATACTAAAACTGTTGATATGTATTATACCATAATACAATATGAATATGGTGAATAAATATACTATCGATACTCATTAGATAATTTGAATTATTTCAAATGTATATGGAATATGTGTCATTAAGTAATAGTATTTTAACTTAGTTTCTTAGTGATGAAGTAACCTAAGATTTGGTGATGGAGAATTAGAAAATACTGAAATTGTTTACATCTATTATACCATAATACAATATGAATATGGTGGATAAATATACTATCGGGGCTCATTAGATAATTTGAATTATTTCAAATGTATATGGAATATGTGTCATTAAGTAATAGTCTTTTAACTTAGTTTCTTAATGATGAAGTAACCTAAGATTTGGTGACGGAGAATTAGAAAATACTGAAACTGTTTACATCTATTATACCATAATACAATATGAATATGGTGGATAAGTATACTATCGAGACTCATTAGATAATTTGTATTATTTCAAATGTATATGGAATATGTTTCATTAAGTAATAGTCTTTTAACTTAGTTTCTTAGTGATGAAGTAACCTAAGATTTGGTGATGGAAAATTAGAAAATACTGAAACTGTTTACATCTATTATACCATCATACAATATGAATATGGTGAATAAATATACTATAGAGACTCATTAGATAATTAGAATTATTTCAAATGTATATGGAATATGTGTCATTAAGTAATAGTCTTTTAACTAAGTTTCTTAGTGATGAAGTAACCTAGGATTTGGTGATGGAGAATTAGAAAATACTGAAATTGTTTCTATCTATTATGCCATAATACAATATGAATATGGTGGATAAATATACTATCGAGAATAATTAGATAAATTGAATTATTTAAAATGTATAAGGAATATGTGTCATTAAGTAATAGTCTTTTAACTTAGTTTCTTAGTGATGAAGTAACCTAAGATTTGGTGATGGAGAATTAGAAAATACTGAAACTGTTTATATCTACTATACCATAATACAATATGAATATGGTGGGTAAATATACTATCGAGACTCATTAGATAATTTGAATTATTTCAAATGTATATGGAATATGTGTCATTAAGTAATAGTCTTTTAACTTAGTTTCTTAGTGATGAAGTAACCTAAGATTTGGTGATGGAGACTTAGAAAATACTGAAACTGTTCATATCTATTATACCATAATACAATATGAATATGGTGGATAAATATACTATCGAGACTTATTAGGTAATTTGAATTATTTCAAATGTATATGGAATATCTGTCATTAAGTAATAGTCTTTTAACTTAGTTTCTTAGTGATGAAGTAACCTAAGATTTGGTGATGGAGAATTAGAAAATACTGAAACTGTTTTCATCTATTATACCATAATACAATATGAATATGGTGAATAAATATACTATCGAGACTCATTAGATAATTTGAATTATTTCAAATGTATATGGAATATGTGTCATTAAGTAATAGTCTTTTAACTTAGTTTCTTAGTGAAGAAGTAACCTAAAATTTGGTGATGGAGAAGAAGGAAAATACTGAAATTGTTTACATCTATTATACCATAATACAATATGAATATGGTGGATAAATATACTATTGAGACTCATTAGATAATTTGAATTATTTCAAATGTATATGGAATATGTGTCATTAAGTAATAGTCTTTTAACTTAGTTTCTTAGAGATGAAGTAACCTAAGATTTGGTGATGGAGAATAAGAAAATACTGAAATTGTTTACATCTATTATACCATAATACAATATGAATATCGTGGATAAATATACTATCGAGACTCATTAGATAATTTGAATTATTTCAAATGTATATGAATATGTGTCATTAAGTAATAGTCTTTTAACTTAGTTTCTTAGTGATGAAGTAACCTAAGATTTGGTGATTTAAAATTAGAAAATACTGAAACTGTTTACATGTATTATACCATAATACAATATGAATATGGTGAATAAATATACTATCGAGACTCATTAGATAATTTGAATTATTTCAAATGTATATGGAATATGTGTCATTAAGTAATAGTCTTTTAACTTAGTTTCTTAGTGATGAAGTAACCTAAGATTTGGTGATGGAGAATTAGAAAATACTGAAACTGTTTACATCTATTATGCCATAATACAATATGAATATGGTGGATAAATATACTATTGAGAATCATTAGATAAATTGAATTATTTCAAATGTATAAGGAATATGTGTCATTAAGTAATAGTCTTTTAACTTAGTTTCTTAGTGATGAAGTAACCTAAGATTTGGTGATGGAGAATTAGAAAATACTGAAACTGTTTATATCTACTATACTAGAATACAATATGAATATGGTGAATAAATATACTATCGAGACTCATTAGATAATTTTAATTATTTCAAATGTATATGAAATATGAGTCATTAAGTAATAGTCTTTTAACTTAGTTTCTTAGTGATGAAGTATCCTAAGATTTGGTGATGGAGAATTAGAAAACACTGAAACTGGTTACATGTATTATACCATAATACAAAATGAATATGGTGAATAAATATACTATCGATACTCATTAGATAATTTGAATTATTTCAAATGTATATGGAATATGTGTCATTAAGTAATAGTCTTTTAACTTAGTTTCTTAGTAAAGAAGTAACCTAAGATTTCTTGATGGAGAATTAGATAATACTGAAACTGTTTACATCTATTATGCCATAATACAATATGAATATGGTGGATAAATATACTATCGAGAATCATTAGATAAATTGAATTATTTCAAATGTATAAGGAATATGTGTCATTAAGTAAAAGTCTTTTAACTTAGTTTCTTAGTGATGTAGTAACCTAAGATTTGGTGATGGAGAATTAGAAAATACTGAAACTGTTTATATCTACTATACCGGAATACAATATGAATATGATGGGTAAATATACTATCGAGACTCATTAGATAATTTGAATTATTTCAAATGTATATGGAATATGTGTCATTAAGTAATAGTCTTTTAACTTAGTTTCTTAGTGATGAAGTATCCTAAGATTTGGTGATGGAGAATTAGAAAACACTGAAACTGGTTACATGTATTATACCATAATACAATATGAATATGGTGAATAAATATACTATCGATACTCATTAGATAATTTGAATTATTTCAAATGTATATGGAATATGTGTCATTAAGTAATAGTCTTTTAACTTAGTTTCTTAGTAAAGAAGTAACCTAAGATTTCTTGATGGAGAATTAGATAATACTGAAACTGTTTACATCTATTATGCCATAATACAATATGAATATGGTGGATAAATATACTATCGAGAATCATTAGATAAATTGAATTATTTCAAATGTATAAGGAATATGTGTCATTAAGTAAAAGTCTTTTAACTTAGTTTCTTAGTGATGTAGTAACCTAAGATTTGGTGATGGAGAATTAGAAAATACTGAAATTGTTTATATCTATTATACCATAATACAATATGACTATGGTGAATAAATATACTATCGAGACTCATTAGATAATTTGAATTATTTCAAATGTATATGGAATATGTGTCATTAAGTAATAGTCTTTTAACTTAGTTTCTTAGTGAAGAAGTAACCTAAAATTTGGTGATGGAGAAGAAGGTAAATACTGAAATTGTTTACATCTATTATACCATAATACAATATGAATATGGTGGATAAATATACTATCGAGACTCATTAGATCGAGACTCATTAGATAATTTGAATTATTTCAAATGTATATGGAATATGTGTCATTAAGTAATAGTCTTTTAACTTAGAGTCTTAGTGATGAAGAAACCTAAGATTTGGTGATGGAGAATTAGAAAATACTGAAACTGTTGACATGTATTATACCATAATACAATATGAATATGGTGAATAAATATACTATCGATACTCATTAGATAATTTGGATTATTTCAAATGTATATGAAATATGAGTCATTAAGTAATAGTCTTTTAACTTAGTTTCTTAGTGATGAAGTATCCTAAGATTTTGTGATGGAGAATTAGAAAATACTGAAACTGTTTACATGTATTATACCATAATACAATATGAATATGGTGAATAAAGATACTATCGAGACTCATTAGATAATTTGAATTATTTCAAATGTATATGGAATATGTGTCATTAAGTAATAGTCTTTTAACTTAGTTTCTTAGTGATGACGTATCCTAAGATTTGGTGATGGAGAATTAGAAAACACTGAAACTGGTTACATGTATTATACCATAATACAATATGAATATGGTGAATAAATATACTATCGATACTCATTAGATAATTTAAATTATTTCAAATGTATATGAAATATGTGTCATTAAGTAATAGTCTTTTAACTTAGTTTCTTAGTAAAGAAGTAACCTAAGATTTCTTGATGGAGAATTAGATAATACTGAAACTGTTTACATCTATTATGCCATAATACAATATGAATATGGTTGATAAATATACTATCGAGAATCATTAGATAAATTGAATTATTTCAAATGTATAAGGAATATGTGTCATTAAGTAAAAGTCTTTTAACTTAGTTTCTTAGTGATGTAGTAACCTAAGATTTGGTGATGGAGAATTAGAAAATACTAAAACTGTTTATATCTATTATACCATAATACAATATGAATATGGTGAATAAATATACTATCGAGACTCATTTGATAATTTGAATTATTTCAAATGTATATGGAATATGTGTCATTAAGTAATAGTCTTTTAACTTAGTTTCTTAGTGAAGAAGTAACCTAAAATTTGGTGATGGAGAATAAGGTAAATACTGAAATTGTTTACATCTATTATACCATAATACAATATGAATATGGTGGATAAATATACTATCGAGACTCATTAGATCGAGACTCATTAGATAATTTGAATTATTTCAAATGTATATGGAATATGTGTCATTAAGTAATAGTCTTTTAACTTAGAGTCTTAGTGATGAAGTAACCTAAGATTTGGTGATGGAGAATTAGAAAATACTGAAACTGTTGACATGTATTATACCATAATACAATATGAATATGGTGAATAAATATACTATCGATACTCATTAGATAATTTGGATTATTTCAAATGTATATGAAATATGAGTCATTAAGTAATAGTCTTTTAACTTAGTTTCTTAGTGATGAAGTATCCTAAGATTTGGTGATGGAGAATTAGAAAATACTGAAACTGTTTACATGTATTATACAATAATACAATATGAATATGGTGAATAAAGATACTAGTGAGACTCATTAGATAATTTGAATTATTTCAAATGTATATGGAATATGTGTCATTAAGTAATAGTCTTTTAACTTAGAGTCTTAGTGATGAAGTAACCTAAGATTTGGTGATGGAGAATTAGAAAATACTGAAACTGTTGACATGTATTATACCATAATACAATATGAATATGGTGAATAAATATACTATCGATACTCATTAGATAATTTGGATTATTTCAAATGTATATGAAATATGGGTCATTAAGTAAAAGTCTTTTAACTTAGTTTCTTAGTGATGAAGTATCCTAAGATTTTGTGATGGAGAATTAGAAAATACTGAAACTGTTTACATGTATTATACCATAATACAATATGAATATGGTGAATAAAGATACTATCGAGACTCATTAGATAATTTGAATTATTTCAAATGTATATGGAATATGTGTCATAAGTAATAGTCTTTTAAATTTAGTTTCTTAGTGATGAAGTATCCTAAGATTTGGTGATGGAGAATTAGAAAACACTGAAACTGGTTACATGTATTATACCATAATACAATATGAATATGGTGAATAAATATACTATCGATACTCATTATATAATTTGAATTATTTCAAATGTATATGGAATATGTGTCATTAAGTAATAGTCTTTTAACTTAGTTTCTTAGTAAAGAAGTAACCTAAGATTTCTTGATGGAGAATTAGATAATACTGAAACTGTTTACATCTATTATGCCATAATACAATATGAATATGGTTGATAAATATACTATCGAGAATCATTAGATAAATTGAATTATTTCAAATGTATAAGGAATATGTGTCATTAAGTAAAAGTCTTTTAACTTAGTTTCTTAGTGATGTAGTAACCTAAGATTTGGTGATGGAGAATTAGAAAATACTGAAACTGTTTATATCTACTATACCGGAATAAAATATGAATATGATGGGTAAATATACTATCGAGACTCATTAGATAATTTGAATTATTTAAAATGTATATGGAATATGTGTCATTAAGTAATAGTCTTTTAACTTAGTTTCTTAGTGATGAAGTAACCTAAGATTTGGTGATGGAGAATTAGAAAATACTGAAACTGTTTATATCTATTATACCATAATACAATATGAATATGGTGAATAAATATACTATCGAGACTCATTTGATAATTTGAATTATTTCAAATGTATATGGAATATGTGTCATTAAGTAATAGTCTTTTAACTTAGTTTCTTAGTGAAGAAGTAACCTAAAATTTGGTGATGGAGAAGAAGGTAAATACTGAAATTGTTTACATCTATTATACCATAATACAATATGAATATGGTGGATAAATATACTATCGAGACTCATTAGATCGAGACTCATTAGATAATTTGAGTTATTTCAAATGTATATGGAATATGTGTCATTAAGTAATAGTCTTTTAACTTAGAGTCTTAGTGATGAAGTAACCTAAGATTTGGTGATGGAGAATTAGAAAATACTGAAACTGTTGACATGTATTATACCATAATACAATATGAATATGGTGAATAAATATACTATCGATACTCATTAGATAATTTGGATTATTTCAAATGTATATGAAATATGAGTCATTAAGTAATAGTCTTTTAACTTAGTTTCTTAGTGATGAAGTATCCTAAGATTTGGTGATGGAGAATTAAAAAATACTGAAATTGTTTACATGTATTATACAATAATACAATATGAATATGGTGAATAAAGATACTATCGAGACTCATTAGATAATTTGAATTATTTCAAATGTATATGGAATATGTGTCATTAAGTAATAGTCTTTTAACTTAGAGTCTTAGTGATGAAGTAACCTAAGATTTGGTGATGGAGAATTAGAAAATACTGAAACTGTTGACATGTATTATACCATAATACAATATGAATATGGTGAATAAATATACTATCGATACTCATTAGATAATTTGGATTATTTCAAATGTATATGAAATATGAGTCATTAAGTAATAGTCTTTTAACTTAGTTTCTTAGTGATGAAGTATCCTAAGATTTTGTGATGGAGAATTAGAAAATACTGAAACTGTTTACATGTATTATACCATAATACAATATGAATATGGTGAATAAAGATACTATCGAGACTCATTAGATAATTTGAATTATTTCAAATGTATATGGAATATGTGTCATTAAGTAATAGTCTTTTAACTTAGAGTCTTAGTGATGAAGTAACCTAAGATTTGGTGATGGAGAATTAGAAAATACTGAAACTGTTGACATGTATTATACCATAATACAATATGAATATGGTGAATAAATATACTATCGATACTCATTAGATAATTTGGATTATTTCAAATGTATATGAAATATGAGTCATTAAGTAATAGTCTTTTAATTTAGTTTCTTAGTGATGAAGTATCCTAAGATTTTGTGATGGAGAATTAGAAAATACTAAAACTGTTTACATGTATTATACCATAATACAATATGAATATGGTGAATAAAGATACTATCGAGACTCATTAGATAATTTGAATTATTTCAAATGTATATGGAATATGTGTCATTAAGTAATAGTCTTTTAACTTAGTTTCTTAGTGATGAAGTATCCTAAGATTTGGTAATGGAGAATTAGAAAACACTGAAACTGGTTACATGTATTATACCATAATACAATATTAATATGGTGAATAAATATACTATCGATACTCATTAGATAATTTGAATTATTTCAAATGTATATGGAATATGTGTCATTAAGTAATAGTCTTTTAACTTAGTTTCTTAGTAAAGAAGTAACCTAAGATTTCTTGATGGAGAATTAGATAATACTGAAACTGTTTACATCTATTATGCCATAATACAATATGAATATGGTTGATAAATATACTATCGAGAATCATTAGATAAATTGAATTATTTCAAATGTATAAGGAATATGTGTCATTAAGTAAAAGTCTTTTAACTTAGTTTCTTAGTGATGTAGTAACCTAAGATTTGGTGATGGAGAAGAAGGTAAATACTGAAATTGTTTACATCTATTATACCATAATACAATATGAATATGGTGGATAAATATACTATCGAGACTCATTAGATCGAGACTCATTAGATAATTTGAATTATTTCAAATGTATATGGAATATGTGTCATTAAGTAATAGTCTTTTAACTTAGAGTCTTAGTGATGAAGTAACCTAAGATTTGGTGATGGAGAATTAGAAAATACTGAAACTGTTGACATGTATTATACCATAATACAATATGAATATGGTGAATAAATATACTATTGATACTCATTAGATAATTTGGATTATTTCAAATGTATATGAAATATGAGTCATTAAGTAATAGTCTTTTAACTTAGTTTCTTAGTGATGAAGTATCCTAAGATTTGGTGATGGAGAATTAGAAAATACTGAAACTGTTTACATGTATTATACAATAATACAATATGAATATGGTGAATAAAGATACTATCGAGACTCATTAGATAATTTGAATTATTTCAAATGTATATGGAATATGTGTCATTAAGTAATAGTCTTTTAACTTAGTTTCTTAGTGATGAAGTAACCTAAGATTTGGTGATGGAGAATTAGAAAATACTGAAACTGTTTACATCTATTATGCCATAATACAATATGAATATGGTGGATAACTATACTATCGAGAATCATTAGATAAATTTAATTATTTCAAATGTATATGAAATATGAGTCATTAAGTAATAGTCTTTTAACTTAGTTTCTTAGTGATGAAGTAACCTAAGATTTGCTGATGGAGAATTAGAAAATACTGAAACTGTTTATATCTATTATACCATAATATAATATGAATAAGGTGAATAAATATACTATCGAGACTCATTAGATAATTTGAATTATTTCAAATGTATATGGAATATGTGTCATTAAGTAATAGTCTTTTAACTTAGTTTCTTAGTGATGAAGTAACCTAAGATTTGGTGATGGAGAATTAGAAAATACTGAAATTGTTTACATCTATTATACCATAATACAATATGAATATGGTGGATAAATATACTATCGAGACTCATTAGATAATTAGAATTATTTCAAATGTATATGGAATATGTGTCATTAAGTAGTAGTCTTTTAACTTAGTTTCTTAGTGATGAAATAACCTAAGATTTGGTGACGGAGAATTAGAAAATACTGAAACTGTTTACATCTATTATACCATAATACAATATGAATATGGTGGATAAATATACTATCGAGACTCATTAGATAATTTGTATTATTTCAAATGTATATGGAATATGTGTCATTAAGTAATAGTCTTTTAACTTAGTTTCTTAGTGATGTAGTAACCTAAGATTTGGTGATGGAGAATTAGAAAATACTGAAACTGTTTATATCTACTATACCGGAATAAAATATGAATATGATGGGTAAATATACTATCGAGACTCATTAGATAATTTGAATTATTTAAAATGTATATGGAATATGTGTCATTAAGTAATAGTCTTTTAACTTAGTTTCTTAGTGATTAAGTAACCTAAGATTTGGTGATGGAGAATTAGAAAATACTGAAACTGTTTATATCTATTATACCATAATACAATATGAATATGGTGAATAAATATACTATCGAGACTCATTTGATAATTTGAATTATTTCAAATGTATATGGAATATGTGTCATTAAGTAATAGTCTTTTAACTTAGTTTCTTAGTGAAGAAGTAACCTAAAATTTGGTGATGGAGAAGAAGGTAAATACTGAAATTGTTTACATCTATTATACCATAATACAATATGAATATGGTGGATAAATATACTATCGAGACTCATTAGATCGAGACTCATTAGATAATTTGAGTTATTTCAAATGTATATGGAATATGTGTCATTAAGTAATAGTCTTTTAACTTAGAGTCTTAGTGATGAAGTAACCTAAGATTTGGTGATGGAGAATTAGAAAATACTGAAACTGTTGACATGTATTATACCATAATACAATATGAATATGGTGAATAAATATACTATCGATACTCATTAGATAATTTGGATTATTTCAAATGTATATGAAATATGAGTCATTAAGTAATAGTCTTTTAACTTAGTTTCTTAGTGATGAAGTATCCTAAGATTTGGTGATGGAGAATTAGAAAATACTGAAATTGTTTACATGTATTATACAATAATACAATATGAATATGGTGAATAAAGATACTATCGAGACTCATTAGATAATTTGAATTATTTCAAATGTATATGGAATATGTGTCATTAAGTAATAGTCTTTTAACTTAGAGTCTTAGTGATGAAGTAACCTAAGATTTGGTGATGGAGAATTAGAAAATACTGAAACTGTTGACATGTATTATACCATAATACAATATGAATATGGTGAATAAATATACTATCGATACTCATTAGATAATTTGGATTATTTCAAATGTATATGAAATATGAGTCATTAAGTAATAGTCTTTTAACTTAGTTTCTTAGTGATGAAGTATCCTAAGATTTTGTGATGGAGAATTAGAAAATACTGAAACTGTTTACATGTATTATACCATAATACAATATGAATATGGTGAATAAAGATACTATCGAGACTCATTAGATAATTTGAATTATTTCAAATGTATATGGAATATGTGTCATTAAGTAATAGTCTTTTAACTTAGAGTCTTAGTGATGAAGTAACCTAAGATTTGGTGATGGAGAATTAGAAAATACTGAAACTGTTGACATGTATTATACCATAATACAATATGAATATGGTGAATAAATATACTATCGATACTCATTAGATAATTTGGATTATTTCAAATGTATATGAAATATGAGTCATTAAGTAATAGTCTTTTAATTTAGTTTCTTAGTGATGAAGTATCCTAAGATTTTGTGATGGAGAATTAGAAAATACTAAAACTGTTTACATGTATTATACCATAATACAATATGAATATGGTGAATAAAGATACTATCGAGACTCATTAGATAATTTGAATTATTTCAAATGTATATGGAATATGTGTCATTAAGTAATAGTCTTTTAACTTAGTTTCTTAGTGATGAAGTATCCTAAGATTTGGTAATGGAGAATTAGAAAACACTGAAACTGGTTACATGTATTATACCATAATACAATATTAATATGGTGAATAAATATACTATCGATACTCATTAGATAATTTGAATTATTTCAAATGTATATGGAATATGTGTCATTAAGTAATAGTCTTTTAACTTAGTTTCTTAGTAAAGAAGTAACCTAAGATTTCTTGATGGAGAATTAGATAATACTGAAACTGTTTACATCTATTATGCCATAATACAATATGAATATGGTTGATAAATATACTATCGAGAATCATTAGATAAATTGAATTATTTCAAATGTATAAGGAATATGTGTCATTAAGTAAAAGTCTTTTAACTTAGTTTCTTAGTGATGTAGTAACCTAAGATTTGGTGATGGAGAAGAAGGTAAATACTGAAATTGTTTACATCTATTATACCATAATACAATATGAATATGATGGATAAATATACTATCGAGACTCATTAGATCGAGACTCATTAGATAATTTGAATTATTTCAAATGTATATGGAATATGTGTCATTAAGTAATAGTCTTTTAACTTAGAGTCTTAGTGATGAAGTAACCTAAGATTTGGTGATGGAGAATTAGAAAATACTGAAACTGTTGACATGTATTATACCATAATACAATATGAATATGGTGAATAAATATACTATTGATACTCATTAGATAATTTGGATTATTTCAAATGTATATGAAATATGAGTCATTAAGTAATAGTCTTTTAACTTAGTTTCTTAGTGATGAAGTATCCTAAGATTTGGTGATGGAGAATTAGAAAATACTGAAACTGTTTACATGTATTATACAATAATACAATATGAATATGGTGAATAAAGATACTATCGAGACTCATTAGATAATTTGAATTATTTCAAATGTATATGGAATATGTGTCATTAAGTAATAGTCTTTTAACTTAGTTTCTTAGTGATGAAGTAACCTAAGATTTGGTGATGGAGAATTAGAAAATACTGAAACTGTTTACATCTATTATGCCATAATACAATATGAATATGGTGGATAACTATACTATCGAGAATCATTAGATAAATTTAATTATTTCAAATGTATATGAAATATGAGTCATTAAGTAATAGTCTTTTAACTTAGTTTCTTAGTGATGAAGTAACCTAAGATTTGCTGATGGAGAATTAGAAAATACTGAAACTGTTTATATCTATTATACCATAATATAATATGAATAAGGTGAATAAATATACTATCGAGACTCATTAGATAATTTGAATTATTTCAAATGTATATGGAATATGTGTCATTAAGTAATAGTCTTTTAACTTAGTTTCTTAGTGATGAAGTAACCTAAGATTTGGTGATGGAGAATTAGAAAATACTGAAATTGTTTACATCTATTATACCATAATACAATATGAATATGGTGGATAAATATACTATCGAGACTCATTAGATAATTAGAATTATTTCAAATGTATATGGAATATGTGTCATTAAGTAGTAGTCTTTTAACTTAGTTTCTTAGTGATGAAATAACCTAAGATTTGGTGACGGAGAATTAGAAAATACTGAAACTGTTTACATCTATTATACCATAATACAATATGAATATGGTGGATAAATATACTATCGAGACTCATTAGATAATTTGTATTATTTCAAATGTATATGGAATATGTGTCATTAAGTAATAGTCTTTTAACTTAGTTTCTTAGTGATGAAATAACCTAAGATTTGGTGATGGAGAATTAGAAAATACTGAAACTGTTTATATCTACTATACCGGAATAAAATATGAATATGATGGGTAAATATACTATCGAGACTCATTAGATAATTTGAATTATTTAAAATGTATATGGAATATGTGTCATTAAGTAATAGTCTTTTAACTTAGTTTCTTAGTGATGAAGTAACCTAAGATTTGGTGATGGAGAATTAGAAAATACTGAAACTGTTTATATCTATTATACCATAATACAATATGAATATGGTGAATAAATATACTATCGAGACTCATTTGATAATTTGAATTATTTCAAATGTATATGGAATATGTGTCATTAAGTAATAGTCTTTTAACTTAGTTTCTTAGTGAAGAAGTAACCTAAAATTTGGTGATGGAGAAGAAGGTAAATACTGAAATTGTTTACATCTATTATACCATAATACAATATGAATATGGTGGATAAATATACTATCGAGACTCATTAGATCGAGACTCATTAGATAATTTGAGTTATTTCAAATGTATATGGAATATGTGTCATTAAGTAATAGTCTTTTAACTTAGAGTCTTAGTGATGAAGTAACCTAAGATTTGGTGATGGAGAATTAGAAAATACTGAAACTGTTGACATGTATTATACCATAATACAATATGAATATGGTGAATAAATATACTATCGATACTCATTAGATAATTTGGATTATTTCAAATGTATATGAAATATGAGTCATTAAGTAATAGTCTTTTAACTTAGTTTCTTAGTGATGAAGTATCCTAAGATTTGGTGATGGAGAATTAGAAAATACTGAAATTGTTTACATGTATTATACAATAATACAATATGAATATGGTGAATAAAGATACTATCGAGACTCATTAGATAATTTGAATTATTTCAAATGTATATGGAATATGTGTCATTAAGTAATAGTCTTTTAACTTAGAGTCTTAGTGATGAAGTAACCTAAGATTTGGTGATGGAGAATTAGAAAATACTGAAACTGTTGACATGTATTATACCATAATACAATATGAATATGGTGAATAAATATACTATCGATACTCATTAGATAATTTGGATTATTTCAAATGTATATGAAATATGAGTCATTAAGTAATAGTCTTTTAACTTAGTTTCTTAGTGATGAAGTATCCTAAGATTTTGTGATGGAGAATTAGAAAATACTGAAACTGTTTACATGTATTATACCATAATACAATATGAATATGGTGAATAAAGATACTATCGAGACTCATTAGATAATTTGAATTATTTCAAATGTATATGGAATATGTGTCATTAAGTAATAGTCTTTTAACTTAGAGTCTTAGTGATGAAGTAACCTAAGATTTGGTGATGGAGAATTAGAAAATACTGAAACTGTTGACATGTATTATACCATAATACAATATGAATATGGTGAATAAATATACTATCGATACTCATTAGATAATTTGGATTATTTCAAATGTATATGAAATATGAGTCATTAAGTAATAGTCTTTTAATTTAGTTTCTTAGTGATGAAGTATCCTAAGATTTTGTGATGGAGAATTAGAAAATACTAAAACTGTTTACATGTATTATACCATAATACAATATGAATATGGTGAATAAAGATACTATCGAGACTCATTAGATAATTTGAATTATTTCAAATGTATATGGAATATGTGTCATTAAGTAATAGTCTTTTAACTTAGTTTCTTAGTGATGAAGTATCCTAAGATTTGGTAATGGAGAATTAGAAAACACTGAAACTGGTTACATGTATTATACCATAATACAATATTAATATGGTGAATAAATATACTATCGATACTCATTAGATAATTTGAATTATTTCAAATGTATATGGAATATGTGTCATTAAGTAATAGTCTTTTAACTTAGTTTCTTAGTAAAGAAGTAACCTAAGATTTCTTGATGGAGAATTAGATAATACTGAAACTGTTTACATCTATTATGCCATAATACAATATGAATATGGTTGATAAATATACTATCGAGAATCATTAGATAAATTGAATTATTTCAAATGTATAAGGAATATGTGTCATTAAGTAAAAGTCTTTTAACTTAGTTTCTTAGTGATGTAGTAACCTAAGATTTGGTGATGGAGAAGAAGGTAAATACTGAAATTGTTTACATCTATTATACCATAATACAATATGAATATGGTGGATAAATATACTATCGAGACTCATTAGATCGAGACTCATTAGATAATTTGAATTATTTCAAATGTATATGGAATATGTGTCATTAAGTAATAGTCTTTTAACTTAGAGTCTTAGTGATGAAGTAACCTAAGATTTGGTGATGGAGAATTAGAAAATACTGAAACTGTTGACATGTATTATACCATAATACAATATGAATATGGTGAATAAATATACTATTGATACTCATTAGATAATTTGGATTATTTCAAATGTATATGAAATATGAGTCATTAAGTAATAGTCTTTTAACTTAGTTTCTTAGTGATGAAGTATCCTAAGATTTGGTGATGGAGAATTAGAAAATACTGAAACTGTTTACATGTATTATACAATAATACAATATGAATATGGTGAATAAAGATACTATCGAGACTCATTAGATAATTTGAATTATTTCAAATGTATATGGAATATGTGTCATTAAGTAATAGTCTTTTAACTTAGTTTCTTAGTGATGAAGTAACCTAAGATTTGGTGATGGAGAATTAGAAAATACTGAAACTGTTTACATCTATTATGCCATAATACAATATGAATATGGTGGATAACTATACTATCGAGAATCATTAGATAAATTTAATTATTTCAAATGTATATGAAATATGAGTCATTAAGTAATAGTCTTTTAACTTAGTTTCTTAGTGATGAAGTAACCTAAGATTTGCTGATGGAGAATTAGAAAATACTGAAACTGTTTATATCTATTATACCATAATATAATATGAATAAGGTGAATAAATATACTATCGAGACTCATTAGATAATTTGAATTATTTCAAATGTATATGAAATATGTGTCATTAAGTAATAGTCTTTTAACTTAGTTTCTTAGTGATGAAGTAACCTAAGATTTGGTGATGGAGAATTAGAAAATACTGAAATTGTTTACATCTATTATACCATAATACAATATGAATATGGTGGATAAATATACTATCGAGACTCATTAGATAATTAGAATTATTTCAAATGTATATGGAATATGTGTCATTAAGTAATAGTCTTTTAACTTAGTTTCTTAGTGATGAAATAACCTAAGATTTGGTGACGGAGAATTAGAAAATACTGAAACTGTTTACATCTATTATACCATAATACAATATGAATATGGTGGATAAATATACTATCGAGACTCATTAGATAATTTGTATCATTTCAAATGTATATGGAATATGTGTCATTAAGTAATAGTCTTTTAACTTAGTTTCTTAGTGATGAAATAACCTAAGATTTGGTGATGGAGAATTAGAAAATACTGAAACTGTTTATATCTATTATACCATAATACAATATGAATATGGTGGATAAGTATACTATCGAGACTCATTAGATAATTAGTATTATTTCAAATGTATATGGAATATGTTTCATTAAGTAATAGTCTTTTAACTTAGTTTCTTAGTGATGAAGTAACCTAAGATTTGGTGATGGAGAATTAGAAAATACTGAAACTGTTTCTATCTATTATGCCATAATACAATATGAATATGGTGGATAAATATACTATCGAGAATAATTAGATAAATTGAATTATTTCAAATGTATAAGGAATATGTGTCATTAAGTAATAGTCTTTTAACTTAGTTTCTTAGTGATGAAGTAACCTAAGATTTGGTGATGGAGAATTAGAAAATACTGAAACTGTTTATATCTACTATACCATAATACAATATGAATATGGTGGGTAAATATACTATCGAGACTCATTAGATAATTTGAATTATTTCAAATGTATATGGAATATGTGTCATTAAGTAATAGTCTTTTAACTTAGTTTCTTAGTGATGAAGTAACCTAAGATTTGGTGATGGAGAATTAGAAAATACTGAAACTGTTCATATCTATTATACCATAATACAATATGAATATGGTGGATAAATATACTATTGAGACTTATTAGGTAATTTGAATTATTTCAAATGTATATGGAATATGTGTCATTAAGTAATAGTCTTTTAACTTAGTTTCTTAGTGATGAAGTAACCTAAGATTTGGTGATGGAGAATTAGAAAATACTGAAACTGTTTACATCTATTATACCATAACACAATATGAATATCGTGGATAAATATACTATCGAGACTCATTAGATAATTTGAATTATTTCAAATGTATATGAATATGTGTCATTAAGTAATAGTCTTTTAACTTAGTTTCTTAGTGATGAAGTAACCTAAGATTTGGTGATTGAAAATTAGAAAATACTGAAACTGTTTACATGTATTATACCATAATACAATATGAAGATGGTGAATAAATATACTATCGAGACTCATTAGATAATTTGAATTATTTCAAATGTATATGGAATATGTGTCATTAAGTAATAGTCTTTTAACTTAGTTTCTTAGTGATGAAGTAACCTAAGATTTGGTGATGGAGAATTAGAAAATACTGAAACTGTTTACATCTATTATGCCATAATACAATATGAATATGGTGGATAAATATACTATTGAGAATCATTAGATAAATTGAATTATTTCAAATGTATAAGGAATATGTGTCATTAAGTAATAGTCTTTTAACTTAGTTTCTTAGTGATGAAGTCACCTAAGATTTGGTGATGGAGAATTAGAAAATACTGAAATTGTTTTTATCTATTATGCCATAATACAATATGAATATGGTGGATAAATATACTATCGAGAATAATTAGATAAATTGAATTATTTCAAATGTATAAGGAATATGTGTCATTAAGTAATAGTTGTGATCGGTGGATCTGGAACTGACTGTTTTAAAGCTGGTTCGCGAAATGTCGCGGAAGCAAGAGTCGCCACCGTCTTTTATTTTCTCCAATTGGAAAGGACAAAAGCACAGAAAAAATTCCTTTAAAGAGATTGCTCTCGGTTCGGGAGGTAGGTTATAGAAAGGGAAGGTGTTAGCACCCTTTCTATCCATGGTTATCCATGGGCTCTTAGATACTTGCTCATATGTTTTCAAAATTGTTTGTTTGCTTTTCAATGTGGGTTTACAAAGTTTCTTTGAAAAATTTCAGATCGACTCGTACGTCAGAGTGTTTGAAAAGTTTGTTTTGAAAGCTTTTGAAAATGTGTTGGTGTGAAAAGAGTTTTGATTTGTTTTTGAAGTTAGAGCAAGTATCCTTGAGAACCTACCTACCCTAAGGAATTCGTCTGTGTAAATGTCCTTAAAAGTAGTGCCATCCCACCATTGAGAGGTAGGTAGCACCACCGTTGGAGGTGTTCGGGTCAATTCGATTTTAGGGACATGGTGATCACCAGAGCAATGGGAAGACACCTTAGAAGCTACCCTCATGCCAGGTTCCCGGATCATGAGGACTTACTAAGACGTTTTCTACTCGACGACCACCTTTCGAAAGGCAACAGTGAGGCGTACCCTAGGGGTGGTGTGTGCGAATTGTGTGTCATGTTTCAGTTATTTGTCTTGTCATGTTTGTCGTGTTCTACGCTTGATTTTAATTTGTCCATTCATTCTTGCATGCATATTTAACAGTTATAAAGTTTGCGAAAGATAAATCTAAGGCTATTACAAATGGCGCGGGTCCACATCGCCAAAATAAACCGGACCCGATTTAGCGGAAAATAAATAAAGCAATAAAAGTGCGATAAATAAATGTACATGGCTTTGGGAGATTTACAGAATTATATTAAGCAATAAAGTAAATGCGCAAAAGAAAATAATCAAAACAAAACTAGGGCGTTGGACCCTTTTGCAAACAATTAAACTTAATGAGAATTAAAAAAATTAAATGATTAAATGTTTTTTTGGTATTTTGTGTTTTTTAGATTTAAAAGAAAAAAGGAAAAAAATTAATTAAAATTAAAATGCTAAACCCTAGTTCTAATATTTTTAAGTTTATTATGAAAGATTTACATTAAAACCTAAATTAAACTCTAAATTAACTTATGTACAATTTTTAATTTATGAAAATAAAATAATAAATAAATAATATTGTTATTCTGAAAAAAGGGAAAATTAAAAAAAGAAAATAAAAAGTTATTTAAACCTAAATTCTATTTTTTTGGATTTTTTATAAAAAGATTAAAACTATAACCTAATTAACCTAAATTATTTACATGTTTATTTTAAAATAATCATAATAAAATAAATATCATATTTTTTGTATTTTCTGGATTTTTATGATGTTTTTTATATTTTGTAAAAAAAGAGAAAATTAATTAATTAAAGCAATGAAAATAAATAATACAATAATTAAAATAATAAAAGAAAGGCAAACCAGAGTGGGGTGTTGCCCCAAATAAGGAGGTTCAGGCCTGGAAATTCTGGCCCATTAGCTTTGAGTTTCATTGACCTTTTGGATGGCCTACAGCTACGTTGACTTGCATCCATGGTATGCCTCCAACCTGAACCTTTGATTAGATCTCCAGGACGCGTGGCTAATTGATTTTTGAATGTGCATGGTGTACTGGGAGTTGGCGCTACATAGGATCAATTATTGAAAAAATATATTAAGCATTTGCCAGACCTGGGACTTGAACCCAGGTCATGAAGGTTATTCACATCACGTGCTACCAACTGCGCTGCTGCCTTTCATTTAATATATTATGACTACTAAACAACAAAAATCAAAGCCAATGCATGATGGTTAAAACGCGCGAAATTTCAAACGGACGTATCACTGGCTGCCACGACTTCTTCTTCTTCACATACCTGAAAATATAAAACACAATAGCAACGGTTTTAACGCGTTGCTTTAAGCATGCTATGGGAAAATAGCGAATAGGGCTATGGGGCATATAAATTGATCGCGAGTATATTTTCTTCTTCGTCTCTAAGCGCTGATTTCAACCATGGTATCCATGAACCCTGATTTTTCCTCTACGCAAAAGCCCTATTTCAAGAAACCTGTAACCCTAAAAAACGCGCATGGTGGATTCTTATATACAGTGAAATAATGTAATTAAACGTAGTGGTTAGCTCAGAAACATCAATATGAACACGAATCAACAAAGAAAAATGCAAAAAGATGATGGAATCATGCTGTGCGATTTCAAAATTTTCAAGGTACAGTTGGACTTAGGGGTACCAATTCAGGGTCTTTTGATTGATGTTAATGATTGAGAGATGTTCAATGAGGTCTCAGGATGCTAATAGGACAAGAATTGGGGTTTGAATCGAGCTTGAAACTGGTTTTCAGTGTTTGAGTTTTTGTGAAAAAATTTCAATATGCCAATGCTTGTTTGGGCGCAGCTTGCAGTCTAAGATCATTAGGGTTATGTTTCTGAGTATGTATAGAGGCTTTTAGGTCAAGAAAGCTGTACAAAATCTCATGCCATAATGGATTTCAATATATGATTTTACAAGATCTTTTTGAATATTTTTTCATGTGCAATTTGTATCAAATCTGATCAATTCTCATCAAAACTTGCTTAATTAAGAAGTGCACGAAATATTGACCTTGGAATGTGCATAAAAAGATTTTTTTAGGTTAGGTTTATATTTTTCATGTATTAAAATGATTTAAATGAATATAAATTAATATAAATTCAAATAAATAATTAAAAAATATGAAAATACTTCCCTTTGGGCCTAGTGGTCGTGCATAGGCTTGGCATGAAGAAACTTGGAAGAAAATTGGGCCCATTTGCATTTTTAGGCCTTTTGCATCAATGTTGACTTTCAAAATTTTCCAAAAATTTCCCAACTTCCACAAGGCATAACTTGGTCAATTTTTAAGATTTTCACATGTTCTTGGACATTTTGGAAAGGTCTTTGAGTCCTTTAACCAATGTTTTTGGTCCCATGTCGTTTTGATTTACCAGTCTCAAGTTATGGCCTTTGACTTAAAGTCACTTTTTGTTGACTTTTGAAAATGACCTATAATGTTGAAATTGATAACTTTTTGTGAGAGCATTTCTTGGACTTGGAATATGAAGATGAATTGTAGGAAATGTCTTTCTCTTCAAAATGAGCTTTGGATGGAATTTTTCTGATAATCCATGTGAAAGTTATGCCTTGGTCAATTTCAGTTGACTTTTTCAGCTGTCCAAATATGGCAACTTTTGCATCTTTGATGATTTCTGAGCCAAATTTTGAGAATCATGATCAAGCATTGATCAAATGATGTTTGTGGCTTCAAAATGATATATTGACCAAAAATTTGAACTTTTGACTGCCAAATGACCATTTTGCCCCTACAGTTGACTGTAGTGCAATCTAGGGTTTTGACTGTGCAATCTTGAGCTGAATGCCTTGAAACTTGACATGAGGATACTTGACCATCTTTGTTGGCATATGAGACTTGATTGGGCCTTTGAAAAGTTCCTTTTCTTGATCAGAACTCAAACCCTAGTTTTGACCGTGTAGGAGACAGTTGAGCTGCACAACCCTTGGGGCATTTTGTGACTTTGACTTGACAAATCTTGATGAATATGGGAGGGCAAATTTTGGGGTACAACAGTTGCCCCTGTTCAATCTTCTTAGACCTGAGGATGCAGATTGGCTGACGTGCCTTTCGTAATCCGAGGGTAGAAGATGATTGGACACTAAAGTGCCCAGAAATTTGCGCTCACATGGTGACGGTGATGATGGGAATGGGCTTACAGATGCCATCTGGTGATTGTTGGATAGGATGATGGGCTTATAGATGCCATCTGAATGTTGATCGCGTAGGAGATTCCTTAGCGAGAACCTGCATACCTGCAAAAGAGAAAATGAGTACCTGACACGTTGCATGAGTTGATTTTAGATGCTTGGTATAGATGTGTCCTGACTGGTTACAGGAGCTGAGTCTGGAGCTTCAAACGCTGATGAATGAACCAGGGATGGTTACTATCTTAGCATGAATGGTAAGGGAACCTTGGGCGACTTTAACTTCAACAACGCTCGTTGAGAAAAATCTTGGGTGTCTTCTACTGGGATAAGAATCAGGGAGATCTTAGGGTCGATCTGACTGAACCAGAGAGGCCTTGGACGGGGTAAGAATCAGGAAAATCTTAGGGTCGATTTAACTGAACCGGTCGAGGTCTTGAAATATCTTCAAATGGATAAGCATCAGGGAGATCTTAGGGTCGATCTGACTGAACCAAGAGAAGGCCTTTGACTGGGTAAGCATCAGGAAAATCTTAGGGTCGATTTAACTGAACCGGACAAGGTCTTGGAATATCTTCAACTGGATAAGCATCAGGGAGATCTTAGGGTCGATCTGACTGAACCAGAGAAGGCCTTTGACTGGATAAGAATCAGGAAAATCTTAGGGTCGATTTACCTGAACCGGACAAAGTCTTGAAATGTGATTGAGAATTTAAATTGCATTTTTCCTGAAAGGTAAAAGTCAGTCATATGCAATGCATGATATGGATCGAGCGATGATGTTCTCAACATAAATGAGATTCGTATGATATGATGCAGTGCGTTATGCATGCTATAATGATGTATGTGAAGTTTTATGTATGTTTTTGTCTAGGAAAGTGAATCCTTGACGGATGCCGGGAAGTTGTGTCCTGGGCTGACGTTGAAAAATAGATTTTGCTTCCGCTGGGGATGATGATTGCAAGAATACCGGTAGGAGGGGATAACTCCGTTGAGGAATAAACCTGGCGAATGGAAGATTCTGCGGGGAGAAAAAAATGCTCTAGCGACCATGCTGGGAAGCAATACTCTGTGGGAAGAGGGATGCCTTGCTGAGTGTAGATAATAATTTGTTGGGGATGCCCTTGTTGTTGGGAGTGTTGATGGACTTCGTTGGGGTAAGAAGACTTCGTCGAGGACGCTCTTTCCGTGGCCTTTGGCTGAGGATAACCCAGTTATATCCTGTTAAGGAAATAACTCTTTAAATAAAGTCGGACGACGCGTTCGTGCTCTGTGAGGGATAAGCTTCCAGGATCTACTGGGGATAAGCTTATTGCTTGGGGATATGAATTCCATTTCTCCTGGGGAAACTGGATTGGACTCTTCTGGGAAGTTTTGAACTGCGGGGGAAGCGATTCCTTTGAATGTTGATGTACCGCCGGGGAACAATCTTTAGACCAAGACTGCCGGGGATGCTTGTTAAGAATGTATGTATACTGCTGGGGAAGTATGAGGTCGGCTGGAGGATATTCAATTTCCTTGATATTTGATGATTTGCTTGGAGAAGAATGTATTGACTTGTTGAACCACTCTCTGGGGAATTAAGATACACTTGGCCGTGTTCTTTAGCTGAACCTACCTTGGTACCTTAAAGGATAGAACAATTAGACTGCTCAGACAACTCTTTATTGCCCCTGTTTCTAGTGTCACCTGCAATTAATTCCTTTGTTTCGTATGCAAATATTCATGAGTTAGCAAATTATTGTCAATGCATACATCACAAATTGAACCTTGGACGTTCTTCGCAAAACAAAACAGGAAAAGAAAAAACACTTGGCACGTTTAACTGAAGATATATTTTTATTGATTTTTGAATGGCCTGAATAGGCGTTTTGTATACAAGAGGCTGACGTCCTAGTAAGAGGTACGTCGCCGATCAAAAGTTTATACAAGTTTTGTACAAAAGAAAATAAAACAGCTGTGTGAAAAATGTATGATCCACTGGGTTTCAACTCTGCTATTGTCTTTATAACTCTGAGCGTCTCATCACTTGATGACCTTGGTTAAAGGTGAAGCTGACTGATTGATGCCGTCTGAACTTGATGTAGATACCGGATTCTGGATGCAAAGTGATCAATGAGACATAGTTTTACGCTTTATCCCTAATTTTTGCCTGGACCGCCCTTTCGGGTTTTCAGTCCACCGGGATACCCATTTTTGCCCAAGCCGCCTTTTCAGGTTTTCGACTTGCCGGGTGTACAGATTTTTCGTTTTCATCCCTACATTTTGCCCGAACCCTTTTGGTTCGACGGGAAGCCCTAATTTTTGCCTAGGCATGTCAGCCTAGCGGGTCATTTTTCATGCGTAGTATTTTTTAACTATGTCTGCATTGGCGGGGTGAGGAAGGTCGTCACCGTCCATGTTGGTTAATATCATTGCTCCTCCTGAGAACACATGCTTAACCACAAATGGCCCTTCGTATGTAGGGGTCCATTTTCCCCTTGGATCACTCTGAGGGAGGATGATTCGCTTGATCACCAGATCCCCGACTTGATATTCCTGTGGCCTGACCTTTTTGTTAAATGCCCTGATCATTCGTTTCTGATACGTCTGACCATGACAGATAGCAGCAAGTCTTTTTTCGTCAATCAGATTGAGTTGGTCAAGTCGTGTCTGGATCCAATCATCTTCGTTCAGATTTGCATCCTTCATTATCCGGAGAGAAGGAATTTGTACTTCGATCGGCAAGACTGCCTCCATGCCATAAACCAGAGAGAAGGGAGTTGCCCCGGTTGACGTCCTAGCTGAGGTACGGTACCCATGCAGAGCGAACGGTAACATCTCATGCCAATCTTTGTAAGTTACTGTCATTTTTTGCACGATCTTCTTGATGTTCTTGTTAGCTGCTTCTACAGCCCCATTCATCTTCGGTCTGTAAGGAGAAGAATTGTGGTGATGTATCTTGAATTGTTCGCAGAGCTCAGCTATCATCTTATTGTTCAGATTGGTACCGTTGTCTGTAATAATCCGTTCAGGGACGCCGTACCGACAGATCAGGTTGTGCCGAATAAACCGTGCCACAACAGTCTTGGTTACCGTAGCATAGGATGCTGCCTCAACCCACTTCGTAAAATAATCAATCGCTACTAGGATGAAGCGATGTCCATTGGATGCTGTAGGTTTTATCTCGCCGATCATGTCTATGCCCCACATCGCAAACGGCCAAGGTGCAGTCAGAACATTCAGGGGAACCGGAGGAACATGCACTTTATCTGCGTAGATCTGGCACTTGTGGCATGTCCTGGAGTGTTGGTAGCAATCAGCTTCCATTGTGGACCAATAATATCCTGCCCGTAGGATCTTTTTAGCCATAGTGTGCCCACTGGAATGCGTACCAAAGGTCCCTTCGTGTAGCTCTTCCATGATTCTTTCTGCTTCAGTCTTATCCATGCAACGCAGTAAGGTTGAATCATGGTTTCGCTTATACAAGACGCCGTTGCTTAGGAAGAACTTGGCTGCGAACCGCCTCAGGAATTTCTTGTCATTGATAGAGGCACCTTCAGGGTATTCCTGAGCTTCCAGATATCTCTTCACTTCATGGTACCAAGGCTTCTCAGTTACCAATTCAGTTTCGAGATCACAACAGTACGCTGGTTCGTCCAGCTTCCAAATGATGATCCGGGGAGCTTCATTATCCCATTTAACCTTGAACATTGAAGACATTGTAGCTAACGCGTCCGCTAACTGATTCTCGTCTCTTGGAAAGTGCTCGAAGGTTATCTCTGTGAAGTGGGGAATCAGGGTCAACACACATTCTCTGTAAGGAATCAAGTTTGGATGTTTCGTATCCCACTCTCCTTTGATCTGATTGATCACAAGAGCGGAATCTCCGAAGACACTTAGAAATTTGATCCTTAGGTCGATCGCAGCTTGAAGACCCATGATACACGCCTCATACTCCGCCATGTTGTTGGTACAGTTGAAACACAGCCGGGCAGTGAGTGGAGTATGAGTACCTTGAGGAGATATGATGATGGCGCCGATACCATTTCCCAAAGCATTGGAGGCTCCGTCGAAGTGCATAGACCATCGGGATCCTGGTTCAGGTCCTTCATCCGGTCCAGGTACTTCACAATCAGTCACAATCATGATGCTTTCGTCCGGAAACTCGAAGTTCATTGATTGGTAGTCATCTACAGCTTGATGAGCTAAGTGGTCTGCCAATACACTTCCCTTGATGGCTTTCTGGGTTGTGTACTGAATGTCGTATTCCGTCAAGATCATTTGCCATCTTGCAATTCTCCCAGACAGAGCCGGCTTTTCGAATATGTATTTTATAGGATCCATCTTTGATATCAACAAGGTAGTGTGAGTCAGCATATACTGTCTCAGCCGGCGAGCAGCCCATACCAAAGCGCAGCAAGTTTTCTCAAGCAGTGAGTATCGGGTCTCACAGTCGGTAAACTTTTTGCTAAGGTAATAAATGGCATGCTCTTTTCGGCCAGACTCGTCATGCTGCCCCAGCACACACCCCATTGAGTTGTCAAGCACTGTCAGATATAGGATCAGAGGTCTCCCTTCAACCGGTGGCATAAGGATAGGTGGTTCTTGGAGATACTCTTTAATTCTGTCGAAGGCAGCCTGACATTCATCGTTCCAACGCACTACCTGATCTTTCTTCAGCAGCTTGAAGATTGGCTCACAGGTAGCAGTCAGATGAGAGATGAATCGAGCAATGTAATTCAGGCGTCCTAAAAAGCCTCTGACTTCCTTCTCTGTCTTGGGAACTGGCATCTCTTGAATAGCCTTGACCTTAGCAGGGTCCACTTGAATGCCTTTATCACTGACCACGAAGCCTAGCAACTTCCCAGATCTTACCCCGAAGGTGCACTTGTTCGGGTTCAATCTCAGTTTGTACAGTTTCAACCGGTCAAACAACTTCTGCAGATGATCTAGATGCTCTTCCTCAGTCTGGGACCTAGCGATCATGTCGTCCACATACACTTCGATCTCATGATGGATCATGTCATGAAATAAGGCAACCATGGCACGTTGGTAGGTTGCCCCAGCATTCTTTAATCCGAACGGCATGACCTTGTAACAGAAGGTGCCCCACTGAGTAACGAATGTAGTCTTTTCCATGTCTTCAGGTGCCATCTTGATCTGATTGTAGCCTGAAAAGCCATCCATGAAAGAGAATACCTTGTGCTGAGCTGTATTATCAACAAGGACATCAATGTGAGGTAAGGGGAAGTCATCCTTGGGGCTGGCCCTGTTTAGATCCCTGTAATCAACACACATTCTGACCTTGCCGTCCTTTTTAGGTACTGGCACCACATTAGCAACCCACTGAGGGTAAGAAGTCACTGCAAGGAACCCGGCATCAAACTGTTTCATAACCTCGGCCTTAATCTTCTCTGATATCTCTGGACGCATCCGACGGACCTTTTGTTTAACTGGAGGGCAGTCTTCCTTAGTCGGCAAATGATGGACAACAATATCGGTGTCCAACCCGGGCATGTCTTCGTAGGACCAGGCAAAGATCTCCATATAGTCATGTAACATCTTGGTTAACCGTTGCTTCACGCTGAGCTCTAGGTTGGCACCAATCTTCACCTCTTTTCTGTCTGCCTCAGTACCCAGGTTTATGGTTTCCACTGGCTCTTCATGGGGTTGAATTGCCCTCTCTTCCTGAAGCAACAATCTTGCAAGCTCGCCAGGCACTTCGCAATCATCTTCACCTTCGTCTTCGGCTAAGTTGATCGGATTTTCGAAGTCATAATTGGCATTAGCAGAGCTGTTATCAGTAAGATCCAGAGTGGATTGGAACCTGTATGAGTGAGTGTGTGTGTAAATACAGCTGTTTTTGAAAATTATGTAAAGGAAAGGAAAGATAGAAAAGGAACACAATATTTGCAATGCGAAAAGTACGTCCAAGATTTTCATTCATGATGTATAAAATGACAGTTTGTATGCCCTCACAAATAGAACCACGGTGCCTCGGGTAAGACACCGGGCCATAGAGTTTATCAATGTTTATTACAAAATATCAAAACAAAGAAATTTATTACTTAGTGTCAAAAGAAACAGAGAGATTGTCCTTGGCGCTCCAATTGTTAAGTCCACCATCAGCAGCCGGGTAGATCCAGCTATCGAACTCAGTTTCGTCAACTTCCTCTTCATCACCAATAGCATTAACTCCATGAGCAGGCAGGGGAGCTGTAACCACATTAGGCTTGTCAGATGCCTCAAATTGTACCTCCTTAGCGTCAATGAGGTCCTGCAGCTTGTTCTTTAGTGCCCAACAATCATCAGTAGAGTGCCCCGGGCTTTCTGAATGGTAAGCACAACGAGCATTCGGGTTGTACTTGGGGGATGCAGTATTTGGGAACTTTGGTGCTTCCCTGACAGTTACCAAATTGGTTGCGAGTAACTGCGGCAAGATCTGCGACAAAGTCATGTTTAAGCGGGTGAATTCCCTCCGGGGTCTTTCCACCTTCTGAGTGTTGTTTGGCCGGGGAGCGGCAGCAGGCTTAGCAATCATGACCGCACTGACAGATTGGCGGTGTTCACTTCTCTCTGATCTTCTAGAACCATACACGGCACTAGACTCCTTTTTAAACGGTTTCTTTTCTGAACTAGAGGATGATGCCCCCTTAGCAATCTTCCCAGATTTCAGCCCAGCTTCAATTCTCTCTCCAGTTAAGATCAAATCAGTGAAACCAGCAGAAGAATTCCCAATGAGATGGTTAAAGAATGGCCCAGATAGGGTCCCCAAGAACATGTCAACCAACTCCCGATCAGTCAATGGTGGCTGCACCCTGCCAGCCAGGTCTCTCCACTTCTGAGCGTACTCCTTAAAACCTTCGCTTGCGCCTAACGCCATACCCTGGAGTTGGGTACGTGTGGGGGCAAGGTCGGCATTATACTGATACTGCTTGTAGAAAGCAGTAGCCAGCTCCTCCCAGTTACGAACTTTGGTCCCATCCAGCTGATAGAACCATTCGAGATGAGTCCCTGAAAGACTCTCCTGGAAGAAGTGGATCCATAGATTCTTGTCCGCAGAGTACGGCTGAATTTTTCGAACATAGGACCTCAAATGCAGCTTGGGACAAGACGCCCCGTCATACTTGGAGAAGGTGGGAGCTTTGAACTTGTGGGGAATGATCACACCAGTCGACAAACCCAGATCTCCGAAATCCAGCCCAGGTGCCTGTTGCACCTCCATAGCCTTCAACCTGTCCTCCAGTTGTTTGTATCTGTTGTCTTCAGGAGGGTACTGCTCTTCATCAAAATCCGTCTCGTTGTCGGAGACTTCTGGAGTAGGAAGCTTTACTTCTGCCTGAGAAGGACTCTTGCCCACAGAAGAAACAGCCTCTTCATGCTGCAGAGTATTACCCAACCTTCGGCCCGAGTTGAATAGAACAGTTCTTCTTTTCTTCTTCTTCTCCTTCTTCAGGAGCATAGTCTTCAGTTCCTCTTGGCCCTTAGCTAGACCCATGATTAGCTCTTGAAACTGCGCATTCTGCGCCTGGAGAGCCTTGATTGAAGTCTCTGTTGATTCAGATCCGGGATTCATGATGCTGAAATAAACAGCGAAGAACTGTAAGCAACCTGAAAAGAGGAAAAACCTGCTATGCACATGATGTATGAAATGCGTATGCAATGCATTCAAGGGTTCGAAAGTTCAAATTTGTTGTAGACAAGAAAAGAACACACGTTATCATTAAAGAAATCATTGTTTAATACATCAAGGCCTCATGGGCAAAAGTACAAAAAACCAAGTCAATCCCAAAATACACTGCGCATCCTTTTCGGAGCTATGTAGGTGTTGAGATTCCTTTCCTCATGCAACAGACGGGTGAGCTCCAAGACCTTCTTTTCACTGGCATGCAGACTAGTCTCAAGAGAATTCCGCTCTTCCTTAAGCTGGATCCAGCTCTTCTGCATCTCTTCCCAGGATGTGGGCATATCAGGGTGCTGAATAACATGAGACACTTCCCCTTCCAAGACTGGTTCCTTGATTACCGGGAGCATGTGAGGATAAGGCATCACTAGCTTCTGAGAGCGGGCGCGTACCCATTTGAGATAAGGCTCCAAAGGGATGGAGTTCCTGTGCCCCAGTGTCTTGCTGTCTATCCTACTAGGCATCCTCCAGGCTCTGATAAATCTCTGACGAAGTCCTTGAGTATCACTGTCGAAGTCAAAAACTATGTCGGGAATTAACATGTCATGAGGACCATCCCTCCGAGCATAACCAAACTGTCTCCAAGCCAGACATGGACTATAAGTAATACCCCCTCTGATTCCAAGTAAAGGAACATTAGGGTACTCCCCACAACGATCAATGATAGTGACATCTCCTCTGGATCTAGGACACCAATGTATATCTGCATGTGTAAGAGTCATCAACCGTTGTGACCATCTCAAACCCCGCTCATTCTTCAGGACTGATTGGGGAAGGTGCGAAATAAACCACCTTCCCAGGAGAGGAGTGCAACACATAAGGACACCTCTTTTTCTCATGGTTCGAGTGTAACATGAGTGAAGGATGTCCCCCAGCAATGTAGGTATAGGATTCCTGGACATAAAGATCTGAACGGCACTGATATCAATGAGCTGATCTGGGTTAGGGAACAACACCAAACCATAAACAAGGAGGGCCACAACCTCTTCAAAAGCTTGCAAGTCAAGAGAGTTCCAACATTCAAGGGCTTTCTCAAACAGAAACCTGGCTAAGAACCCTTTGACACCACTTCTAACTTCCCAGTGTCCCTTGAGGTCAGATGACTGTAGGTGCAAGGCTTTAGCAATCTCTTCAAGCTTAGGTTCCTTTTCTGTACCGCTGAAGGGTAGCTGATCAAGGATAGGGATCTTCAGGAGCCGGGAGAACTCCTCCAATGTAGGTACCAACTGATAGTCCAAGAAGGTAAAACAGTGATGCAGAGGGTCAAAGAACTGGAACAGGACCTTTATCATATCTTCCTCAATGTTGGTGTTGACCAAGCTGATGAGGCTTCCATGCCTTTCACTGAATGACGAGTTCGCGGGAATCCTGGATATAAGCTCTTTAAGCTGAGGAGGTACCCTTACAAGATTGACCTGAATTGTCTTTCTACGAACAGTCTCCATGTCCTACAAAACAAGAACAAAGATGAAAATTCGAACCCCTGAAATGGTTAGTCAATGCATATGATGCTGGATGATGTCATGATGCTATGATTAAACACACCACAGATATTTACAAAGACAAACATGTAAGGCACACAAGGCACACAAGACAAGCCCTTAAGGTTTAAGGCCAGCATGGGGTCTGGGTAGTACCCTCTTGAAGTTGGTGGGTTCATGCCTGTCCTAATCAAAGTAACCGGGTTCTAAGGTTCCCAATATCACGGGATTGCTTTCGTTGTTCATCGTTTCGATTTAGCCACTGAACTGGCGACCGAAATATTCCAGGAAAGCAACCCTCAATTGAGCGTAGTATCGAGTATCAACCAGCCTCGGACTGCACCAAAGTCAGTTATCTCACTACCCTAAAGAGGCCAAGATAGTTCAATTAAGGTTCCTAAGGTCTGTTGATGCTTCACGACACCACGCGGAGGCCCCGTACTCTCCTTGACTGAACTCAAGGGTTACCGGTACACACCAAAGTGCCACATCAACGTAGCAGACTGTTTCAACCGTGTCGGTATACCCCGCACAGTTCCCTCACAGCCTTGTTGCTACTTTCTAAGAAAGGTATCCCCCAGATCCGGGTTAGGATCTATAGAACTCCCAAGACAGTCCCACAATTTAAAGCAAGCAAAGAAAGCAATTGAAAACACAGTGATCTTAGTCCTAAGGTACACCTCACTTTAAGTTATATCCCCAGCAGAGTCGCCAGTTCTGTGATCGGTGGATCTGGAACTGACTGTTTTAAAGCTGGTTCGCGAAATGTCGCGGAAGCAAGAGTCGCCACCGTCTTTTATTTTCTCCAATTGGAAAGGACAAAAGCACAAAAAAAATTCCTTTAAAGAGATTGCTCTCGGTTCGGGAGGTAGGTTATAGAAAGGGAAGGTGTTAGCACCCTTTCTATCCATGGTTATCCATGGGCTCTTAGATACTTGCTCATATGTTTTCAAAATTGTTTGTTTGCTTTTCAATGTGGGTTTACAAAGTTTCTTTGAAAAATTTCAGATTGACTCGTACGTCAGAGTGTTTGAAAAGTTTGTTTTGAAAGCTTTTGAAAATGTGTTGGTGTGAAAAGAGTTTTGATTTGTTTTTGAAGTTAGAGCAAGTATCCTTGAGAACCTACCTACCCTAAGGAATTCGTCTGTGTAAATGTCCTTAAAAGTAGTGCCATCCCACCATTGAGAGGTAGGTAGCACCACCGTTGGAGGTGTTCGGGTCAATTCGATTTTAGGGACATGGTGATCACCAGAGCAATGGGAAGACACCTTAGAAGCTACCCTCATGCCAGGTTCCCGGATCATGAGGACTTACTAAGACGTTTTCTACTCGACGACCACCTTTCGAAAGGCAACAGTGAGGCGTACCCTAGGGGTGGTGTGTGCGAATTGTGTGTCATGTTTCAGTTATTTGTCTTGTCATGTTTGTCGTGTTCTACGCTTGATTTTAATTTGTCCATTCATTCTTGCATGCATATTTAACAGTTATAAAGTTTGCGAAAGATAAATCTAAGGCTATTACAAATGGCGCGGGTCCACATCGCCAAAATAAACCGGACCCGATTTAGCGGAAAATAAATAAAGCAATAAAAGTGCGATAAATAAATGTACATGGCTTTGGGAGATTTACAGAATTATATTAAGCAATAAAGTAAATGCGCAAAAGAAAATAATCAAAACAAAACTAGGGCGTTGGACCCTTTTGCAAACAATTAAACTTAATGAGAATTAAAAAAATTAAATGATTAAATGTTTTTTTGGTATTTTGTGTTTTTTAGATTTAAAAGAAAAAAGGAAAAAAATTAATTAAAATTAAAATGCTAAACCCTAGTTCTAATATTTTTAAGTTTATTATGAAAGATTTACATTAAAACCTAAATTAAACTCTAAATTAACTTATGTACAATTTTTAATTTATGAAAATAAAATAATAAATAAATAATATTGTTATTCTGAAAAAAGGGAAAATTAAAAAAAGAAAATAAAAAGTTATTTAAACCTAAATTCTATTTTTTTGGATTTTTTATAAAAAGATTAAAACTATAACCTAATTAACCTAAATTATTTACATGTTTATTTGAAAATAATCATAATAAAATAAATATCATATTTTTTGTATTTTCTGGATTTTTATGATGTTTTTTATATTTTGTAAAAAAAGAGAAAATTAATTAATTAAAGCAATGAAAATAAATAATACAATAATTAAAATAATAAAAGAAAGGCAAACCAGAGTGGGGTGTTGCCCCAAATAAGGAGGTTCAGGCCTGGAAATTCTGGCCCATTAGCTTTGAGTTTCATTGACCTTTTGGATGGCCTACAGCTACGTTGACTTGCATCCATGGTATGCCTCCAACCTGAACCTTTGATTAGATCTCCAGGACGCGTGGCTAATTGATTTTTGAATGTGCATGGTGTACTGGGACGTTGGCGCTACATAGGATCAATTATTGAAAAAATATATTAAGCATTTGCCAGACCTGGGACTTGAACCCAGGTCATGAAGGTTATTCACATCACGTGCTACCAACTGCGCTGCTGCCTTTCATTTAATATATTATGACTACTAAACAACAAAAATCAAAGCCAATGCATGATGGTTAAAACGCGCGAAATTTCAAACGGACGTATCACTGGCTGCCACGACTTCTTCTTCTTCACATACCTGAAAATATAAAACACAATAGCAACGGTTTTAACGCGTTGCTTTAAGCATGCTATGGGAAAATAGCGAATAAGGCTATGGGGCATATAAATTGATCGCGAGTATATTTTCTTCTTCGTCTCTAAGCGCTGATTTCAACCATGGTATCCATGAACCCTGATTTTTCCTCTACGCAAAAGCCCTATTTCAAGAAACCTGTAACCCTAAAAAACGCGCATGGTGGATTCTTATATACAGTGAAATAATGTAATTAAACGTAGTGGTTAGCTCAGAAACATCAATATGAACACGAATCAACAAAGAAAAATGCAAAAAGATGATGGAATCATGCTGTGCGATTTCAAAATTTTCAAGGTACAGTTGGACTTAGGGGTACCAATTCAGGGTCTTTTGATTGATGTTAATGATTGAGAGATGTTCAATGAGGTCTCAGGATGCTAATAGGACAAGAATTGGGGTTTGAATCGAGCTTGAAACTGGTTTTCAGTGTTTGAGTTTTTGTGAAAAAATTTCAATATGCCAATGCTTGTTTGGGCGCAGCTTGCAGTCTAAGATCATTAGGGTTATGTTTCTGAGTATGTATAGAGGCTTTTAGGTCAAGAAAGCTGTACAAAATCTCATGCCATAATGGATTTCAATATATGATTTTACAAGATCTTTTTGAATATTTTTTCATGTGCAATTTGTATCAAATCTGATCAATTCTCATCAAAACTTGCTTAATTAAGAAGTGCACGAAATATTGACCTTGGAATGTGCATAAAAAGATTTTTTTAGGTTAGGTTTATATTTTTCATGTATTAAAATGATTTAAATGAATATAAATTAATATAAATTCAAATAAATAATTAAAAAATATGAAAATACTTCCCTTTGGGCCTAGTGGTCGTGCATAGGCTTGGCATGAAGAAACTTGGAAGAAAATTGGGCCCATTTGCATTTTTAGGCCTTTTGCATCAATGTTGACTTTCAAAAATTTCCAAAAATTTCCCAACTTCCACAAGGCATAACTTGGTCAATTTTTAAGCTTTTCACATGTTCTTGGACATTTTGGAAAGGTCTTTGAGTCCTTTAACCAATGTCTTTGGTCCCATGTCATTTTGATTTACCAGTCTCAAGTTATGGCCTTTGACTTAAAGTCACTTTTTGTTGACTTTTGAAAATGACCTATAATGTTGAAATTGATAACTTTTTGTGAGAGCATTTCTTGGACTTGGAATATGAAGATGAATTGTAGGAAATGTCTTTCTCTTCAAAATGAGCTTTGGATGGAATTTTTCTGATAATCCATGTGAAAGTTATGCCTTGGTCAATTTCAGTTGACTTTTTCAGCTGTCCAAATATGGCAACTTTTGCATCTTTGATGATTTCTGAGCCAAATTTTGAGAATCATGATCAAGCATTGATCAAATGATGTTTGTGGCTTCAAAATGATATATTGACCAAAAATTTGAACTTTTGACTGCCAAATGACCATTTTGCCCCTACAGTTGACTGTAGTGCAATCTAGGGTTTTGACTGTGCAATCTTGAGCTGAATGCCTTGAAACTTGACATGAGGATACTTGACCATCTTTGTTGGCATATGAGACTTGATTGGGCCTTTGAAAAGTTCCTTTTCTTGATCAGAACTCAAACCCTAGTTTTGACTGTGTAGGAGACAGTTGAGCTGCACAACCCTTGAGGCATTTTGTGACTTTGACTTGACAAATCTTGATGAATATGGGAGGGCAAATTTTGGGGTACAACAATAGTCTTTTAACTTAGTTTCTTAGTGATGAAGTAACCTAAGATTTGGTGATGGAGAATTAGAAAATACTGAAACTGTTTATATCTATTATACCATAATACAATATGAATATGGTGAATAAATATACTATCGAGACTCATTAGATAATTTGAATTATTTCAAATGTATATGGAATATGTGTCATTAAGTAATAGTCTTTTAACTTAGTTTCTTAGTGAAGAAGTAACCTAAAATTTGGTGATGGAGAAGAAGGAAAATACTGAAATTGTTTACATCTATTATACCATAATACAATATGAATATGGTGGATAAATATACTATCGAGACTCATTAGATAATTTGAATTATTTCAAATGTATATGGAATATGTGTCATTATGTAATAGTCTTTTAACTTAGTTTCTTAGTGATGAAGTAACCTAAGATTTGGTGATGGAGAATAAGAAAATACTGAAATTGTTTACATCTATTATACCATAATACAATATGAATATCGTGGATAAATATACTATCGAGACTCATTAGATAATTTGAATTATTTCAAATGTATATGAATATGTGTCATTAAGTAAAAGACTTTTAACTTAGTTTCTTAGTGATGAAGTAACCTAAGATTTGGTGATTGAAAATTAGAAAATACTGAAACTGTTTACATGTATTATACCATAATACAATATGAATATGGTGAATAAATATACTATCGAGACTCATTAGATAATTTGAATTATTTCAAATGTATATGGAATATGTGTCATTAAGTAATAGTCTTTTAACTTAGTTTCTTAGAGATGAAGTAACCTAAGATTTGGTGATGGAGAATTAGAAAATACTGAAATTGTTTACATCTATTATACCATAATACAATATGAATATCGTGGATAAATATACTATCGAGACTCATTAGATAATTTGAATTATTTCAAATGTATATGAATATGTGTCATTAAGTAAAAGACTTTTAACTTAGTTTCTTAGTGATGAAGTAACCTAAGATTTGGTGATTGAAAATTAGAAAATACTGAAACTGTTTACATGTATTATACCATAATACAATATGAATATGGTGAATAAATATACTATCGAGACTCATTAGATAATTTGAATTATTTCAAATGTATATGGAATATGTGTCATTAAGTAATAGTCTTTTAACTTAGTTTCTTAGAGATGAAGTAACCTAAGATTTGGTGATGGAGAATTAGAAAATACTGAAACTGTTTACATCTATTATGCCATAATACAATATGAATATGGTGGATAAATATACTATTGAGAATCATTAGATAAATTGAATTATTTCAAATGTATAAGGAATATGTGTCATTAAGTAATAGTCTTTTAACTTAGTTTCTTAGTGATGAAGTAACCTAAGATTTGGTGATGGAGAATTAGAAAATACTGAAACTGTTTATATCTATTATACCATAATACAATATGAATATGGTGGATAAATATACTATCGAGACTTATTAGGTAATTTGAATTATTTCAAATGTATATGGAATATGTGTCATTAAGTAATAGTCTTTTAACTTAGTTTCTTAGTGATGAAGTAACCTAAGATTTGGTGATGGAGAATTAGAAAATACTGAAACTGTTTACATCTATTATACCATAATACAATATGAATATGGTGAATAAATATACTATCGAGACTCATTAGATAATTTGAATTATTTCAAATGTATATGGAATATGTGTCATTAAGTAATAGTCTTTTAACTTAGTTTCTTAGTGAAGAAGTAACCTAAAATTTGGTGATGGAGAAGAAGGAAAATACTGAAATTGTTTACATCTATTATACCATAATACAATATGAATATGGTGGATAAATATACTATCGAGACTCATTAGATAATTTGAATTATTTCAAATGTATATGAATATGTGTCATTAAGTAATAGTCTTTTAACTTAGTTTCTTAGTGATGAGGTAACCTAAGATTTGGTGATTGAAAATTAGAAAATACTGAAACTGTTTACATGTATTATACCATAATACAATATGAATATGGTGAATAAATATACTATCGAGACTCATTAGATAATTTGAATTATTTCAAATGTATATGGAATATGTGTCATTAAGTAATAGTCTTTTAACTTAGTTTCTTAGTGATGAAGTAACCTAAGATTTGGTGATGGAGAATTAGAAAATACTGAAACTGTTTACATCTATTATGCCATAATACAATATGAATATGGTGGATAAATATACTATTGAGAATCATTAGATAAATTGAATTATTTCAAATGTATAAGGAATATGTGTCATTAAGTAATAGTCTTTTAACTTAGTTTCTTAGTGATGAAGTAACCTAAGATTTGGTGATGGAGAATTAGAAAATACTGAAACTGTTTATATCTACTATACTAGAATACAATATGAATATGGTGAATAAATATACTATCGAGACTCATTAGATAATTTTAATTATTTCAAATGTATATGAAATATGAGTCATTAAGTAATAGTCTTTTAACTTAGTTTCTTAGTGATGAAGTATCCTAAGATTTGGTGATGGAGAATTAGAAAACACTGAAACTGGTTACATGTATTATACCATAATACAATATGAATATGGTGAATAAATATACTATCGATACTCATTAGATAATTTGAATTATTTCAAATGTATATGGAATATGTGTCATTAAGTAATAGTCTTTTAACTTAGTTTCTTAGTAAAGAAGTAACCTAAGATTTCTCGATGGAGAATTAGATAATACTGAAACTGTTTACATCTATTATGCCATAATACAATATGAATATGGTGGATAAATATACTATCGAGAATCATTAGATAAATTGAATTATTTCAAATGTATAAGGAATATGTGTCATTAAGTAATAGTCTTTTAACTTAGTTTCTTAGTGATGTAGTAACCTAAGATTTGGTGATGGAGAATTAGAAAATACTAAAACTGTTTATATCTACTATACCGGAATAAAATATGAATATGATGGGTAAATATACTATCGAGACTCATTAGATAATTTGAATTATTTAAAATGTATATGGAATATGTGTCATTAAGTAATAGTCTTTTAACTTAGTTTCTTAGTGATGAAGTAACCTAAGATTTGGTGATGGAGAATTAGAAAATACTGAAACTGTTTATATCTATTATACCATAATACAATATGAATATGGTGAATAAATATACTATCAAGACTCATTAGATAATTTGAATTATTTCAAATGTATATGGAATATGTGTCATTAAGTAATAGTCTTTTAACTTAGTTTCTTAGTGAAGAAGTAACCTAAAATTTGGTGATGGAGAAGAAGGTAAATACTGAAATTGTTTACATCTATTATACCATAATACAATATGAATATGGTGGATAAATATACTATCGAGACTCATTAGATCGAGACTCATTAGATAATTTGAATTATTTCAAATGTATATGGAATATGTGTCATTAAGTAATAGTCTTTTAACTTAGAGTCCTAGTGATGAAGTAACCTAAGATTTGGTGATGGAGAATTAGAAAATACTGAAACTGTTGACATGTATTATACCATAATACATTATGAATATGGTGAATAAATATACTATCGATACTCATTAGATAATTTGGATTATTTCAAATGTATATGAAATATGAGTCATTAAGTAATAGTCTTTTAACTTAGTTTCTTAGTGATGAAGTATCCTAAGATTTGGTGATGGAGAATTAGAAAATACTGAAACTGTTTACATGTATTATACCATAATACAATATGAATATGGTGAATAAAGATACTATCGAGACTCATTAGATAATTTGAATTATTTCAAATGTATATGGAATATGTGTCATTAAGTAATAGTCATTTAACTTAGTTTCTTAGTGATGAAGTAACCTAAGATTTGGTGATGGAGAATTAGAAAATACTGAAACTGTTTACATCTATTATGCCATAATACAATATGAATATGGTGGATAACTATACTATCGAGAATCATTAAATAAATTGAATTATTTCAAATGTATAAGGAATATGTGTCATTAAGTAATAGTCTTTTAACTTAGTTTCTTAGTGATGAAGTAACCTAAGATTTGGTGATGGAGAATTAGAAAATACTGAAACTGCTTATATCTACTATACCAGAATAAAATATGAATATGGTGGGTAAATATACTATCGATACTCATTAGATAATTTGAATTATTTAAAATGTATATGGAATATGTGTCATTAAGTAATAGTCTTTTAACTTAGTTTCTTAGTGATGAAGTAACCTAAGATTTGGTGATGGAGAATTAGAAAATACTGAAACTGTTTATATCTATTATACCATAATATAATATGAATATGGTGAATAAATATACTATCGAGACTCATTAGATAATTTGAATTATTTCAAATGTATATGGAATATGTGTCATTAAGTAATAGTCTTTTAACTTAGTTTCTTAGTGATGAAGTAACCTAAGATTTGGTGATGGAGAATTAGAAAATACTGAAATTGTTTACATCTATTATACCATAATACAATATGAATATGGTGGATAAATATACTATCGAGACTCAATAGATAGTTTGAATTATTTCAAATGTATATGGAATATGTGTTATTCAGTAATAGTCTTTTAACTTAGTTTCTTAGTGATGAAGTAACCTAAGATTTGGTGATGGAGAATTAGAAAATACTAAAACTGTTGACATGTATTATACCATAATACAATATGAATATGGTGAATAAATATACTATCGATACTCATTAGATAATTTGAATTATTTCAAATGTATATGGAATATGAGTCATTAAGTAATAGTCTTTTAACTTAGTTTCTTAGTGATGAAGTATCCTAAGATTTGGTGATGGAGAATTAGAAAATACTGAAACTGTTTACATGTATTATACCATAATACAATATGAATATGGTGAATAAACATACTATCGAGACTCATTAGATAATTTGAATTATTTCAAATGTATATGGAATATGTGTCATGAAGTAATAGTCTTTTAACTTAGTTTCTTAGTGATGAAGTAACCTAAGATTTGGTGATGGAGAATTAGAAAATACTGAAACTGTTTACATCTATTATGCCATAATACAATATGAATATGGTGGATAAATATACTATCGAGTATCATTATATAAATTGAATTATTTCAAATGTATAAGGAATATGTGTCATTAAGTAATAGTCTTTTAACTTAGTTTCTTAGTGATGAAGTAACCTAAGATTTGGTGATGGAGAATTAGAAAATACTGAAACTGTTGACATGTATTATACCATAATACAATATGAATATGGTGAATAAATATACTATCGATACTCATTAGATAATTTGGATTATTTCAAATGTATATGAAATATGAGTCATTAAGTAATAGTCTTTTAACTTAGTTTCTTAGTGATGAAGTATCCTAAGATTTGGTGAAGGAGAATTAGAAAATACTGAAACTGTTTACATGTATTATACCATAATACAATATGAATATGGTGAATAAAGATACTATCGAGACTCATTAGATAATTTGAATTATTTCAAATGTATATGGAATATGTGTCATTAAGTAATAGTCTTTTAACTTAGTTTCTTAGTGATGAAGTAACCTAAGATTTGGTGATGGAGAATTAGAAAATACTGAAACTGTTTACATATATTATGCCATAATACAATATGAATATGGTGAATAAATATACTATCGAGACTCATTAGATAATTTGAATTATTTCAAATGTATATGGAATATATGTCATTAAGTAATAGTCTTTTAACTTAGTTTCTTAGTGATGAAGTAACCTAAGATTTGGTGATGGAGAATTAGAAAATACTGAAATTGTTTACATCTATTATACCATAATACAATATGAATATGGTGGATAAATATACTATCGAGACTCATTAGATAGTTTGAATTATTTCAAATGTATATGGAATATGTGTCATTCAGTAATAGTCTTTTAACTTAGTTTCTTAGTGATGAAGTAACCTAAGATTTGGTGATGGAGAATTAGAAAATACTAAAACCGTTGACATGTATTATACCATAATACAATATGAATATGGTGAATAAATATACTATCGATTCTCATTAGATAATTTGAATTATTTCAAATTATATGAAATATGAGTCATTAAGTAATAGTCTTTTAACTTAGTTTCTTAGTGATGAAGTATCCTAAGATTTGGTGATGGAGAATTAGAAAATACTGAAACTGTTTACATGTATTATACCATAATACAATATGAATATGGTGAATAAATATATACTATCGAGACTTATTAGATAATTTGAATTATTTCAAATGTATATGGAATATGTGTCATTAAGTAATAGTCTTTTAACTTAGTTTCTTAGTGATGAAGTAACCTAAGATTTGGTGATGGAGAATTAGAAAATACTGAAACTGTTTACATCTATTATGCCATAATACAATATGAATATGGTGAATAAATATACTATCGAGAATCATTAGATAATTTGAATTATTTCAAATGTATATGGAATATGTGTCATTAAGTAATAGTCTTTTAACTTAGTTTCTTAGTGATGAAGTAACCTAAGATTTGGTGATGGAGAATTAGAAAATACTGAAATTGTTTACATCTATTATACCATAATACAATATGAATATGGTGGATAAATATACTATCGAGACTCATTAGATAGTTTGGATTATTTCAAATGTATATGGAATATGTGTCATTCAGTAATAGTCTTTTAACTTAGTTTCTTAGTGATGAAGTAACCTAAGATTTGGTGATGGAGAATTAGAAAATACTAAAACTGTTGACATGTATTATACCATAATACAATATGAATATGGTGAATAAATATACTATCGATTCTCATTAGATAATTTGAATTATTTCAAATTATATGAAATATGAGTCATTAAGTAATAGTCTTTTAACTTAGTTTCTTAGTGATGAAGTATCCTAAGATTTGGTGATGGAGAATTAGAAAATACTGAAACTGTTTACATGTATTATACCATAATACAATATGAATATGGTGAATAAATATATACTATCGAGACTCATTAAATAATTTGAATTATTTCAAATGTATATGGAATATGTGTCATTAAGTAATAGTCTTTTAACTTAGTTTCTTAGTGATGAAGTAACCTAAGATTTGGTGATGGAGAATTAGAAAATACTGAAACTGTTTACATCTATTATGCCATAATACAATATGAATATGGTGGATAAATATACTATCGAGAATCATTATATAAATTGAATTATTTCAAATGTATATGGAATATGTGTCATTCAGTAATAGTCTTTTAACTTAGTTTCTTAGTGATGAAGTAACCTAAGATTTGGTGATGGAGAATTAGAAAATACTAAAACCGTTGACATGTATTATACCATAATACAATATGAATATGGTGAATAAATATACTATCGATTCTCATTAGATAATTTGAATTATTTCAAATTATATGAAATATGAGTCATTAAGTAATAGTCTTTTAACTTAGTTTCTTAGTGATGAAGTATCCTAAGATTTGGTGATGGAGAATTAGAAAATACTGAAACTGTTTACATGTATTATACCATAATACAATATGAATATGGTGAATAAATATATACTATCGAGACTCATTAGATAATTTGAATTATTTCAAATGTATATGGAATATGTGTCATTAAGTAATAGTCTTTTAACTTAGTTTCTTAGTGATGAAGTAACCTAAGATTTGGTGATGGAGAATTAGAAAATACTGAAACTGTTTACATCTATTATGCCATAATACAATATGAATATGGTGAATAAATATACTATCGAGAATCATTAGATAATTTGAATTATTTCAAATGTATATGGAATATGTGTCATTAAGTAATAGTCTTTTAACTTAGTTTCTTAGTGATGAAGTAACCTAAGATTTGGTGATGGAGAATTAGAAAATACTGAAATTGTTTACATCTATTATACCATAATACAATATGAATATGGTGGATAAATATACTATCGAGACTCATTAGATAGTTTGGATTATTTCAAATGTATATGGAATATGTGTCATTCAGTAATAGTCTTTTAACTTAGTTTCTTAGTGATGAAGTAACCTAAGATTTGGTGATGGAGAATTAGAAAATACTAAAACTGTTGACATGTATTATACCATAATACAATATGAATATGGTGAATAAATATACTATCGATTCTCATTAGATAATTTGAATTATTTCAAATTATATGAAATATGAGTCATTAAGTAATAGTCTTTTAACTTAGTTTCTTAGTGATGAAGTATCCTAAGATTTGGTGATGGAGAATTAGAAAATACTGAAACTGTTTACATGTATTATACCATAATACAATATGAATATGGTGAATAAATATATACTATCGAGACTCATTAAATAATTTGAATTATTTCAAATGTATATGGAATATGTGTCATTAAGTAATAGTCTTTTAACTTAGTTTCTTAGTGATGAAGTAACCTAAGATTTGGTGATGGAGAATTAGAAAATACTGAAACTGTTTACATCTATTATGCCATAATACAATATGAATATGGTGGATAAATATACTATCGAGAATCATTATATAAATTGAATTATTTCAAATGTATATGGAATATGTGTCATTCAGTAATAGTCTTTTAACTTAGTTTCTTAGTGATGAAGTAACCTAAGATTTGGTGATGGAGAATTAGAAAATACTAAAACCGTTGACATGTATTATACCATAATACAATATGAATATGGTGAATAAATATACTATCGATTCTCATTAGATAATTTGAATTATTTCAAATTATATGAAATATGAGTCATTAAGTAATAGTCTTTTAACTTAGTTTCTTAGTGATGAAGTATCCTAAGATTTGGTGATGGAGAATTAGAAAATACTGAAACTGTTTACATGTATTATACCATAATACAATATGAATATGGTGAATAAATATATACTATCGAGACTCATTAGATAATTTGAATTATTTCAAATGTATATGGAATATGTGTCATTAAGTAATAGTCTTTTAACTTAGTTTCTTAGTGATGAAGTAACCTAAGATTTGGTGATGGAGAATTAGAAAATACTGAAACTGTTTACATCTATTATGCCATAATACAATATGAATATGGTGAATAAATATACTATCGAGAATCATTAGATAATTTGAATTATTTCAAATGTATATGGAATATGTGTCATTAAGTAATAGTCTTTTAACTTAGTTTCTTAGTGATGAAGTAACCTAAGATTTGGTGATGGAGAATTAGAAAATACTGAAATTGTTTACATCTATTATACCATAATACAATATGAATATGGTGGATAAATATACTATCGAGACTCATTAGATAGTTTGGATTATTTCAAATGTATATGGAATATGTGTCATTCAGTAATAGTCTTTTAACTTAGTTTCTTAGTGATGAAGTAACCTAAGATTTGGTGATGGAGAATTAGAAAATACTAAAACTGTTGACATGTATTATACCATAATACAATATGAATATGGTGAATAAATATACTATCGATTCTCATTAGATAATTTGAATTATTTCAAATTATATGAAATATGAGTCATTAAGTAATAGTCTTTTAACTTAGTTTCTTAGTGATGAAGTATCCTAAGATTTGGTGATGGAGAATTAGAAAATACTGAAACTGTTTACATGTATTATACCATAATACAATATGAATATGGTGAATAAATATATACTATCGAGACTCATTAAATAATTTGAATTATTTCAAATGTATATGGAATATGTGTCATTAAGTAATAGTCTTTTAACTTAGTTTCTTAGTGATGAAGTAACCTAAGATTTGGTGATGGAGAATTAGAAAATACTGAAACTGTTTACATCTATTATGCCATAATACAATATGAATATGGTGGATAAATATACTATCGAGAATCATTATATAAATTGAATTATTTCAAATGTATATGGAATATGTGTCATTCAGTAATAGTCTTTTAACTTAGTTTCTTAGTGATGAAGTAACCTAAGATTTGGCGATGGAGAATTAGAAAATACTAAAATTGTTGACATGTATTATACCATAATACAATATGAATATGGTGAATAAATATACTATCGATACTCATTAGATAATTTGAATTATTTCAAATGTATATGGAATATGTGTCATGAAGTAATAGTCTTTTAACTTAGTTTCTTAGTGATGAAGTATCCTAAGATTTGGTGATGGAGAATTAGAAAATACTGAAACTGTTTACATGTATTATACCATAATACAATATGAATATCGTGAATAAAGATACTATCGAGACTCATTAGATAGTTTGAATTATTTCAAATGTATATGGAATATGTGTCATTCAGTAATAGTCTTTTAACTTAGTTTCTTAGTGATGAAGTAACCTAAGATTTGGTGATGGAGAATTAGAAAATACTGAAACTGTTTACATCTATTATGCCATAATACAATATGAATATGGTGGATAAATATACTATCGAGAATCATTAGATAAATTGAATTATTTCAAATGTATATGGAATATGTGTCATTAAGTAATAGTCTTTTAACTTAGTTTCTTAGTGATGAAGTAACCTTAGATTTGGTGATGGAGAATTAGAAAATACTGAAACTGTTTATATCTATTATACCATAATACAATATGAATATGGTGAATAAATATACTATCGAGACTCATTAGATAATTTGAATTATTTCAAATGTATATGGAATATGTGTCATTATGTAATAGTCTTTTAACTTAGTTTCTTAGTGATGAAGTAACCTAAGATTTGGTGATGGAGAATTAGAAAATACTGAAAATGTTTACATCTATTATACCATAATACAATATGAATATGGTGGATAAATATACTATCGAGACTCATTAGATAGTTTGAATTATTTCAAATGTATATGGAATATGTGTCATTCAGTAATAATCTTTTAACTTAGTTTCGTAGTGATGAAATAACCTAAGATTTTGTGATGGAGAATTAGAAAATACTAAAACTGTTGACATGTATTATACCAAAATACAATATGAATATGGTGAATAAATATACTATTGATACTCATTAGATAATTTGAATTATTTCAAATGTATATGGAATATGTGTCATTCAGTAATAGTCTTTTAACTTAGTTTCTTAGTGATGAAGTAACCTAAGATTTGGTGATGGAGAATTAGAAAATACTTAAACTGTTTACATCTATTATGCCATAATACAATATGAATATGGTGGATAAATATACTATCGAGAATCATTAGATAAATTGAATTATTTCAAATGTATAAGGAATATGTGTCATTAAGTAATAGTCTTTTAACTTAGTTTCTTAGTGATGAAGTAACCTTAGATTTGGTGATGGAGAATTAGAAAATACTGAAATTGTTTATATCTACTATACCAGAATAAAATATGAATATGGTGGGTAAATATACTATCGAGACTCATTAGATAATTTGAATTATTTAAAATGTATATGGAATATGTGTCATTAAGTAATAGTCTTTTAACTTAGTTTCTTAGTGATGAAGTAACCTAAGATTTGGTGAAGGAGAATTAGAAAATACTGAAACTGTTTATATCTATTATACCATAATACAATATGAATATGGTGAATAAATATACTATCGAGACTCATTAGATAATTTGAATTATTTCAAATGTATATGGAATATGTGTCATTATGTAATAGTCTTTTAACTTAGTTTCTTAGTGATGAAGTAACCTAAGATTTGGTGATGGAGAATTAGAAAATACTGAAAATGTTTACATCTATTATACCATAATACAATATGAATATGGTGGATAAATATACTATCGAGACTCATTAGATAGTTTGAATTATTTCAAATGTATATGGAATATGTGTCATTCAGTAATAATCTTTTAACTTAGTTTCTTAGTGATGAAGTAACCTAAGGTTTGGTGATGGAGAAGAAGGAAAATACTGAAACTGTTTACATGTATTATACCATAATACAATATGAATATCGTGAATAAAGATACTATCGAGACTCATTAGATAGTTTGAATTATTTCAAATGTATATGGAATATGTGTCATTCAGTAATAGTCTTTTAACTTAGTTTCTTAGTGATGAAGTAACCTAAGATTTGGTGATGGAGAATTAGAAAATACTGAAACTGTTTACATCTATTATGCCATAATACAATATGAATATGGTGGATAAATATACTATCGAGAATCATTAGATAAATTGAATTATTTCAAATGTATAAGGAATATGTGTCATTAAGTAATAGTCTTTTAACTTAGTTTCTTAGTGATGAAGTAACCTTAGATTTGGTGATGGAGAATTAGAAAATACTGAAATTGTTTATATCTACTATACCAGAATAAAATATGAATATGGTGGGTAAATATACTATCGAGACTCATTAGATAATTTGAATTATTTAAAATGTATATGGAATATGTGTCATTAAGTAATAGTCTTTTAACTTAGTTTCTTAGTGATGAAGTAACCTAAGATTTGGTGAAGGAGAATTAGAAAATACTGAAACTGTTTATATCTATTATACCATAATACAATATGAATATGGTGAATAAATATACTATCGAGACTCATTAGATAATTTGAATTATTTCAAATGTATATGGAATATGTGTCATTATGTAATAGTCTTTTAACTTAGTTTCTTAGTGATGAAGTAACCTAAGATTTGGTGATGGAGAATTAGAAAATACTAAAACTGTTGACATGTATTATACCAAAATACAATATGAATATGGTGAATAAATATACTATTGATACTCATTAGATAATTTGAATTATTTCAAATGTATATGAAATATGAGTCATTAAGTAATAGTCTTTTAACTTAGTTTCTTAGTGATGAAGTATCCTAAGATTTGGTGATGGAGAATTAGAAAATACTGAAACTGTTTACATGTATTATACCATAATACAATATGAATATGGTGAATAAATATACTATCGAGACTCATTAGATAATTTGAATTATTTCAAATGTATATGGAATATGTGTCATGAAGTAATAGTCTTTTAACTTAGTTTCTTAGTGATGAAGTATCCTAAGATTTGGTGATGGAGAATTAGAAAATACTGAAACTGTTTACATGTATTATACCATAATACAATATGAATATGGTGAATAAATATACTATCGAGACTCATTAGATAATTTGAATTATTTCAAATGTATATGGAATATGTGTCATGAAGTAATAGTCTTTTAACTTAGTTTCTTAGTGATGAAGTAACCTAAGATTTGGTGATGGAGAATTAGAAAATACTGAAACTGTTTACATCTATTATGCCATAATACAATATGAATATGGTGGATAAATATACTATCGAGAATCATTAGATAAATTGAATTATTTCAAATGTATAAGGAATATGTGTCATTAAGTAATAGTCTTTTAACTTAGTTTCTTAGTGATGAAGTAACCTAAGATTTGGTGATGGAGAATTAGAAAATACTAAAACTGTTGACATGTATTATACCATAATACAATATGAATATGGTGAATAAATATACTATCGATACTCATTAGATAATTTGAATTATTTCAAATGTATATGAAATATGAGTCATTAAGTAATAGTCTTTTAACTTAGTTTCTTAGTGATGAATTATCCTAAGATTTGGTGATGGCGAATTAGAAAATACTGAAACTGTTTACATGTATTATACCATAATACAATATGAATATGGTGAATAAATATACTATCGAGACTCATTAGATAATTTGAATTATTTCAAATGTATATGGAATATGTGTCATTAAGTAATAGTCTTTTAACTTAGTTTCTTAGTGATGAAGTAACCTAAGATTTGGTGATGGAGAATTAGAAAATACTGAAAATGTTTACATCTATTATACCATAATACAATATGAATATGGTGGATAAATATACTATCGAGACTCATTAGATAGTTTGAATTATTTCAAATGTATATGGAATTTGTGTCATTCAGTAATAGTCTTTTAACTTAGTTTCTTAGTGATGAAGTAACCTAAGATTTTGTGATGGAGAATTAGAAAATACTAAAACTGTTGACATGTATTATACCATAATACAATATGAATATGGTGAATAAATATACTATCGATACTCATTAGATAATTTGAATTATTTCAAATGTATATGAAATATGAGTCATTAAGTAATAGTCTTTTAACTTAGTTTCTTAGTGATGAAGTATCCTAAGATTTGGTGATGGAGAATTAGAAAATACTGAAACTGTTTACATGTATTATACCATAATACAATATGAATATGGTGAATAAATATACTATCGAGACTCATTAGATAATTTGAATTATTTCAAATGTATATGGAATATGTGTCATTAAGTAATAGTCTTTTAACTAAGTTTCTTAGTGATGAAGTAACATAAGATTTGGTGATGGAGAATTAGAAAATACTGAAACTTTTTACATATATTATGCCATAATACAATATGAATATGGTGGATAATTATACTATCGAGAATCATTAGATAAATTGAATTATTTCAAATGTATAAGGAATATGTGTCATTAAGTAATAGTCTTTTAACTTAGTTTCTTAGTGATGAAGTAACCTAAGATTTGGTGATGGAGAATTAGAAAATACTAAAACTGTTGACATGTATTATACCATAATACAATATGAATATGGTGAATAAATATACTATCGATACTCATTAGATAATTTGAATTATTTCAAATGTATATGAAATATGAGTCATTAAGTAATAGTCTTTTAACTTAGTTTCTTAGTGGTGAATTATCCTAAGATTTGGTGATGGCGAATTAGATAATACTGAAACTGTTTACATGTATTATACCATAATACAATATGAATATGGTGAATAAATATACTATCGAGACTCATTAGATAATTTGAATTATTTCAAATGTATATGGAATATGTGTCATTAAGTAATAGTCTTTTAACTTAGTTTCTTAGTGATGAAGTAACCTAAGATTTGGTGATGGAGAATTAGAAAATACTGAAATTGTTTATATCTACTATACCAGAATAAAATATGAATATGGTGGGTAAATATACTATCGAGACTCATTAGATAATTTGAATTATTTAAAATGTATATGGAATATGTGTCATTAAGTAATAGTCTTTTAACTTAGTTTCTTCGTGATGAAGTAACCTAAGATTTGGTGATGGAGAATTAGAAAATACTGAAACTGTTTACATCTATTATGCCATAATACAATATGAATATGGTGGATAAATATACTATCGAGACTCATTAGATAATTTGAATTATTTCAAATGTATATGGAATATGTGTCATTAAGTAATAGTCTTTTAACTTAGTTTCTTAGTGATGAAGTAACCTAAGATTTGGTGATGGAGAATTAGAAAATACTGAAACTGTTTACATCTATTATGCCATAATACAATATGAATATGGTGGATAAATATACTATCGAGAATCATTAGATAAATTGAATTATTTCAAATGTATAAGGAATATGTGTCATTAAGTAAAAGTCTTTTAACTTAGTTTTTTAGTGATGAAGTAACCTAAGATTTGGTGATGGAGAATTAGAAAATACTGAAATTGTTTATATCTACTATACCAGAATAAAATATGAATATGGTGGGTAAATATACTATCGAGACTCATTAGACAATTTGAATTATTAAAAACGTATATGGAATATGTGTCATTACGTAATAGTCTTTTAACTTAGTTTCTTAGTGATGAAGAAACCTAAGATTTGGTGATGGAGAATTAGAAAATACTGAAACTGTTTATATCTATTATACCATAATACAATATGAATATGGTGAATAAATATACTATCGAGACTCATTAGATAATTTGAATTATTTCAAATGTATATGGAATATGTGTCATTAAGTAATAGTCTTTTAACTTAGTTTCTTAATGATGAAGTAACCTAAGATTTGGTGATGGAGAATTAGAAAATACTGTAACTGTTTACATCTATGATACCATAATACAATATGAATATGGTGAATAAATATACTATCGAGACTCATTAGATAATTTGAATTATTACAAATGTATATGGAATATGAGTCATTAAGTAATAGTCTTTTAACTTAGTTTCTTAGTGATGAAGTAACCTAAGGTTTGGTGATGGAGAAGAAGGAAAATACTGAAACTGTTTACATCTATTACACCATAATACAATATGAATATGATGGATAAATATACTATTGAGACTCATTAGATAATTTGAATTATTTCAAATGTATATGGAATATGTGTCATTAAGTAATAGTCTTTTAACTTAGTTTCTTAGTTATGAAGTATCCTAAGATTTGGTGATGGAGAATAAGAAAATACTGAAACTGTTGACATGTATTATACCATAATACAATATGAATATGGTGAATAAATATACTATCGATACTCATTAGATAATTTGAATTATTTCAAATGTATATGAAATATGAGTCATTAAGTAATAGTCTTTTAACTTAGTTTCTTAGTGGTGAATTATCCTAAGATTTGGTGATGGCGAATTAGAAAATACTGAAACTGTTTACATGTATTATACCATAATACAATATGAATATGGTGGATAAATATACTATCGAGACTCATTAGATAATTTGAATTATTTAAAATGTATATGGAATATGTGTCATTAAGTAATAGTCTTTTAACTTAGTTTCTTAGTGATGAAGTAACCTAAGATTTGGTGATGGAGAATTAGAAAATACTGAAATTGTTTATATCTACTATACCAGAATAAAATATGAATATGGTGGGTAAATATACTATCGAGACTCATTAGATAATTTGAATTATTTAAAATGTATATGGAATATGTGTCATTAAGTAATAGTCTTTTAACTTAGTTTCTTCGTGATGAAGTAACCTAAGATTTGGTGATGGAGAATTAGAAAATACTGAAACTGTTTATATCTATTATACCATAATACAATATGAATATGGTGAATAAATATACTATCGAGACTCATTAGATAATTTGAATTATTTCAAATGTATATGGAATATGTGTCATTAAGTAATAGTCTTTTAACTTAGTTTCTTAGTGATGAAGTAACCTAAGATTTGGTGATGGAGAATTAGAAAATACTGAAATTGTTTACATCTATTATACCATAATACAATATGAATATGGGGGATAAATATACTATCGAGACTCATTAGATAGTTTGAATTATTTCAAATGTATATGGAATATGTGTCATTCACTAATAGTCTTTTAACTTAGTTTCTTAGTGATGAAGTAACCTAAGATTTGGCGATGGAGAATTAGAAAATACTAAAATTGTTGACATGTATTATACCATAATACAATATGAATATGGTGAATAAATATACTATCGATACTCATTAGATAATTTGAATTATTTCAAATGTATATGAAATATGAGTCATTAAGTAATAATCTTTTAACTTAGTTTCTTAGTGATGAAGTATCCTAAGATTTGGTGATGGAGAATTAGAAAATACTGAAACTGTTTACATGTATTATACCATAATACAATATGAATATCGTGAATAAAGATACTATCGAGACTCATTAGATAATTTGAATTATTTCAAATGTATATGGAATATGTGTCATTAAGTAATAGTCTTTTAACTTAGTTTCTTAGTGATGAAGAAACCTAAGATTTGGTGATGGAGAATTAGAAAATACTGAAACTGTTTAAATCTATTATGCCATAATACAATATGAATATGGTGGATAAATATACTATCGAGAATCATTAGATAAATTGAATTATTTCAAATGTATAAGGAATATGTGTCATTAAGTAATAGTCTTTTAACTTAGTTTCTTAGTGATGAAGTAACCTAAGATTTGGTGATGGAGAATTAGAAAATACTGAAATTGTTTATATCCACTATACCAGAATAAAATATGAATATGGTGGGTAAATATACTATCGAGACTCATTAGATAATTTGAATTATTTAAAATGTATATGGAATATGTGTCATTAAGTAATAGTCTTTTAACTTAGTTTCGTAGTGATGAAGTAACCTAAGATTTGGTGATGGAGAATTAGAAAATACTGAAACTGTTTATATCTATTATACCATAATACAATATGAATATGGTGAATAAATATACTATCGAGACTCATTAGATAATTTGAATTATTTCAAATGTATATGGAATATGTGTCATTAAGTAATAGTCTTTTAACTTAGTTTCTTAGTGATGAAGTAACCTAAGATTTGGTGATGGAGAATTAGAAAATACTGAAAATGTTTACATCTATTATACCATAATACAATATGAATATGGTGGATAAATATACTATCGAGACTCATTAGATAGTTTGAATTATTTCAAATGTATATGGAATATGTGTCATTCAGTAATAATCTTTTAACTTAGTTTCTTAGTGATGAAATAACCTAAGATTTTGTGATGGAGAATTAGAAAATACTAAAACTGTTGACATGTATTATACCATAATACAATATGAATATGGTGAATAAATATACTATTGATACTCATTAGATAATTTGAATTATTTCAAATGTATATGAAATATGAGTCATTAAGTAATAGTCTTTTAACTTAGTTTCTTAGTGATGAAGTATCCTAAGATTTGGTGATGGAGAATTAGAAAATACTGAAACTGTTTACATGTATTATACCATAATACAATATGAATATGGTGAATAAATATACTATCGAGACTCATTAGATAATTTGAATTATTTCAAATGTATATGGAATATGTGTCATTAAGTAATAGTCTTTTAACTTAGTTTCTTAGTGATGAAGTAACCTAAGATTTGGTGATGGAGAATTAGAAAATACTGAAACTGTTTACATCTATTATGCCATAATACAATATGAATATGGTGGATAAATATACTATCGAGAATCATTAGATAAATTGAATTATTTCAAATGTATAAGGAATATGTGTCATTAAGTAATAGTCTTTTAACTTAGTTTCTTAGTGATGAAGTAACCTAAGATTTGGTGATGGAGAATTAGAAAATACTAAAACTGTTGACATGTATTATACCATAATACAATATGAATATGGTGAATAAATATACTATCGATACTCATTAGATAATTTGAATTATTTCAAATGTATATGAAATATGAGTCATTAAGTAATAGTCTTTTAACTTAGTTTCTTAGTGATGAATTATCCTAAGATTTGGTGATGGCGAATTAGAAAATACTGAAAATGTTTACATCTATTATACCATAATACAATATGAATATGGTAGATAAATATACTATCGAGACTCATTAGATAGTTTGAATTATTTCAAATGTATATGGAATATGTGTCATTCAGTAATAATCTTTTAACTTAGTTTCTTAGTGATGAAGTAACCTAAGGTTTGGTGATGGAGAAGAAGGAAAATACTGAAACTGTTTTCATCTATTACACCATAATACAATATGAATATGATGGATAAATATACTATTGAGACTCATTAGATAATTTGAATTATTTCAAATGTATATGGAATATGTGTCATTAAGTAATAGTCTTTTAACTTAGTTTCTTAGTGATGAATTATCCTAAGATTTGGTGATGGTGAATTAGAAAATACTGAAATTGTTTACATCTATTATACCATGATACAATATGAATATGGTGGATAAATATACTATCGAGACTCATTAGATAAGTTGAATTATTTCAAATGTATATGGAATATGTGTCATTAAGTAATAGTCTTTTAACTTAGTTTCTTAGTGATGAAGTAACCTAAGATTTGGTGATGGAGAATTAGAAAATATTGAAATTGTTTACATCTATTATACCATAATACAATATGAATATGGTGGGTAAATATACTATCAAGAATCATTAGATAATTTTAATTATTTCAAATGTATATGGAATATGTGTCATTAAGTAATAGTCTTTTAATTTAGTTACTTAGTGATGAAGTAACCTAAGATTTGGTGATGGAGAATTAGAAAATAATGAAACTGTTTACATCTATTATACCATAATACAATATGAATATGGTGAATAAATATACTATCGAGACTCATTATAATTTGAATTATTTCAAATGTATATGGAATATGTGTCATTAAGTAATATTCTTTGAACTTAGTTTCTTAGTGATGAAGTAACCTATGATTTGGTGATGGAGAATTAGAAAATAATGAAACTGTTTACATCTATTATACCATAATACAATATGAATATGGTGAATAAATATACTATCGAGACTCATTATAATTTGAATTATTTCTAATGTATATGGAATATGTGTCATTAAGTAATATTCTTTTAACTTAGTTTCTTAGTGATGAAGTAACCTAAGATTTGGTGATGGAGAATTAGAAAATAATGAAACTGTTTACATCTATTATACCATAATACAATATGAATATGGTGGATAAATATACTATCGAGACTCATTAGATAATTTGAATTATTTCAAATGTATATGGAATATGTGTCATTAAGTAATAGTCTTTTAACTTAGTTTCTTAGTGATGAAGTAACCTAAGGTTTGGTGATGGAGAAGAAGGAAAATACTGAAACTGTTTTCATCTATTACACCATAATACAATATGAATATGGTGGATAAATATACTATCGAGACTCATTAGATAATTTGAATTATTTCAAATGTATATGGAATATGTGTCATTAAGTAATAGTCTTTTAACTTAGTTTCTTAGTGATGAAGTATCCTAAGATTTGGTGATGGTGAATAAAAAATACTGAAATTGTTTACATCTATTATACCATGATACAATATGAATATGGTGGATAAATATACTATCGAGACTCATTAGATAAGTTGAATTATTTCAAATGTATATGGAATATGTGTCATTAAGTAATAGTCTTTTAACTTAGTTTCTTAGTGATGAAGTAACCTAAGATTTGGTGATGGAGAATTAGAAAATATTGAAATTGTTTACATCTATTATACCATAATACAATATGAATATGGTGGGTAAATATACTATCAAGAATCATTAGATAATTTGAATTATTTCAAATGTATATGGAATATGTGTCATTAAGTAATAGTCTTTTAATTTAGTTACTTAGTGATGAAGTAACCTAAGATTTGGTGATGGAGAATTAGAAAATAATGAAACTGTTTACATCTATTATACCATAATACAATATGAATATGGTGAATAAATATACTATCGAGACTCATTATAATTTGAATTATTTCAAATGTATATGGAATATGTGTCATTAAGTAATATTCTTTGAACTTAGTTTCTTAGTGATGAAGTAACCTATGATTTGGTGATGGAGAATTAGAAAATAATGAAACTGTTTACATCTATTATACCATAATACAATATGAATATGGTGAATAAATATACTATCGAGACTCATTATAATTTGAATTATTTCTAATGTATATGGAATATGTGTCATTAAGTAATATTCTTTTAACTTAGTTTCTTAGTGATGAAGTAACCTAAGATTTGGTGATGGAGAATTAGAAAATAATGAAACTGTTTACATCTATTATACCATAATACAATATGAATATGGTGAATAAATATACTATCGAGACTCATTATAATTTGAATTATTTCAAATGTATATGGAATATGTGTCATTAAGTAATATTCTTTTAACTTAGTTTCTTAGTGATGAAGTAACCTAAGATCTGGTGATGGAGAATTAGAAAATACTGAAACTGTTTATATCTATTATACCGTAATACAATATGGATATGGTGGATAAGTATACTATCTAGACTCATTAGATAATTTGAATTATTTCAAATGTATATGGAATATATGTCATTAAGTAATAGTCTTTTAACTTAGTTTCTTAGTGATGAAGTAACCTAAAATTTGGTGATGGAGAATTAGAAAATACTGTAACTGCTTACATCTATTATACCATAATACAATATGAATATGGTGAATAAATATACTATAGAGACTCATTAGATAATTTGAATTATTACAAATGTATATGGAATATGAGTCATTAAGTAATAGTCTTTTAACTTAGTTTCTTAATGATGAAGTAACCTAAGGTTTGGTGATGGAGAAGAAGGAAAATACTGAAACTGTTTACATCTATTACACCATAATACAATATGAATATGATGGATAAATATACTATTGAGACTCATTAGATAATTTGAATTATTTCAAATGTATATGGAATATGTGTCATTAAGTAATAGTCTTTTAACATAGTTTCTTAGTGATGAAGTATCCTAAGATTTGGTGATGGAGAATAAGAAAATACTGAAATTGTTTACATCTCTTATACCATAATACAATATGAATATGGTGGGTAAATCTACTATCGAGACTCATTAGATAATTTGAATTATTTCAAATGTATATGGAATATGTGTCATTAAGTAATAGTCTTTTAACTTAGTTTCTTAGTGATGAAGTAACCTAAGATTTGGTGATGGAGAATTAGAAAATACTGAAATTGTTTACATCTATTATACCATAATGCAATATGAATATGGTGGGTAAATATACTATCGAGAATCATTAGTTAATTTGAATTATTTCAAATGTATATGGAATATGTGTCATTAAGTAATAGTCTTTTAATTTAGTTACTTAGTGATGAAGTAACCTAAGATTTGGTGATGGAGAATAAGAAAATACTGAAATTGTTTACATCTGTTATACCATAATACAATATGAATATGGTGGGTAAATATACTATCGAGACTCATTAGATAATTTTAATTATTTCAAATGTATATGGAATATGTGTCATTAAGTAATAGTCTTTTAACTTAGTTTCTTAGTGATGTAGTAACCTAAGATTTGGTAATGGAGAATTAGAAAATACTGAAACTGTTTACATGTATTATACCATAATACAATATGAATATGGTGAATAAATATATTATCGAGGCTCAGTAGTTAATTTAAATTATTTCAAATGTATATGGAATATGTGTCATTAAGTAATAGTCTTTTAACTTAGTTTCTTAGTGATGAAGTAACCTAAGATTTGGTGATGGAGAATTAGAAAATATTGAAACCACTTACATCTATTATACCATAATACAATATGAATATGGTGGATAAATATACTATCTAGACTCATTAGATAATTTGAATTATTTCAAATGTATATGGAATATGAGTCATTAAGTAATAGTCTTTTAACTTAGTTACTTAGTGATGAAGTAACCTAAGGTTTGGTGATGGAGAAGAAGGAAAATACTGAAACTGTTTACATCTATTACACCATAATATAATATGAATATGATGGATAAATATACTATTGAGACTCATTAGATAATTTGAATTATTTCAAATGTATATGGAATATGTGTCATTAAGTAATTGTCTTTTAACTTATTTTCTTAGTGATGAAGTAACCTAAGATTTGGTGATGGAAAATTAGAAAATACTGAAACTGTTTACATCTATTATACCATAATACAATATGAATATGGTGGATAAATATACTATCAAGACTCATTAGATAATTTGAATTATTTCAAATGTATATGGAATATGTGTCATTAAGTAATAGTCTTTTAACTTAGTTTCTTAGTGATGAAGTAACCTAAGGTTTGGTGATGGAGAAGAAGGAAAATACTGAAACTGTTTTCATCTATTACACCATAATACAATATGAATATGGTGGATAAATATACTATCGAGACTCATTAGATAATTTGAATTATTTCAAATGTATATGGAATATGTGTCATTAAGTAATAGTCTTTTAACTTAGTTTCTTAGTGATGAAGTATCCTAAGATTTGGTGATGGTGAATTAGAAAATACTGAAATTGTTTACATCTATTATACCATGATACAATATGAATATGGTGGATAAATATTCTATCGAGACTCATTAGATAAGTTGAATTATTTCAAATGTATGTGGAATATGTGTCATTAAGTAATAGTCTTTTAACTTAGTTTCTTAGTGATGAAGTAACCTAAGATTTGGTGATGGAGAATTAGAAAATACTGAAATTGTTTACATCTATTATACCATAATACAATATGAATATGGTGGGTAAATATACTATCGAGAATCATTAGATAATTTGAATTATTTCAAATGTATATGGAATATGTGTCATTAAGTAATAGTCTTTTAACTTAGTTTCTTAGTGATGAAGTAACCTAAGATTTGGTGATGGAGAATTAGAAAATACTGAAACTGTTTACATATATTATGCCATAATACAATATGAATATGGTGGATAAATATACTATCGAGAATCATTAGATAAATTGAATTATTTCAAATGTATAAGGAATATGTGTCATTAAGTAATAGTCTTTTAACTTAGTTTCTTAGTGATGAAGTAACCTAAGATTTGGTGATGGAGAATTAGAAAATTCTAAAACTGTTGACATGTATTATACCATAATACAATATGAATATGGTGAATAAATATACTATCGATACTCATTAGATAATTTGAATTATTTCAAATGTATATGAAATATGAGTCATTAAGTAATAGTCTTTTAACTTAGTTTCTTAGTGATGAATTATCCTAAGATTTGGTGATGGCGAATTAGAAAATACTGAAACTGTTTACATGTATTATACCATAATACAATATGAATATGGTGAATAAATATACTATCGAGACTCATTAGATAATTTGAATTATTTCAAATGTATATGGAATATGTGTCATTAAGTAATAGTCTTTTAACTTAGTTTCTTAGTGATGAAGTAACCTAAGATTTGGTGATGGAGAATTAGAAAATGCTGAAACTGTTTACATCTATTATGCCATAATACTATATGAATATGGTGGATAAATATACTATCGAGAATCATTAGATAAATTGAATTATTTCAAATGTATAAGGAATATGTGTCATTAAGTAATAGTCTTTTAACTTAGTTTCTTAGTGATGAAGTAACCTAAGATTTGGTGATGGAGAATTAGAAAATACTGAAATTGTTTATATCTACTATACCAGAATACAATATGAATATGGTGGGTAAATATACTATCGAGACTCATTAGATAATTTGAATTATTTAAAATGTATATGGAATATGTGTCATTAAGTAATAGTCTTTTAACTTAGTTTCTTAGTGATGAAGTATCCTAAGATTTGGTGATGGAGAATTAGAAAATACTGAAACTGTTTACATGTATTATACCATAATACAATATGAATATGGTGAATAAAGATACTATCGAGACTCATTAGATAATTTGAATTATTTCAAATGTATATGGAATATGTGTCATTAAGTAATAGTCTTTTAACTTAGTTTCTTAGTGATGAAGTAACCTAAGATTTGGTGATGGAGAATTAGAAAATACTGAAACTGTTTACATCTATTATGCCCTAATACAATATGAATATGGTGGATAAATATACTATCGAGAATCATTAGATAAATTGAATTATTTCAAATATATAAGGAATATGTGTCATTAAGTAAAAGTCTTTTAACTTAGTTTCTTAGTGATGAAGTAACCTAAGATTTGGTGATGGAGAATTAGAAAATACTGAAATTGTTTATATCTACTATACCAGAATAAAATATGAATATGGTGGGTAAATATACTATCGAGACTCATTAGATAATTTGAATTATTAAAAATGTATATGGAATATGTGTCATTACGTAATAGTCTTTTAACTTAGTTTCTTAGTGATGAAGTAACCTAAGATTTGGTGATGGAGAATTAGAAAATACTGAAACTGTTTATATCTATTATACCATAATACAATATGAATATGGTGAATAAATATACTATCGAGACTCATTAGATAATTTGAATTATTTCAAATGTATATGGAATATGTGTCATTAAGTAATAGTCTTTTAACTTAGTTTCTTAGTGATGAAGTAACCTAAGATTTGGTGATGGAGAATTAGAAAATACTGTAACTGTTTACATCTATGATACCATAATACAATATGAATATGGTGAATAAATATACTATCGAGACTCATTAGATAATTTGAATTATTACAAATGTATATGGAATATGAGTCATTAAGTAATAGTCTTTTAACTTAGTTTCTTAGTGATGAAGTAACCTAAGGTTTGGTGATGGAGAAGAAGGAAAATACTGAAACTGTATACATCTATTACACCATAATACAATATGAATATGATGGATAAATATACTATTGAGACTCATTAGATAATTTGAATTATTTCAAATGTATATGGAATATGTGTCATTAAGTAATAGTCTTTTAACTTAGTTTCTTAGTGATGAAGTATCCTAAGATTTGGTGATGGAGAATAAGAAAATACTGAAATTGTTTACATCTGTTATACCATAATACAATATGAATATGGTGGGTAAATATACTATCGAGACTCATTAGATAATTTGAATTATTTCAAATGTATATGGAATATGTGTCATTAAGTAATAGTCTTTTAACTTAGTTTGTTAGTGATGTAGTAACCTAAGATTTGGTAATGGAGAATTAGAAAATACTTAAACTGTTTACATGTATTATACCATAATACAATATGATTATGGTGAATAAATATATTATCGAGGCTCAGTAGTTAATTTAAATTATTTCAAATGTATATGGAATATGTGTCATTAAGTAATAGTCTTTTAACTTAGTTTCTTAGTGATGAACTAACCTAAGATGTGGTGATGGAGAATTAGAAAATATTGAAACCACTTACATATATTATACCATAATACAATATGAATATGGTGGATAAATATACTATCTAGACTCATTAGATAATTTGAATTATTTCAAATGTATATGGAATATATGTCATTAAGTAATAGTCTTTTAACTTAGTTTCTTGGTGATGAAGTAACCTATGATTTGGTGATGGAGAATTAGAAAATACTGAAACTGTTTATATCTATTATACCATAATACAATATGAATATGGTGAATAAATATACTATCGAGACTCATTAGATAATTTGAATTATTTCAAATGTATAGGGAATATGTGTCATTAAGTAATAGTCTTTTAACTTAGTTTCTTTGTGATGAACTAACCTAAGATTTGGTGATGTAGAATTAGAAAATACTGAAACTGTTTACATCTATTATACCATAATACAATATGAATATGGTGAATAATTATACTATCGAGACTCATTAGATAATTTGAATCATTTCAAATGTATATGGAATATGTGTCATTTAGTAATAGTCTTTTAACTTAGTTTCTTAGTGATGAAGTATCCTAAGATTTGGTGATGGAGAATTAGAAAATACTGAAATTGTTTACATCTATTATACCATAATACAATATGAATATGGTGGATAAATACACTATCGAGACTCATTAGATAATTTGAATTATTTCAAATGTATATGGAATATGTGTCATTAAGTAATAGTCTTTTAACTTAGTTTCTTAGTGATGAAGTAACCTAAGGTTTGGTGATGGAGAAGAAGGAAAATACTAATACTGTTTACATCTATTATACCATAATACAATATGAATATGGTGGATAAATATACTATCGAGACTCATTAGATAATTTGAATTATTTCAAATGTATATGGAATATGTATCATTAAGTAATAGTCTTTTAACTTAGTTTCTTAGTGATGAAGTAACCTAAGGTTTGGTGATGGAGAAGAAGGAAAATACTGAAACTGTTTTCATCTATTACACCATAATACAATATGAATATGGTGGATAAATATACTATTGAGACTCATTAGATAATTTGAATTATTTCAAATGTATATGGAATATGTGTGATTAAGTAATAGTCTTTTAACTTAGTTTCTTAGTGATGAAGTATCCTAAGATTTGGTGATGGTGAATTAGAAAATACTGAAATTGTTTACATCTATTATAACATAATACAATATGAATATGGTGGATAAATATACTATCGAGACTCATTATATAATTTGAATTATTTCAAATGTATATGGAATATGTGTCATTAAGTAATAGTCTTTTAACTAAGTTTCTTAGTGATGAAGTAACCTAAGATTTGGTGATGGAGAATTAGAAAATACTGAAATTGTTTACATCTATTATACCATAATGCAATATGAATATGGTGGGTAAATATACTATCGAGAATCATTAGATAATTTGAATTATTTCAAATGTATATGGAATATGTGTCATTAAGTAATAGTCTTTTAACTTAGTTTCTTAGTGATGAAGTATCCTAAGATTTGGTTATGGAGAATTAGAAAATACTGAAACTGTTTACATGTATTATACCATAATACAATATGAATATGGTGAATAAACATACTATCGAGACTCATTAGATGATTTGAATTATTTCAAATGTATATGGAATATGTGTCATTAAGTAATAGTCTTTTAACTTAGTTTCTTAGTGATGTAGTAACCTAAGATTTGGTAATGGAGAATTAGAAAATACTGAAACTGTTTACATGTATTATACCATAATACAATATGAATATGGTGAATAAATATATTATCGAGGCTCAGTAGTTAATTTAAATTATTTCAAATGTATATGGAATATGTGTCATTAAGTAATAGTCTTTTAACTTAGTTTCTTAGTGATGAAGTAACCTAAGATTTGGTGATGGAGAATTAGAAAACATTGAAACCACTTACATCTATTATACCATAACACAATATGAATATGGTGGATAAATATACTATCTAGACTCATTAGATAATTTGAATTATTTCAAATGTATATGGAATATGAGTCATTAAGTAATAGTCTTTTAACTTAGTTTCTTAGTGATGAAGTAACCTAAGGTTTTGTGATGGAGAAGAAGGAAAATACTGAAACTGTTTACATCTATTACACCATAATATAATATGAATATGATGGATAAATATACTATTGAGACTCATTAGATAATTTGAATTATTTCAAATGTATATGGAATATGTGTCATTAAGTAATAGTCTTTTAACTTAGTTTCTTAGTGATGAAGTAACCTAAGATTTGGTGATGGAGAATTAGAAAATACTGAAACTGTTTACATCTATTATACCATAATACAATATGAATATGGTGGATAAATATACTATCGAGACTCATTAGATAATTTGAATTATTTCAAATGTATATGGAATATGTGTCATTAAGTAATAGTCTTTTAACTTAGTTTCTTAGTGATGAAGTAACCTAAGGTTTGGTGATGGAGAAGAAGGAAAATACTGAAACTGTTTTCATCTATTACACCATAATACAATATGAATATGGTGGATAAATATACTATTGAGACTCATTAGATAATTTGAATTATTTCAAATGTATATGGAATATGTGTGATTAAGTAATAGTCTTTTAACTTAGTTTCTTAGTGATGAAGTATCCTAAGATTTGGTGATGGTGAATTAGAAAATACTGAAATTGTTTACATCTATTATAACATAATACAATATGAATATGGTGGATAAATATACTATCGAGACTCATTATATAATTTGAATTATTTCAAATGTATATGGAATATGTGTCATTAAGTAATAGTCTTTTAACTAAGTTTCTTAGTGATGAAGTAACCTAAGATTTGGTGATGGAGAATTAGAAAATACTGAAATTGTTTACATCTATTATACCATAATGCAATATGAATATGGTGGGTAAATATACTATCGAGAATCATTAGATAATTTGAATTATTTCAAATGTATATGGAATATGTGTCATTAAGTAATAGTCTTTTAACTTAGTTTCTTAGTGATGAAGTATCCTAAGATTTGGTTATGGAGAATTAGAAAATACTGAAACTGTTTACATGTATTATACCATAATACAATATGAATATGGTGAATAAACATACTATCGAGACTCATTAGATGATTTGAATTATTTCAAATGTATATGGAATATGTGTCATTAAGTAATAGTCTTTTAACTTAGTTTCTTAGTGATGTAGTAACCTAAGATTTGGTAATGGAGAATTAGAAAATACTGAAACTGTTTACATGTATTATACCATAATACAATATGAATATGGTGAATAAATATATTATCGAGGCTCAGTAGTTAATTTAAATTATTTCAAATGTATATGGAATATGTGTCATTAAGTAATAGTCTTTTAACTTAGTTTCTTAGTGATGAAGTAACCTAAGATTTGGTGATGGAGAATTAGAAAACATTGAAACCACTTACATCTATTATACCATAACACAATATGAATATGGTGGATAAATATACTATCTAGACTCATTAGATAATTTGAATTATTTCAAATGTATATGGAATATGAGTCATTAAGTAATAGTCTTTTAACTTAGTTTCTTAGTGATGAAGTAACCTAAGGTTTTGTGATGGAGAAGAAGGAAAATACTGAAACTGTTTACATCTATTACACCATAATATAATATGAATATGATGGATAAATATACTATTGAGACTCATTAGATAATTTGAATTATTTCAAATGTATATGGAATATGTGTCATTAAGTAATAGTCTTTTAACTTAGTTTCTTAGTGATGAAGTAACCTAAGATTTGGTGATGGAGAATTAGAAAATACTGAAACTGTTTACATCTATTATACCATAATACAATATGAATATGGTGGATAAATATACTATCGAGACTCATTAGATAATTTGAATTATTTCAAATGTATATGGAATATGTGTCATTAAGTAATAGTCTTTTAACTTAGTTTCTTAGTGATGAAGTAACCTAAGGTTTGGTGATGGAGAAGAAGGAAAATACTGAAACTGTTTTCATCTATTACACCATAATACAATATGAATATGGTGGATAAATATACTATTGAGACTCATTAGATAATTTGAATTATTTCAAATGTATATGGAATATGTGTCATTAAGTAATAGTCTTTTAACTTAGTTTCTTAGTGATGAAGTATCCTAAGATTTGGTGATGGTGAATTAGAAAATACTGAAATTGTTTACATCTATTATACCATGATACAATATGAATATGGCAGATAAATATACTATCGAGACTCATTAGATAAGTTGAATTATTTCAAATGTATATGGAATATGTGTCATTAAGTAATAGTCTTTTAACTTAGTTTCTTAGTGATGAAGTAACCTAAGATTTGGTGATGGAGAATTAGAAAATAATGAAATTGTTTACATCTATTATACCATAATACAATATGAATATGGTTGGTAAATATACTATCGAGAATCATTAGATAATTTGAATTATTTCAAATGTATATGGAATATGTGTCATTAAGTAATAGTCTTTTAATTTAGTTACTTAGTGATGAAGTAACCTAAGATTTGGTGATGGAGAATTAGAAAATAATGAAACTGTTTACATCTATTATACCATAATACAATATGAATATGGTGAATAAATATACTATCGAGACTCATTATAATTTGAATTATTTCAAATGTATATGGAATATGTGTCATTAAGTAATATTCTTTGAACTTAGTTTCTTAGTGATGAAGTGACCTAAGATTTGGTGATGGAGAATTAGAAAATAATGAAACTGTTTACATCTATTATACCATAATACAATATGAATATGGTGAATAAATATACTATCGAGACTCATTATAATTTGAATTATTTCAAATGTATATGGAATATGTGTCATTAAGTAATATTCTTTTAACTTAGTTTCTTAGTGATGAAGTATCCTGAGATTTGGTGATGGTGAATTAGAAAATACTGAAATTGTTTACATCTATTATACCATGATACAATATGAATCTGGTGGATAAATATTCTATCGAGACTCATTAGATAAGTTGAATTATTTCAAATGTATATGGAATATGTGTCATTAAGTAATAGTCTTTTAACTTAGTTTCTTAGTGATGAAGTAATCTAAGATTTGGTGATGGAGAATTAGAAAATACTGAAATTGTTTACATCTATTATACCATAATACAATATGAATATGGTGGGTAAATATACTATCGAGAATCATTAGATAATTTGAATTATTTCAAATGTATATGGAATATGTGTCATTAAGTAATAGTCTTTTAACTTAGTTTCTTAGTGATGAAGTAACCTAAGATTTGGTGATGGAGAATTAGAAAATACTGAAACTGTTTACATATATTATGCCATAATACAATATGAATATGGTGGATAAATATACTATCGAGAATCATTAGATAAATTGAATTATTTCAAATGTACAAGGAATATGTGTCATTAAGTAATAGTCTTTTAACTTAGTTTCTTAGTGATGAAGTAACCTAAGATTTGGTGATGGATATTTAGAAAATTCTAAAACTGTTGACATGTATTATACCATAATACAATATGAATATGGTGAATAAATATACTATCGATACTCATTAGATAATTTGAATTATTTCAAATGTATATGAAATATGAGTCATTAAGTAATAGTCTTTTAACTTAGTTTCTTAGTGATGAATTATCCTAAGATTTGGTGATGGCGAATTAGAAAATACTGAAACTGTTTACATGTATTATACCATAATACAATATGAATATGGTGGATAAATATACTATCGAGAATCATTAGATAAATTGAATTATTTCAAATGTATAAGGAATATGTGTCATTAAGTAAAATTCTTTTAACTTAGTTTCTTAGTGATAAAGTAACCTAAGATTTGGTGATGGAGAATTAGAAAATACTGAAATTGTTTATATCTACTATACCAGAATAAAATATGAATATGGTGGGTAAATATACTATCGAGACTCATTAGATAATTTGAATTATTAAAAATGTATATGGAATATGTGTCATTACGTAATAGTCTTTTAACTTAGTTTCTTAGTGATGAAGTAACCTAAGATTTGGTGATGGAGAATTAGAAAATACTGAAACTGTTTATATCTATTATACCATAATACAATATGAATATGGTGAATAAATATACTATCGAGACTCATTAGATAATTTGAATTATTTCAAATGTATATGGAATATGTGTCATTAAGTAATAGTCTTTTAACTTAGTTTCTTAGTGATGAAGTAACCTATGGAGAATTAGAAAATACTGTAACTGTTTACATCTATGATACCATTATACAATATGAATATGGTGAATAAATATACTATCGAGACTCATTAGATAATTTGAATTATTACAAATGTATATGGAATATGAGTCATTAAGTAATAGTCTTTTAACTTAGTTTCTTAGTGATGAAGTAACCTAAGGTTTGGTGATGGAGAAGAAGGAAAATACTGAAACTGTATACATCTATTACACCATAATACAATATGAATATGATGGATAAATATACTATTCAGACTCATTAGATAATTTGAATTATTTCAAATGTATATGGAATATGTGTCATTATGTAATAGTCTTTTAACTTAGTTTCTTAGTGATGAAGTATCCTAAGATTTGGTGATGGAGAATAAGAAAATACTGAAATTGTTTACATCTGTTATACCATAATACAATATGAATATGGTGGGTAAATATACTATCGAGACTCATTAGATAATTTGAATTATTTCAAATGTATATGGAATATGTGTCATTAAGTAATAGTCTTTTAACTTAGTTTGTTAGTGATGTAGTAACCTAAGATTTGGTAATGGAGAATTAGAAAATACTGAAACTGTTTACATGTATTATACCATAATACAATATGAATATGGTGAATAAATATATTATCGAGGCTCAGTAGTTAATTTAAATTATTTCAAATGTATATGGAGTATGTGTCATTAAGTAATAGTCTTTTAACTTAGTTTCTTAGTGATGAACTAACCTAAGATGTGGTGATGGAGAATTAGAAAATATTGAAACCACTTACATCTATTATACCATAATACAATATGAATATGGTGGATAAATATATTATCTAGACTCATTAGATAATTTGAATTATTTCAAATGTATATGGAATATATGTCATTAAGTAATAGTCTTTTAACTTAGTTTCTTGGTGATGAAGTAACCTAAGATTTGGTGATGGAGAATTAGAAAATACTGAAACTGTTTATATCTATTATACCATAATACAATATGAATATGGTGAATAAATATACTATCGAGACTCATTAGATAATTTGAATTATTTCAAATGTATAGGGAATATGTGTCATTAAGTAATAGTCTTTTAACTTAGTTTCTTAGTGATGAACTAACCTAAGATTTGGTGATGTAGAATTAGAAAATACTGAAACTGTTTACATCTATTATACCATAATAAAATATGAATATGGTGAATAATTATACTATCGAGACTCATTAGATAATTTGAATCATTTCAAATGTATATGGAATATGTGTCATTTAGTAATAGTCTTTTAACTTAGTTTCTTAGTGATGAAGTATCCTAAGATTTGGTGATGGAGAATTAGAAAATACTGAAATTGTTTACATCTATTATACCATAATACAATATGAATATGGTGGATAAATACACTATCGAGACTCATTAGATAATTTGAATTATTTCAAATGTATATGGAATATGTGTCATTAAGTAATAGTCTTTTAACTTAGTTTCTTAGTGATGAAGTAACCTAAGGTTTGGTGATGTAGAGGAAGGAAAATACTGAAACTGTTTACTTCTATTATACCATAATACAATATGAATATGGTGGATAAATATACTATCGAGACTCATTAGATAATTTGAATTATTTCAAATGTATATGGAATATGTATCATTAAGTAATAGTCTTTTAACTTAGTTTCTTAGTGATGAAGTAACCTAAGGTTTGGTGATGGAGAAGAAGGAAAATACTGAAACTGTTTTCATCTATTACACCATAATACAATATGAATATGGTGGATAAATATACTATTGAGACTCATTAGATAATTTGAATTATTTCAAATGTATATGGAATATGTGTGATTAAGTAATAGTCTTTTAACTTAGTTTCTTAGTGATGAAGTATCCTAAGATTTGGTGATGGTGAATTAGAAAATACTGAAATTGTTTACATCTATTATACCATAATACAATATGAATATGGTGGATAAATATACTATCGAGACTCATTAGATAATTTGAATTATTTCAAATGTATATGGAATATGTGTCATTAAGTAATAGTCTTTTAACTTAGTTTCTTAGTGATGAAGTAACCTAAGATTTGGTGATGGAGAATTAGAAAATACTGAAACTGTTTATATCTATTATACCATAATACAATATGAATATGGTGAATAAATATACTATCGAGACTCATTAGATAATTTGAATTATTTCAAATGTATAGGGAATATGTGTCATTAAGTAATAGTCTTTTAACTTAGTTTCTTAGTGATGAACTAACCTAAGATTTGGTGATGTAGAATTAGAAAATACTGAAACTGTTTACATCTATTATACCATAATAAAATATGAATATGGTGAATAATTATACTATCGAGACTCATTAGATAATTTGAATCATTTCATTTGTATATGGAATATGTGTCATTTAGTAATAGTCTTTTAACTTAGTTTCTTAGTGATGAAGTATCCTAAGATTTGGTGATGGAGAATTAGAAAATACTGAAATTGTTTACATCTATTATACCATAATACAATATGAATATGGTGGATAAATACACTATCGAGACTCATTAGATAATTTGAATTATTTCAAATGTATATGGAATATGTGTCATTAAGTAATAGTCTTTTAACTTAGTTTCTTAGTGATGAAGTAACCTAAGGTTTGGTGATGTAGAGGAAGGAAAATACTGAAACTGTTTACATCTATTATACCATAATACAATATGAATATGGTGGATAAATATACTATCGAGACTCATTAGATAATTTGAATTATTTCAAATGTATATGGAATATGTATCATTAAGTAATAGTCTTTTAACTTAGTTTCTTAGTGATGAAGTAACCTAAGGTTTGGTGATGGAGAAGAAGGAAAATACTGAAACTGTTTTCATCTATTACACCATAATACAATATGAATATGGTGGATAAATATACTATTGAGACTCATTAGATAATTTGAATTATTTCAAATGTATATGGAATATGTGTGATTAAGTAATAGTCTTTTAACTTAGTTTCTTAGTGATGAAGTATCCTAAGATTTGGTGATGGTGAATTAGAAAATACTGAAATTGTTTACATCTATTATACCATAATACAATATGAATATGGTGGATAAATATACTATCGAGACTCATTAGATAATTTGAATTATTTCAAATGTATATGGAATATGTGTCATTAAGTAATAGTCTTTTAACTTAGTTTCTTAGTGATGAAGTAACCTAAGATTTGGTGATGGAGAATTAGAAAATACTGAAATTGTTTACATCTATTATACCATAATGCAATATGAATATGGTGGGTAAATATACTATCGAGAATCATTAGATAATTTGAATTATTTCAAATGTATATGGAATATGTGTCATTAGTAATAGTCTTTTAACTTAGTTTCTTAGTGATGAAGTATCCTAAGATTTGGTGATGGAGAATTAGAAAATACTGAAACTGTTTACATGTATTATACCATAATACAATATGAATATGGTGAATAAACATACTATCGAGACTCATTAGATAATTTGAATTATTTCAAATGTATATGGAATATGTGTCATTAAGTAATAGTCTTTTAACTTAGTTTCTTAGTGATGTAGTAACCTATGATTTGGTAATGGAGAATTAGAAAATACTGAAACTGTTTACATGTATTATACCATAATACAATATGAATATGGTGAATAAATATATTATCGAGGCTCAGTAGTTAATTTAAATTATTTCAAATGTATATGGAATATGTGTCATTAAGTAATAGTCTTTTAACTTAGTTTCTTAGTGATGAAGTAACCTAAGATTTGGTGATGGAGAATTAGAAAATATTGAAACCACTTACATCTATTACACCATAACACAATATGAATATGATGGATAAATATACTATCTAGACTCATTAGATAATTTGAATTATTTCAAATGTATATGGAATATGAGTCATTAAGTAATAGTCTTTTAACTTAGTTTCTTAGTGATGAAGTAACCTAAGGTTTTGTGATGGAGAAGAAGGAAAATACTGAAACTATTTACATCTACTACACCATAATATAATATAAATATGATGGATAAATATACTATTGAGACTCATTAGATAATTTGAATTATTTCAAATGTATATGGAATATGTGTCATTAAGTAATAGTCTTTTAACTTAGTTTCTTAGTGATGAAGTAACCTAAGATTTGGTGATGGAGAATTAGAAAATACTGAAACTGTTTACATCTATTATACCATAATACAATATGAATATGGTGGATAAATATACTATCGAGACTCATTAGATAATTTGAATTATTTCAAATGTATATGGAATATGTGTCATTAAGTAATAGTCTTTTAACTTAGTTTCTTAGTGATGAAGTAACCTAAGGTTTGGTGATGGAGAAGACGGAAAATACTGAAACTGTTTTCATCTATTACCCCATAATACAATATGAATATGGTGGATAAATATACTATTGAGACTCATTAGATAATTTGAATTATTTCAAATGTATATGGAATATGTGTCATTAAGTAATAGTCTTTTAACTTAGTTTCTTAGTGATGTAGTAACCTAAGATTTGGTAATGGAGAATTAGAAAATACTGAAACTGTTTACATGTATTATACCATAATACAATATGAATATGGTGAATAATTATATTATCGAGGCTCAGTAGTTAATTTAAATTATTTCAAATGTATATGGAATATGTGTCATTAAGTAATAGTCTTTTAACTTAGTTTCTTAGTGATGAAGTAACCTAAGATTTGGTGATGGAGAGTTAGAAAATATTGAAACCACTTACATCTATTACACCATAACACAATATGAATATGATGGATAAATATACTATCTAGACTCATTAGATAATTTGAATTATTTCAAATGTATATGGAATATGAGTAATTAAGTAATAGTCTTTTAACTTAGTTTCTTAGTGATGAAGTAACCTAAGGTTTTGTGATGGAGAAGAAGGAAAATACTGAAACTGTTTACATCTATTACACCATAATATAATATGAATATGATGGATAAATATACTATTGAGACTCATTAGATAATTTGAATTATTTATAATGTATAAGGAATATGTGTCATTAAGTAATAGTCTTTTAACTTAGTTTCTTAGTGATGAAGTAACCTAAGATTTGGTGATGGAGAATTAGAAAATACTGAAACTGTTTACATCTATTATACCATAATACAATATGAATATGGTGGATAAATATACTATCGAGACTCATTAGATAATTTGAATTATTTCAAATGTATATGGAATATGTGTCATTAAGTAATAGTCTTTTAACTTAGTTTCTTAGTGATGAAGTAACCTAAGGTTTGGTGATGGAGAAGACGGAAAATACTGAAACTGTTTTCATCTATTACCCCATAATACAATATGAATATGGTGGATAAATATACTATTGAGACTCATTAGATAATTTGAATTATTTCAAATGTATATGGAATATGTGTCATTAAGTAATAGTCTTTTAACTTAGTTTCTTAGTGATGTAGTAACCTAAGATTTGGTAATGGAGAATTAGAAAATACTGAAACTGTTTACATGTATTATACCATAATACAATATGAATATGGTGAATAAATATATTATCGAGGCTCAGTAGTTAATTTAAATTATTTCAAATGTATATGGAATATGTGTCATTAAGTAATAGTCTTTTAACTTAGTTTCTTAGTGATGAAGTAACCTAAGATTTGGTGATGGAGAATTAGAAAATATTGAAACCACTTACATCTATTACACCATAACACAATATGAATATGATGGATAAATATACTATCTAGACTCATTAGATAATTTGAATTATTTCAAATGTATATGGAATATGAGTCATTAAGTAATAGTCTTTTAACTTAGTTTCTTAGTGATGAAGTAACCTAAGGTTTTGTGATGGAGAAGAAGGAAAATACTGAAACTGTTTACATCTATTACACCATAATATAATATGAATATGATGGATAAATATACTATTGAGACTCATTAGATAATTTGAATTATTTCAAATGTATATGGAATATGTGTCATTAAGTAATAGTCTTTTAACTTAGTTTCTTAGTGATGAAGTAACCTAAGATTTGGTGATGGAGAATTAAAAAATACTGAAACTGTTTACATCTATTATACCATAATACAATATGAATATGGTGGATAAATATACTATCGAGACTCATTAGATAATTTGAATTATTTCAAATGTATATGGAATATGTGTCATTAAGTAATAGTCTTTTAACTTAGTTTCTTAGTGATGAAGTAACATAAGGTTTGGTGATGGAGAAGACGGAAAATACTGAAACTGTTTTCATCTATTACCCCATAATACAATATGAATATGGTGGATAAATATACTATTGAGACTCATTAGATAATTTGAATTATTTCAAATGTATATGGAATATGTGTCATTAAGTAATAGTCTTTTAACTTAGTTTCTTAGTGATGAAGTATCCTAAGATTTGGTGATGGTGAATTAGAAAATACTGAAATTGTTTACATCTATTATACCATGATACAATATGAATATGGAAGATAAATATACTATCGAGACTCATTAGATAAGTTGAATTATTTCAAATGTATATGGAATATGTGTCATTAAGTAATAGTCTTTTAACTTAGTTTCTTAGTGATGAAGTAACCTAAGATTTGGTGATGGAGAATTAGAAAATAATGAAATTGTTTACATCTATTATACCATAATACAATATGAATATGGTGGGTAAATATACTATCGAGAATCATTAGATAATTTGAATTATTTCAAATGTATATGGAATATGTGTCATTAAGTAATAGTCTTTTAATTTAGTTACTTAGTGATGAAGTAACCTAAGATTTGGTGATGGAGAATTAGAAAATAATGAAACTGTTTACATCTATTATACCATAATACAATATGAATATGGTGAATAAATATACTATCGAGACTCATTATAATTTGAATTATTTCAAATGTATATGGAATATGTGTCATTAAGTAATATTCTTTGAACTTAGTTTCTTAGTGATGAAGTAACCTAAGATTTGGTGATGGAGAATTAGAAAATAATGAAACCGTTTACATCTATTATACCATAATACAATATGAATATGGTGAATAAATATACTATCGAGACTCATTATAATTTGAATTATTTCAAATGTATATGGAATATGTGTCATTAAGTAATATTCTTTTAACTTACTTTCTTAGTGATGAAGTAACCTAAGATTTGGTGATGGAGAATTAGAAAATAATGAAACTGTTTACATCTATTATACCATAATACAATATTAATATGGTGAATAAATATACTATCGAGAATCATTATAATTTGAATTATTTCAAATGTATATGGAATATGTGTCATTAAGTAATATTCTTTTAACTTAGTTTCTTAGTGATGAAGTAACCTAAGATTTGGTGATGGAGAATTAGAAAATACTGAAACTGTTTATATCTATTATACCGTAATACAATATGAATATGGTGGATAAGTATACTATCTAGACTCATTAGATAATTTGAATTATGTCAAATGTATATGGAATATATGTCATTAAGTAACAGTCTTTTAACTTAGTTTCTTAGTGATGAAGTAACCTAAAATTTGGTGATGGAGAATTAGAAAATACTGTAACTGCTTACATCTATTATACCATAATACAATATGAATATGGTGAATAAATATACTATCGAGACTCATTAGATAATTTGAATTATTACAAATGTATATGGAATATGAGTCATTAAGTAATAGTCTTTTAACTTAGTTTCTTAGTGATGAAGTAACCTAAGGTTTGGTGATGGAGAAGAAGGAAAATACTGAAACTGTTTACATCTATTACACCATAATACAATATGAATATGATGGATAAATATACTATTGATACTCATTAGATAATTTGAATTATTTCAAATGTATATGGAATATGTTCCATTAAGTAATAGTCTTTTAACTTAGTTTCTTAGTGATGAAGTAACCTAAGATTTGGTGATGGAGAATTAGAAAATATTGAAACCACTTACATCTATTACACCATAACACAATATGAATATGGTGGATAAATATACTATCTAGACTCATTAGATAATTTGAATTATTTCAAATGTATATGGAATATGAGTCATTAAGTAATAGTCTTTTAACTTAGTTTCTTAGTGATAAAGTAACCTAAGGTTTGGTGATGGAGAAGAAGGAAAATACTGAAACTGTTTACATCTATTATACCATAATACAATATGAATATGGTGGATAAATATACTATCGAGACTCATTAGATAATTTGAATTATTTCAAATGTATATGGAATATGTATCATTAAGTAATAGTCTTTTAACTTAGTTTCTTAGTGATGAAGTATCCTAAGATTTGGTGATGGTGAATTAGAAAATACTGAAATTGTTTACATCTATTATACCTTGATACAATATGAATATGGAAGATAAATATACTATCGAGACTCATTAGATAAGTTGAATTATTTCAAATGTATATGGAATATGTGTCATTAAGTAATAGTCTTTTAACTTAGTTTCTTAGTGATGAAGTAACCTAAGATTTGGTGATGGAGAATTAGAAAATAATGAAATTGTTTACATCTATTATACCATAATACAATATGAATATGGTGGGTAAATATACTATCGAGAATCATTAGATAATTTGAATTATTTCAAATGTATATGGAATATGTGTCATTAAGTAATAGTCTTTTAATTTAGTTACTTAGTGATGAAGTAACCTAAGATTTGGTGATGGAGAATTAGAAAATACTGAAACTACTTACATCTATTATACCATAATACAATATGAATATGGTGGATAAATATACTATCTAGACTCATTAGATAATTTGAATTATTTCAAATGTATATGGAATATATGTCATTAAGTAATAGTCTTTTAACTTAGTTTCTTAGTGATGAAGTAACCTAAGATTTGGTGATGTAGAATTAGAAAATACTGAAACTGTTTATATCTATTATACCATAATACAATATGAATATGGTGAATAAATATACTATCGAGACTCATTATAATTTGAATTATTTCAAATGTATATGGAATATGTGTCATTAAGTAATATTCTTTTAACTTACTTTCTTATTGATGAAGTAACCTAAGATTTGGTGATGGAGAATTAGAAAATAATGAAACTGTTTACATCTATTATACCATAATACAATATTAATATGGTGAATAAATATACTATCGAGAATCATTATAATTTGAATTATTTCAAATGTATATGGAATATGTGTCATTAAGTAATATTCTTTTAACTTAGTTTCTTAGTGATGAAGTAACCTAAGATTTGGTGATGGAGAATTAGAAAATACTGAAACTGTTTATATCTATTATACCGTAATACAATATGAATATGGTGGATAAGTATACTATCTAGACTCATTAGATAATTTGAATTATTTCAAATGTATATGGAATATATGTCATTAAGTAATAGTCTTTTAACTTAGTTTCTTAGTGATGAAGTAACCTAAAATTTGGTGATGGAGAATTAGAAAATACTGTAACTGCTTACATCTATTATACCATAATACAATATGAATATGGTGAATAAATATACTATCGAGACTCATTAGATAATTTGAATTATTACAAATGTATATGGAATATGAGTCATTAAGTAATAGTCTTTTAACTTAGTTTCTTAGTGATGAAGTAACCTAAGGTTTGTTGATGGAGAAGAAGGAAAATACTGAAACTGTTTACATCTATTACACCATAATACAATATGAATATGATGGATAAATATACTATTGAGACTCATTAGATAATTTGAATTATTTCAAATGTATATGGAATATGTGTCATTAAGTAATAGTCTTTTAACTTAGTTTCTTAGTGATGAAGTAACCTAAGGTTTGGTGATGGAGAAGAAGGAAAATACTGAAACTGTTTACATCTATTATACCATAATACAATATGAATATGGTGGATAAATATACTATCGAGACTCATTAGATAATTTGAATTATTTCAAATGTATATGGAATATGTATCATTAAGTAATAGTCTTTTAACTTAGTTTCTTAGTGATGAAGTAACCTAAGGTTTGGTGATGGAGAAGAAGGAAAATACTGAAACTGTTTTCATCTATTACACCATAATACAATATGAATATGGTGGATAAATATACTATTGAGACTCATTAGATAATTTGAATTATTTCAAATGTATATGGAATATGTGTGATTAAGTAATAGTCTTTTAACTTAGTTTCTTAGTGATGAAGTATCCTAAGATTTGGTGATGGTGAATTAGAAAATATTGAAACCACTTACATCTATTACACCATAACACAATATGAATATGGTGGATAAATATACTATCTAGACTCATTAGATAATTTGAATTATTTCAAATGTATATGGAATATGAGTCATTAAGTAATAGTCTTTTAACTTAGTTTCTTAGTGATGAAGTAACCTAAGGTTTTGTGATGGAGAAGAAGGAAAATACTGAAACTGTTTACATCTATTACACCATAATATAATATGAATATGATGGATAAATATACTATTGAGACTCATTAGATAATTTAAATTATTTCAAATGTATATGGAATATGTGTCATTAAGTAATAGTCTTTTAACTTAGTTTCTTAGTGATGAAGTAACCTAAGATTTGGTGATGGAGAATTAGAAAATACTGAAACTGTTTACATCTATTATACCATAATACAATATGAATATGGTGGATAAATATACTATCGAGACTCATTAGATAATTTGAATTATTTCAAATGTATATGGAATATGTGTCATTAAGTAATAGTCTTTTAACTTAGTTTCTTAGTGATGAAGTAACCTAAGGTTTGGTGATGGAGAAGAAGGAAAATACTGAAACTGTTTTCATCTATTACCCCATAATACAATATGAATATGGTGGATAAATATACTATTGAGACTCATTAGATAATTTGAATTATTTCAAATGTATATGGAATATGTGTCATTAAGTAATAGTCTTTTAACTTAGTTTCTTAGTGATGAAGTATCCTAAGATTTGGTGATGGTGAATTAGAAAATACTGAAATTGTTTACATCTATTATACCATGATACAATATGAATATGGCAGATAAATATACTATCGAGACTCATTAGATAAGTTTAATTATTTCAAATGTATATGGAATATGTGTCATTAAGTAATAGTCTTTTAACTTAGTTTCTTAGTGATGAAGTAACCTAAGATTTGGTGATGGAGAATTAGAAAATAATGAAATTGTTTACATCTATTATACCATAATACAATATGAATATGGTGGGTAAATATACTATCGAGAATCATTAGATAATTTGAATTATTTCAAATGTATATGGAATATGTGTCATTAAGTAATAGTCTTTTAATTTAGTTACTTAGTGATGAAGTAACCTAAGATTTGGTGATGGAGAATTAGAAAATAATGAAACTGTTTACATCTATTATACCATAATACAATATGAATATGGTGAATAAATATACTATCGAGACTCATTATAATTTGAGTTATTTCAAATGTATATGGAATATGTGTCATTAAGTAATATTCTTTGAACTTAGTTTCTTAGTGATGAAGTAACCTAAGATTTGGTGATGGAGAATTAGAAAATAATGAAACTGTTTACATCTATTATACCATAATACAATATGAATATGGTGGATAAATATACTATTGAGACTCATTAGATAATTTGAATTATTTCAAATGTATATGGAATATGTGTGATTAAGTAATAGTCTTTTAACTTAGTTTCTTAGTGATGAAGTATCCTAAGATTTGGTGATGGAGAAGAAGGAAAATACTGAAACTGTTTACATCTATTATACCATAATACAATATGAATATGGTGGATAAATATACTATCGAGACTCATTAGATAATTTGAATTATTTCAAATGTATATGGAATATGTATCATTAAGTAATAGTCTTTTAACTTAGTTTCTTAGTGATGAAGTATCCTAAGATTTGGTGATGGTGAATAAGAAAATACTGAAATTGTTTACATCTATTATACCATGATACAATATGAATATGGAAGATAAATATACTATCGAGACTCATTAGATAAGTTGAATTATTTCAAATGTATATGGAATATGTGTCATTAAGTAATAGTCTTTTAACTTAGTTTCTTAGTGATGAAGTAACCTAAGATTTGGTGATGGAGAATTAGAAAATAATGAAATTGTTTACATCTATTATACCATAATACAATATGAATATGGTGGGTAAATATACTATCGAGAATCATTAGATAATTTGAATTATTTCAAATGTATATGGAATATGTGTCATTAAGTAATAGTCTTTTAATTTAGTTACTTAGTGATGAAGTAACCTAAGATTTGGTGATGGAGAATTAGAAAATAATGAAACTGTTTACATCTATTATACCATAATACAATATGAATATGGTGAATAAATATACTATCGAGACTCATTATAATTTGAATTATTTCAAATGTATATGGAATATGTGTCATTAAGTAATATTCTTTGAACTTAGTTTCTTAGTGATGAAGTAACCTAAGATTTGGTGATGGAGAATTAGAAAATAATGAAACCGTTTACATCTATTATACCATAATACAATATGAATATGGTGAATAAATATACTATCGAGACTCATTATAATTTGAATTATTTCAAATGTATATGGAATATGTGTCATTAAGTAATATTCTTTTAACTTACTTTCTTAGTGATGAAGTAACCTAAGATTTGGTGATGGAGAATTAGAAAATAATGAAACTGTTTACATCTATTATACCATAATACAATATTAATATGGTGAATAAATATACTATCGAGAATCATTATAATTTGAATTATTTCAAATGTATATGGAATATGTGTCATTAAGTAATATTCTTTTAACTTAGTTTCTTAGTGATGAAGTAACCTAAGATTTGGTGATGGAGAATTAGAAAATACTGAAACTGTTTATATCTATTATACCGTAATACAATATGAATATGGTGGATAAGTATACTATCTAGACTCATTAGATAATTTGAATTATTTCAAATGTATATGGAATATATGTCATTAAGTAATAGTCTTTTAACTTAGTTTCTTAGTGATGAAGTAACCTAAAATTTGGTGATGGAGAATTAGAAAATACTGTAACTGCTTACATCTATTATACCATAATACAATATGAATATGGTGAATAAATATACTATCGAGACTCATTAGATAATTTGAATTATTACAAATGTATATGGAATATGAGTCATTAAGTAATAGTCTTTTAACTTAGTTTCTTAGTGATGAAGTAACCTAAGGTTTGTTGATGGAGAAGAAGGAAAATACTGAAACTGTTTACATCTATTACACCATAATACAATATGAATATGATGGATAAATATACTATTGAGACTCATTAGATAATTTGAATTATTTCAAATGTATATGGAATATGTGTCATTAAGTAATAGTCTTTTAACTTAGTTTCTTAGTGATGAAGTAACCTAAGGTTTGGTGATGGAGAAGAAGGAAAATACTGAAACTGTTTACATCTATTATACCATAATACAATATGAATATGGTGGATAAATATACTATCGAGACTCATTAGATAATTTGAATTATTTCAAATGTATATGGAATATGTATCATTAAGTAATAGTCTTTTAACTTAGTTTCTTAGTGATGAAGTAACCTAAGGTTTGGTGATGGAGAAGAAGGAAAATACTGAAACTGTTTTCATCTATTACACCATAATACAATATGAATATGGTGGATAAATATACTATTGAGACTCATTAGATAATTTGAATTATTTCAAATGTATATGGAATATGTGTGATTAAGTAATAGTCTTTTAACTTAGTTTCTTAGTGATGAAGTATCCTAAGATTTGGTGATGGTGAATTAGAAAATATTGAAACCACTTACATCTATTACACCATAACACAATATGAATATGGTGGATAAATATACTATCTAGACTCATTAGATAATTTGAATTATTTCAAATGTATATGGAATATGAGTCATTAAGTAATAGTCTTTTAACTTAGTTTCTTAGTGATGAAGTAACCTAAGGTTTTGTGATGGAGAAGAAGGAAAATACTGAAACTGTTTACATCTATTACACCATAATATAATATGAATATGATGGATAAATATACTATTGAGACTCATTAGATAATTTAAATTATTTCAAATGTATATGGAATATGTGTCATTAAGTAATAGTCTTTTAACTTAGTTTCTTAGTGATGAAGTAACCTAAGATTTGGTGATGGAGAATTAGAAAATACTGAAACTGTTTACATCTATTATACCATAATACAATATGAATATGGTGGATAAATATACTATCGAGACTCATTAGATAATTTGAATTATTTCAAATGTATATGGAATATGTGTCATTAAGTAATAGTCTTTTAACTTAGTTTCTTAGTGATGAAGTAACCTAAGGTTTGGTGATGGAGAAGAAGGAAAATACTGAAACTGTTTTCATCTATTACCCCATAATACAATATGAATATGGTGGATAAATATACTATTGAGACTCATTAGATAATTTGAATTATTTCAAATGTATATGGAATATGTGTCATTAAGTAATAGTCTTTTAACTTAGTTTCTTAGTGATGAAGTATCCTAAGATTTGGTGATGGTGAATTAGAAAATACTGAAATTGTTTACATCTATTATACCATGATACAATATGAATATGGCAGATAAATATACTATCGAGACTCATTAGATAAGTTTAATTATTTCAAATGTATATGGAATATGTGTCATTAAGTAATAGTCTTTTAACTTAGTTTCTTAGTGATGAAGTAACCTAAGATTTGGTGATGGAGAATTAGAAAATAATGAAATTGTTTACATCTATTATACCATAATACAATATGAATATGGTGGGTAAATATACTATCGAGAATCATTAGATAATTTGAATTATTTCAAATGTATATGGAATATGTGTCATTAAGTAATAGTCTTTTAATTTAGTTACTTAGTGATGAAGTAACCTAAGATTTGGTGATGGAGAATTAGAAAATAATGAAACTGTTTACATCTATTATACCATAATACAATATGAATATGGTGAATAAATATACTATCGAGACTCATTATAATTTGAGTTATTTCAAATGTATATGGAATATGTGTCATTAAGTAATATTCTTTGAACTTAGTTTCTTAGTGATGAAGTAACCTAAGATTTGGTGATGGAGAATTAGAAAATAATGAAACTGTTTACATCTATTATACCATAATACAATATGAATATGGTGGATAAATATACTATTGAGACTCATTAGATAATTTGAATTATTTCAAATGTATATGGAATATGTGTGATTAAGTAATAGTCTTTTAACTTAGTTTCTTAGTGATGAAGTATCCTAAGATTTGGTGATGGAGAAGAAGGAAAATACTGAAACTGTTTACATCTATTATACCATAATACAATATGAATATGGTGGATAAATATACTATCGAGACTCATTAGATAATTTGAATTATTTCAAATGTATATGGAATATGTATCATTAAGTAATAGTCTTTTAACTTAGTTTCTTAGTGATGAAGTATCCTAAGATTTGGTGATGGTGAATAAGAAAATACTGAAATTGTTTACATCTATTATACCATGATACAATATGAATATGGAAGATAAATATACTATCGAGACTCATTAGATAAGTTGAATTATTTCAAATGTATATGGAATATGTGTCATTAAGTAATAGTCTTTTAACTTAGTTTCTTAGTGATGAAGTAACCTAAGATTTGGTGATGGAGAATTAGAAAATAATGAAATTGTTTACATCTATTATACCATAATACAATATGAATATGGTGGGTAAATATACTATCGAGAATCATTAGATAATTTGAATTATTTCAAATGTATATGGAATATGTGTCATTAAGTAATAGTCTTTTAATTTAGTTACTTAGTGATGAAGTAACCTAAGATTTGGTGATGGAGAATTAGAAAATAATGAAACTGTTTACATCTATTATACCATAATACAATATGAATATGGTGAATAAATATACTATCGAGACTCATTATAATTTGAATTATTTCAAATGTATATGGAATATGTGTCATTAAGTAATATTCTTTGAACTTAGTTTCTTAGTGATGAAGTAACCTAAGATTTGGTGATGGAGAATTAGAAAATAATGAAACCGTTTACATCTATTATACCATAATACAATATGAATATGGTGAATAAATATACTATCGAGACTCATTATAATTTGAATTATTTCAAATGTATATGGAATATGTGTCATTAAGTAATATTCTTTTAACTTACTTTCTTAGTGATGAAGTAACCTAAGATTTGGTGATGGAGAATTAGAAAATAATGAAACTGTTTACATCTATTATACCATAATACAATATTAATATGGTGAATAAATATACTATCGAGAATCATTATAATTTGAATTATTTCAAATGTATATGGAATATGTGTCATTAAGTAATATTCTTTTAACTTAGTTTCTTAGTGATGAAGTAACCTAAGATTTGGTGATGGAGAATTAGAAAATACTGAAACTGTTTATATCTATTATACCGTAATACAATATGAATATGGTGGATAAGTATACTATCTAGACTCATTAGATAATTTGAATTATTTCAAATGTATATGGAATATATGTCATTAAGTAATAGTCTTTTAACTTAGTTTCTTAGTGATGAAGTAACCTAAAATTTGGTGATGGAGAATTAGAAAATACTGTAACTGCTTACATCTATTATACCATAATACAATATGAATATGGTGAATAAATATACTATCGAGACTCATTAGATAATTTGAATTATTACAAATGTATATGGAATATGAGTCATTAAGTAATAGTCTTTTAACTTAGTTTCTTAGTGATGAAGTAACCTAAGGTTTGGTGATGGAGAAGAAGGAAAATACTGAAACTGTTTACATCTATTACACCATAATACAATATGAATATGATGGATAAATATACTATTGAGACTCATTAGATAATTTGAATTATTTCAAATGTATATGGAATATGTGTCATTAAGTAATAGTCTTTTAACTTAGTTTCTTAGTGATGAAGTAACCTAAGATTTGGTGATGGAGAATTAGAAAATATTGAAACCACTTACATCTATTACACCATAACACAATATGAATATGGTGGATAAATATACTATCTAGACTCATTAGATAATTTGAATTATTTCAAATGTATATGGAATATGAGTCATTAAGTAATAGTCTTTTAACTTAGTTTCTTAGTGATGAAGTAACCTAAGGTTTGGTGATGGAGAAGAAGGAAAATACTGAAACTGTTTACATCTATTATACCATAATACAATATGAATATGGTGGATAAATATACTATCGAGACTCATTAGATAATTTGAATTATTTCAAATGTATATGGAATATGTATCATTAAGTAATAGTCTTTTAACTTAGTTTCTTAGTGATGAAGTAACCTAAGGTTTGGTGATGGAGAAGAAGGAAAATACTGAAACTGTTTTCATCTATTACACCATAATACAATATGAATATGGTGGATAAATATACTATTGAGACTCATTAGATAATTTGAATTATTTCAAATGTATATGGAATATGTGTGATTAAGTAATAGTCTTTTAACTTAGTTTCTTAGTGATGAAGTATCCTAAGATTTGGTGATGGTGAATTAGAAAATATTGAAACCACTTACATCTATTACACCATAACACAATATGAATATGGTGGATAAATATACTATCTAGACTCATTAGATAATTTGAATTATTTCAAATGTATATGGAATATGATTAAGTAATAGTCTTTTAACTTAGTTTCTTAGTGATGAAGTAACCTAAGGTTTTGTGATGGAGAAGAAGGAAAATACTGAAACTGTTTACATCTATTACACCATAATATAATATGAATATGATGGATAAATATACTATTGAGACTCATTAGATAATTTGAATTATTTCAAATGTATATGGAATATGTGTCATTAAGTAATAGTCTTTTAACTTAGTTTCTTAGTGATGAAGTAACCTAAGATTTGGTGATGGAGAATTAGAAAATACTGAAACTGTTTACATCTATTATACCATAATACAATATGAATATGGTGGATAAATATACTATCAGGACTCATTAGATAATTTGAATTATTTCAAATGTATATGGAATATGTGTCATTAAGTAATAGTCTTTTAACTTAGTTTCTTAGTGATGAAGTAACCTAAGGTTTGGTGATGGAGAAGAAGGAAAATACTGCAACTGTTTTCATCTATTACCCCATAATACAATATGAATATGGTGGATAAATATACTATTGAGACTCATTAGATAATTTGAATTATTTCAAATGTATATGGAATATGTGTCATTAAGTAATAGTCTTTTAACTTAGTTTCTTAGTGATGAAGTATCCTAAGATTTGGTGATGGTGAATTAGAAAATACTGAAATTGTTTACATCTATTATACCATGATACAATATGAATATGGCAGATAAATATACTATCGAGACTCATTAGATAAGTTGAATTATTTCAAATGTATATGGAATATGTGTCATTAAGTAATAGTCTTTTAACTTAGTTTCTTAGTGATGAAGTAACCTAAGATTTGGTGATGGAGAATTAGAAAATAATGAAATTGTTTACATCTATTATACCATAATACAATATGAATATGGTGGGTAAATATACTATCGAGAATCATTAGATAATTTGAATTATTTCAAATGTATATGGAATATGTGTCATTAAGTAATAGTCTTTTAATTTAGTTACTTAGTGATGAAGTAACCTAAGATTTGGTGATGGAGAATTAGAAAATAATGAAACTGTTTACATCTATTATACCATAATACAATATGAATATGGTGAATAAATATACTATCGAGACTCATTATAATTTGAATTATTTCAAATGTATATGGAATATGTGTCATTAAGTAATATTCTTTGAACTTAGTTTCTTAGTGATGAAGTAACCTAAGATTTGGTGATGGAGAATTAGAAAATAATGAAACTGTTTACATCTATTATACCATAATACAATATGAATATGGTGAATAAATATACTATCGAGACTCATTATAATTTGAATTATTTCAAATGTATATGGAATATGTGTCATTAAGTAATATTCTTTTAACTTAGTTTCTTAGTGATGAAGTAACCTAAGATTTGGTGATGGAGAATTAGAAAATAATGAAACTGTTTACATCTATTATACCATAATACAATATGAATATGGTGAATAAATATACTATCGAGACTCATTATAATTTGAATTATTTCAAATGTATATGGAATATGTGTCATGAAGTAATATTCTTTTAACTTAGTTTCTTAGTGATGAAGTAACCTAAGATTTGGTGATGGAGAATTAGAAAATACTGAAACTGTTTATATCTATTATACCGTAATACAATATGAATATGGTGGATAAGTATACTATCTAGACTCATTAGATAATTTGAATTATTTGAAATTTATATGGAATATATGTCATTAAGTAATAGTCTTTTAACTTAGTTTCTTAGTGATGAAATAACCTAAAATTTGGTGATGGAGAATTAGAAAATACTGTAACTGCTTACATCTATTATACCATAATACAATATGAATATGGTGAATAAATATACTATCGAGACTCATTAGATAATTTGAATTATTACAAATGTATATGGAATATGAGTCATTAAGTAATAGTCTTTTAACTTAGTTTCTTAGTGATGAAGTAACCTAAGGTTTGGTGATGGAGAAGAAGGAAAATACTGAAACTGTTTACATCTATTACACCATAATACAATATGAATATGATGGATAAATATACTATTGAGACTCATTAGATAATTTGAATTATTTCAAATGTATATGGAATATGTGTCATGAAGTAATATTCTTTTAACTTAGTTTCTTAGTGATGAAGTAACCTAAGATTTGGTGATGGAGAATTAGAAAATACTGAAACTGTTTATATCTATTATACCGTAATACAATATGAATATGGTGGATAAGTATAATATATAGACTCATTAGATAATTTGAATTATTTCAAATGTATATGGAATATATGTCATTAAGTAATAGTCTTTTAACTTAGTTTCTTAGTGATGAAGTATCCTAAGATTTGGTGATGGTGAATTAGAAAATACTGAAATTGTTTACATCTATTATACCATAATACAATATGAATATGGTGGATAAATATACTATCGAGACTCATTAGATAATTTGAATTATTTCAAATGTATATGGAATATGTGTCATTAAGTAATAGTCTTTTAACTTAGTTTCTTAGTGATGAAGTAACCTAAGATTTGGTGATGGAGAATTAGAAAATACTGAAATTGTTTACATCTATTATACCATAATGCAATATGAATATGGTGGGTAAATATACTATCGAGAATCATTAGATAATTTGAATTATTTCAAATGTATATGGAATATGTGTCATTAAGTAATAGTCTTTTAACTTAGTTTCTTAGTGATGAAGTATCCTAAGATTTGGTGATGGAGAATTAGAAAATACTGAAACTGTTTACATGTATTATACCATAATACAATATGAATATGGTGAATAAACATACTATCGAGACTCATTAGATAATTTGAATTATTTCAAATGTATATGGAATATGTGTCATTAAGTAATAGTCTTTTAACTTAGTTTCTTAGTGATGAAGTAACCTAAGATTTGGTGATGGAGAATTAGAAAATATTGAAACCACTTACATCTATTACACCATAACACAATATGAATATGGTGGATAAATATACTATCTAGACTCATTAGATAATTTGAATTATTTCAAATGTATATGGAATATGAGTCATTAAGTAATAGTCTTTTAACTTAGTTTCTTAGTGATGAAGTAACCTAAGGTTTGGTGATGGAGAAGAAGGAAAATACTGAAACTGTTTACATCTATTATACCATAATACAATATGAATATGGTGGATAAATATACTATCGAGACTCATTAGATAATTTGAATTATTTCAAATGTATATGGAATATGTATCATTAAGTAATAGTCTTTTAACTTAGTTTCTTAGTGATGAAGTAACCTAAGGTTTGGTGATGGAGAAGAAGGAAAATACTGAAACTGTTTTCATCTATTACACCATAATACAATATGAATATGGTGGATAAATATACTATTGAGACTCATTAGATAATTTGAATTATTTCAAATGTATATGGAATATGTGTGATTAAGTAATAGTCTTTTAACTTAGTTTCTTAGTGATGAAGTATCCTAAGATTTGGTGATGGTGAATTAGAAAATATTGAAACCACTTACATCTATTACACCATAACACAATATGAATATGGTGGATAAATATACTATCTAGACTCATTAGATAATTTGAATTATTTCAAATGTATATGGAATATGATTAAGTAGTAGTCTTTTAACTTAGTTTCTTAGTGATGAAGTAACCTAAGGTTTTGTGATGGAGAAGAAGGAAAATACTGAAACTGTTTACATCTATTACACCATAATATAATATGAATATGATGGATAAATATACTATTGAGACTCATTAGATAATTTGAATTATTTCAAATGTATATGGAATATGTGTCATTAAGTAATAGTCTTTTAACTTAGTTTCTTAGTGATGAAGTAACCTAAGATTTGGTGATGGAGAATTAGAAAATACTGAAACTGTTTACATCTATTATACCATAATACAATATGAATATGGTGGATAAATATACTATCAGGACTCATTAGATAATTTGAATTATTTCAAATGTATATGGAATATGTGTCATTAAGTAATAGTCTTTTAACTTAGTTTCTTAGTGATGAAGTAACCTAAGGTTTGGTGATGGAGAAGAAGGAAAATACTGAAACTGTTTTCATCTATTACCCCATAATACAATATGAATATGGTGGATAAATATACTATTGAGACTCATTAGATAATTTGAATTATTTCAAATGTATATGGAATATGTGTCATTAAGTAATAGTCTTTTAACTTAGTTTCTTAGTGATGAAGTATCCTAAGATTTGGTGATGGTGAATTAGAAAATACTGAAATTGTTTACATCTATTATACCATGATACAATATGAATATGGCAGATAAATATACTATCGAGACTCATTAGATAAGTTGAATTATTTCAAATGTATATGGAATATGTGTCATTAAGTAATAGTCTTTTAACTTAGTTTCTTAGTGATGAAGTAACCTAAGATTTGGTGATGGAGAATTAGAAAATAATGAAATTGTTTACATCTATTATACCATAATACAATATGAATATGGTGGGTAAATATACTATCGAGAATCATTAGATAATTTGAATTATTTCAAATGTATATGGAATATGTGTCATTAAGTAATAGTCTTTTAATTTAGTTACTTAGTGATGAAGTAACCTAAGATTTGGTGATGGAGAATTAGAAAATAATGAAACTGTTTACATCTATTATACCATAATACAATATGAATATGGTGAATAAATATACTATCGAGACTCATTATAATTTGAATTATTTCAAATGTATATGGAATATGTGTCATTAAGTAATATTCTTTGAACTTAGTTTCTTAGTGATGAAGTAACCTAAGATTTGGTGATGGAGAATTAGAAAATAATGAAACTGTTTACATCTATTATACCATAATACAATATGAATATGGTGAATAAATATACTATCGAGACTCATTATAATTTGAATTATTTCAAATGTATATGGAATATGTGTCATTAAGTAATATTCTTTTAACTTAGTTTCTTAGTGATGAAGTAACCTAAGATTTGGTGATGGAGAATTAGAAAATAATGAAACTGTTTACATCTATTATACCATAATACAATATGAATATGGTGAATAAATATACTATCGAGACTCATTATAATTTGAATTATTTCAAATGTATATGGAATATGTGTCATGAAGTAATATTCTTTTAACTTAGTTTCTTAGTGATGAAGTAACCTAAGATTTGGTGATGGAGAATTAGAAAATACTGAAACTGTTTATATCTATTATACCGTAATACAATATGAATATGGTGGATAAGTATACTATCTAGACTCATTAGATAATTTGAATTATTTGAAATGTATATGGAATATATGTCATTAAGTAATAGTCTTTTAACTTAGTTTCTTAGTGATGAAATAACCTAAAATTTGGTGATGGAGAATTAGAAAATACTGTAACTGCTTACATCTATTATACCATAATACAATATGAATATGGTGAATAAATATACTATCGAGACTCATTAGATAATTTGAATTATTACAAATGTATATGGAATATGAGTCATTAAGTAATAGTCTTTTAACTTAGTTTCTTAGTGATGAAGTAACCTAAGGTTTGGTGATGGAGAAGAAGGAAAATACTGAAACTGTTTACATCTATTACACCATAATACAATATGAATATGATGGATAAATATACTATTGAGACTCATTAGATAATTTGAATTATTTCAAATGTATATGGAATATGTGTCATGAAGTAATATTCTTTTAACTTAGTTTCTTAGTGATGAAGTAACCTAAGATTTGGTGATGGAGAATTAGAAAATACTGAAACTGTTTATATCTATTATACCGTAATACAATATGAATATGGTGGATAAGTATAATATCTAGACTCATTAGATAATTTGAATTATTTCAAATGTATATGGAATATATGTCATTAAGTAATAGTCTTTTAACTTAGTTTCTTAGTGATGAAGTATCCTAAGATTTGGTGATGGTGAATTAGAAAATACTGAAATTGTTTACATCTATTATACCATAATACAATATGAATATGGTGGATAAATATACTATCGAGACTCATTAGATAATTTGAATTATTTCAAATGTATATGGAATATGTGTCATTAAGTAATAGTCTTTTAACTTAGTTTCTTAGTGATGAAGTAACCTAAGATTTGGTGATGGAGAATTAGAAAATACTGAAATTGTTTACATCTATTATACCATAATGCAATATGAATATGGTGGGTAAATATACTATCGAGAATCATTAGATAATTTGAATTATTTCAAATGTATATGGAATATGTGTCATTAAGTAATAGTCTTTTAACTTAGTTTCTTAGTGATGAAGTATCCTAAGATTTGGTGATGGAGAATTAGAAAATACTGAAACTGTTTACATGTATTATACCATAATACAATATGAATATGGTGAATAAACATACTATCGAGACTCATTAGATAATTTGAATTATTTCAAATGTATATGGAATATGTGTCATTAAGTAATAGTCTTTTAACTTAGTTTCTTAGTGATGAAGTAACCTAAGATTTGGTAATGGAGAATTAGAAAATACTGAAACTGTTTACATGTATTATACCATAATACAATATGAATATGGTGAATAAATATATTATCGAGGCTCAGTAGTTAATTTAAATTATTTCAAATGTATATGGAATATGTGTCATTAAGTAATAGTCTTTTAACTTAGTTTCTTAGTGATGAAGTAACCTAAGATTTGGTGATGGAGAATTAGAAAATATTGAAACCACTTACATCTATTACACCATAACACAATATGAATATGGTGGATAAATATACTATCTAGACTCATTAGATAATTTGAATTATTTCAAATGTATATGGAATATGAGTCATTAAGTAATAGTCTTTTAACTTAGTTTCTTAGTGATGAAGTAACCTAAGGTTTTGTGATGGAGAAGAAGGAAAATACTAAAACTGTTTACATCTATTACACCATAATATAATATGAATATGATGGATAAATATACTATTGAGACTCATTAGATAATTTGAATTATTTCAAATGTATATGGAATATGTGTCATTAAGTAATAGTCTTTTAACTTAGTTTCTTAGTGATGAAGTAACCTAAGATTTGGTGATGGAGAATTAGAAAATACTGAAACTGTTTACATCTATTATACCATAATACAATATGAATATGGTGGATAAATATACTATCGAGACTCATTAGATAATTTGAATTATTTCAAATGTATATGGAATATGTGTCATTAAGTAATAGTCTTTTAACTTAGTTTCTTAGTGATGAAGTAACCTAAGATTTGGTAATGGAGAATTAGAAAATACTGAAACTGTTTACATGTATTATACCATAATACAATATGAATATGGTGAATAAATATATTATCGAGGCTCAGTAGTTAATTTAAATTATTTCAAATGTATATGGAATATGTGTCATTAAGTAATAGTCTTTTAACTTAGTTTCTTAGTGATGAAGTAACCTAAGATTTGGTGATGGAGAATTAGAAAATATTGAAACCACTTACATCTATTACACCATAACACAATATGAATATGGTGGATAAATATACTATCTAGACTCATTAGATAATTTGAATTATTTCAAATGTATATGGAATATGAGTCATTAAGTAATAGTCTTTTAACTTAGTTTCTTAGTGATGAAGTAACCTAAGGTTTTGTGATGGAGAAGAAGGAAAATACTAAAACTGTTTACATCTATTACACCATAATATAATATGAATATGATGGATAAATATACTATTGAGACTCATTAGATAATTTGAATTATTTCAAATGTATATGGAATATGTGTCATTAAGTAATAGTCTTTTAACTTAGTTTCTTAGTGATGAAGTAACCTAAGATTTGGTGATGGAGAATTAGAAAATACTGAAACTGTTTACATCTATTATACCATAATACAATATGAATATGGTGGATAAATATACTATCGAGACTCATTAGATAATTTGAATTATTTCAAATGTATATGGAATATGTGTCATTAAGTAATAGTCTTTTAACTTAGTTTCTTAGTGATGAAGTAACCTAAGGTTTGGTGATGGAGAAGAAGGAAAATACTGAAACTGTTTTCATCTATTACCCCATAATACAATATGAATATGGTGGATAAATATACTATTGAGACTCATTAGATAATTTGAATTATTTCAAATGTATATGGAATATGTGTCATTAAGTAATAGTCTTTTAACTTAGTTTCTTAGTGATGAAGTATCCTAAGATTTGGTGATGGTGAATTAGAAAATACTGAAATTGTTTACATCTATTATACCATGATACAATATCAATATGGCAGATAAATATACTATCGAGACTCATTAGATAAGTTGAATTATTTCAAATGTATATGGAATATGTGTCATTAAGTAATAGTCTTTTAACTTAGTTTCTTAGTGATGAAGTAACCTAAGATTTGGTGATGGAGAATTAGAAAATAATGAAATTGTTTACATCTATTATACCATAATACAATATGAATATGGTGGGTAAATATACTATCGAGAATCATTAGATAATTTGAATTATTTCAAATGTATATGGAATATGTGTCATTAAGTAATAGTCTTTTAATTTAGTTACTTAGTGATGAAGTAACCTAAGATTTGGTGATGGAGAATTAGAAAATAATGAAACTGTTTACATCTATTATACCATAATACAATATGAATATGGTGAATAAATATACTATCGAGACTCATTATAATTTGAATTATTTCAAATGTATATGGAATATGTGTCATTAAGTAATATTCTTTGAACTTAGTTTCTTAGTGATGAAGTAACCTAAGATTTGGTGATGGAGAATTAGAAAATAATGAAACTGTTTACATCTATTATACCATAATACAATATGAATATGGTGAATAAATATACTATCGAGACTCATTATAATTTGAATTATTTCAAATGTATATGGAATATGTGTCATGAAGTAATATTCTTTTAACTTAGTTTCTTAGTGATGAAGTAACCTAAGATTTGGTGATGGAGAATTAGAAAATACTGAAACTGTTTATATCTATTATACCGTAATACAATATGAATATGGTGGATAAGTATACTATCTAGACTCATTAGATAATTTGAATTATTTCAAATGTATATGGAATATATGTCATTAAGTAATAGTCTTTTTACTTAGTTTCTTAGTGATGAAGTAACCTAAAATTTGGTGATGGAGAATTAGAAAATACTGTAACTCCTTACATCTATTATACCATAATACAATATGAATATGGTGAATAAATATACTATCGAGACTCATTAGATAATTTGAATTATTACAAATGTATATGGAATATGAGTCATTAAGTAATAGTCTTTTAACTTAGTTTCTTAGTGATGAAGTAACCTAAGGTTTGGTGATGGAGAAGAAGGAAAATACTGAAACTGTTTACATCTATTACACCATAATACAATATGAATATGATGGATAAATATACTATTGAGACTCATTAGAAAATTTGAATTATTTCAAATGTATATGGAATATGTGTCATTAAGTAATAGTCTTTTAACTTAGTTTCTTAGTGATGAAGTAACCTAAGATTTGGTGATGGAGAATTAGAAAATACTGAAACTATTTACATGTATTATACCATAATACAATATGAATATGGTGAATAAATATACTATCGAGACTCATTAGATAATTTGAATTATTTCAAATGTATATGGAATATGAGTCATTAAGTAATAGTCTTTTAACTTAGTTTCTTAGTGATGAAGTAACCTAAGGTTTTGTGATGGAGAAGAAGGAAAATACTAAAACTGTTTACATCTATTACACCATAATATAATATGAATATGATGGATAAATATACTATTGAGACTCATTAGATAATTTGAATTATTTCAAATGTATATGGAATATGTGTCATTAAGTAATAGTCTTTTAACTTAGTTTCTTAGTGATGAAGTAACCTAAGATTTGGTGATGGAGAATTAGAAAATACTGAAACTGTTTACATCTATTATAGCATAATACAATATGAATATGGTGGATAAATATACTATCGAGACTCATTAGATAATTTGAATTATTTCAAATGTATATGGAATATGTGTCATTAAGTAATAGTCTTTTAACTTAGTTTCTTAGTGATGAAGTAACCTAAGGTTTGGTGATGGAGAAGAAGGAAAATACTGAAACTGTTTTCATCTATTACCCCATAATACAATATGAATATGGTGGATAAATATACTATTGAGACTCATTAGATAATTTGAATTATTTCAAATGTATATGGAATATGTGTCATTAAGTAATAGTCTTTTAACTTAGTTTCTTAGTGATGAAGTATCCTAAGATTTGGTGATGGTGAATTAGAAAATACTGAAATTGTTTACATCTATTATACCATGATACAATATCAATATGGCAGATAAATATACTATCGAGACTCATTAGATAAGTTGAATTATTTCAAATGTATATGGAATATGTGTCATTAAGTAATAGTCTTTTAACTTAGTTTCTTAGTGATGAAGTAACCTAAGATTTGGTGATGGAGAATTAGAAAATAATGAAATTGTTTACATCTATTATACCATAATACAATATGAATATGGTGGGTAAATATACTATCGAGAATCATTAGATAATTTGAATTATTTCAAATGTATATGGAATATGTGTCATTAAGTAATAGTCTTTTAATTTAGTTACTTAGTGATGAAGTAACCTAAGATTTGGTGATGGAGAATTAGAAAATAATGAAACTGTTTACATCTATTATACCATAATACAATATGAATATGGTGAATAAATATACTATCGAGACTCATTATAATTTGAATTATTTCAAATGTATATGGAATATGTGTCATTAAGTAATATTCTTTGAACTTAGTTTCTTAGTGATGAAGTAACCTAAGATTTGGTGATGGAGAATTAGAAAATAATGAAACTGTTTACATCTATTATACCATAATACAATATGAATATGGTGAATAAATATACTATCGAGACTCATTATAATTTGAATTATTTCAAATGTATATGGAATATGTGTCATGAAGTAATATTCTTTTAACTTAGTTTCTTAGTGATGAAGTAACCTAAGATTTGGTGATGGAGAATTAGAAAATACTGAAACTGTTTATATCTATTATACTGTAATACAATATGAATATGGTGGATAAGTATACTATCTAGACTCATTAGATAATTTGAATTATTTCAAATGTATATGGAATATATGTCATTAAGTAATAGTCTTTTTACTTAGTTTCTTAGTGATGAAGTAACCTAAAATTTGGTGATGGAGAATTAGAAAATACTGTAACTCCTTACATCTATTATACCATAATACAATATGAATATGGTGAATAAATATACTATCGAGACTCATTAGATAATTTGAATTATTACAAATGTATATGGAATATGAGTCATTAAGTAATAGTCTTTTAACTTAGTTTCTTAGTGATGAAGTAACCTAAGGTTTGGTGATGGAGAAGAAGGAAAATACTGAAACTGTTTACATCTATTACACCATAATACAATATGAATATGATGGATAAATATACTATTGAGACTCATTAGATAATTTGAATTATTTCAAATGTATATGGAATATGTGTCATTAAGTAATAGTCTTTTAACTTAGTTTCTTAGTGATGAAGTAACCTAAGATTTGGTGATGGAGAATTAGAAAATACTGAAACTATTTACATGTATTATACCATAATACAATATGAATATGGTGAATAAATATACTATCGAGACTCATTAGATAATTTGAATTATTTCAAATGTATATGGAATATGAGTCATTAAGTAATAGTCTTTTAACTTAGTTTCTTAGTGATGAAGTATCCTAAGATTTGGTGATGTAGAATTAGAAAATACTGAAACTGTTTACATCTATTATACCATAATACAATATGAATATGGTGGATAAATATACTATCAAGACTCATTAGATAATTTTAATTATTTCAAATGTATTTGGAATATGTGTCATCAAGTAATAGTCTTTTAACTTAGTTTCTTAGTGATGAAGTAACCTAAGATTTGGTGATGGAGAATTAGAAAATATTGAAACCACTTACATCTATAATACCATAATACAATATGAATATGGTGGATAAACATACTATCTAGACTCATTAGATAATTTGAATTATTTCAAATGTATATGGAATATGAGTCATTAAGTAATAGTCTTTTAACTTAGTTACTTAGTGATGAAGTAACCTAAGGTTTGGTGATGGAGAAGAAGGAAAATACTGAAACTATTTACATCTATTATACCATAATATAATATGAATATGATGGATAAATATACTATTGAGACTCATTAGATAATTTGAATTATTTCAAATGTATATGGAATATGTGTCATTAAGTAATAGTCTTTTAACTTAGTTTCTTAGTGATGAAGTAACCTAAGATTTGGTGATGGAGAATTAGAAAATACTGAAACTGTTTACATCTATTATACCATAATACAATATGAATATGGTGGATAAATTTACTATCGAGACTCATTAGATAATTTGAATTATTTCAAATGTATATGGAATATGTGTCATTAAGTAATAGTCTTTTAACTTAGTTTCTTAGTGATGAAGTAACCTAAGATTTGGTGATGGAGAATTAGAAAATACTGAAACTGTTTACATGTATTATACCATAATACAATATGAATATGGTGAAAAAGTATACTATCGAGACTCATTAGATAATTTGAATTATTTCAAATGTATATGGAATATGTGTCATTAAGTAATAGTCTTTTAACTTAGTTTCTTGGTGAAGAAGTAACCTAAGATTTGGTGATGGAGATTTAGAAAATACTGAAACTGTTTACATGTATTATACCATAATACAATATGAATATGGTGAATAAATATAGTATCGAGACTCATTAGATGATTTGAATTATTTCAAATGTATATGGAATATGAGTCATTAAGTAATAGTCTTTTAACTTAGTTTCTTAGTGATGAAGTAACCTAAAATTTGGTGATGGAGAATTAGAAAATACTGTAACTGTTTACATCTATTATACCATAATACAATATGAATATGGGGAATAAATATACTATCGAGACTCATTAGATAATTTGAATTATTTCAAATGTATATGGAATATGAGTCATTAAGTAATAGTCTTTTAACTTAGTTTCTTAGTGATGAAGTATCCTAAGATTTGGTGATGGAGAATTGGAAAATACTGAAACTGTTTACATCTATTATACCATAATGCAATATGAATATGGTGGATAAATATAATATCGAGACTCATTAGATAATTTGAATTATTTCAAATGTATATGGAATATGTGTCATTAAGTAATAGTCTTTTAACTTAGTTTCTTAATGATGAAGTAACCTAAGATTTGGTGATGGAGAATTAGAAAATACTGAACTTGTTTACATCTATTATACCATAATACAATATGAATATGGTGGATAAATTTACTATCGAGACTCATTAGATAATTTGAATTATTTCAAATGTATATGGAATATGTGTCATTAAGTAATAGTCTTTTAACTTAGTTTCTTAGTGATGAAGTAACCTAAGATTTGGTGATGGAGAATTAGAAAATACAGAAACTGTTTACATGTATTATACCATAATACAATATGAATACGGTGAAAAAGTATACTATCGAGACTCATTAGATAATTTGAATTATTTCAAATGTATATGGAATATGTGTCATTAAGTAATAGTCTTTTAACTTAGTTTCTTAATGATGAAGTAACCTAAGATTTGGTGATGGAGAATTAGAAAATACTGAAACTGTTTACATCTATTATACCATAATACAATATGAATATGGTGGATAAATTTACTATCGAGACTCATTAGATAATTTGAATTATTTCAAATGTATATGGAATATGTGTCATTAAGTAATAGTCTTTTAACTTAGTTTCTTAGTGATGAAGTAACCTAAGATTTGGTGATGGAGAATTAGAAAATACTGAAACTGTTTACATGTATTATACCATAATACAATATGAATATGGTGAAAAATTATACTATCGAGACTCATTAGATAATTTGAATTATTTCAAATGTATATGGAATATGTGTCATTAAGTAATAGTATTTTAACTTAGTTTCTTGGTGAAGAAGTAACCTAAGATTTGGTGATGGAGAATTAGAAAATACTGAAACTGTTGACATCTATTATACCATAATACAATATGAATATGGTGAATAAATATACTATCGAGACTCATTAGATAATTTGAATTATTTCAAATGTATATAGAATATGTGTCATTAAGTAATAGTCTTTTAACTTAGTTTCTTAGTGATGAAGTAACCTAAGATTTGGTGATGGAAAACTAGAAAATTCTGAAACTGTTAACATGTATTATACCATAATACAATATGAATATGGTGAATAAATATACTATCTAGACTCATTAGATAATTTGAATTATTTCAAATGTATATGGAATATATGTCATTAAGTAATAGTCTTTTAACTTAGTTTCTTAGTGATGAAGTAACCTAAAATTTGGTGATGGAGAATTAGAAAATACTGTAACTGTTTAAATCTATTATACCATAATACAATATGAATATGGTGAATAAATATACTATCGAGACTCATTAGATAATTTGAATTATTTCAAATGTATATGGAATATGAGTCATTAAGTAATAGTCTTTTAACTTAGTTTCTTAGTGATGAAGTATTCTAAGATTTGGTGATGGAGAATTAGAAAATACTGAAACTGTTTACATCTATTATACCATAATGCAATATGAATATGGTGGATAAATATACTATCGAGACTCATTAGATAATTTGAATTATTTCAAATGTATATGGAATATGTGTCATTAAGTAATAGTCTTTTAACTTAGTTTCTTAATGATGAAGTAACCTAAGATTTGGTGATGGAGAATTAGAAAATACTGAAACTGTTTACATCTATTATACCATAATACAATATGAATATGGTGGATAAATTTACTATCGAGTGTCATTAGATAATTTGAATTATTTCAAATGTATATGGAATATGTGTCATTAAGTAATAGTCTTTTAACTTAGTTTCTTAGTGATGAAGTAACCTAAGATTTGGTGATGGAGAATTAGAAAATACTGAAACTGTTTACATGTATTATACCATAATACAATATGAATATGGTGAAAAAGTATACTATCGAGACTCATTAGATAATTTGAATTATTTCAAATGTATATGGAATATGTGTCATTAAGTAATAGTCTTTTAACTTAGGTTTCTTAATGATGAAGTAACCTAAGATTTGGTGATGGAGAATTAGAAAATACTGAAACTGTTTACATCTATTATACCATAATACAATATGAATATGGTGGATAAATTTACTATCGAGACTCATTAGATAATTTGAATTATTTCAAATGTATATGGAATATGTGTCATTAAGTAATAGTCTTTTAACTTAGTTTCTTAGTGATGAAGTAACCTAAGATTTGGTGATGGAGAATTAGAAAATACTGAAACTGTTTACATGTATTATACCATAATACAATATGAATATGGTGAAAAAGTATACTATCGAGACTCATTAGATAATTTGAATTATTTCAAATGTATATGGAATATGTGTCATTAAGTAATAGTCTTTTAACTTAGTTTCTTGGTGAAGAAGTAACCTAAGATTTGGTGATGGAAAAGAAGGAAAATATTGAAATTGTTTATATCTATTATACCAAAATACAATATGAATATGGTGAATAAATGTACTATCGAGACTCATTAGATAATTTGAATTATTTCAAATGTATATGGAATATGTGTCATTAAGTAATAGTCTTTTAACTTAGTTTCTTAATGATGAAGTAACCTAAGATTTGGTGATGGAGAATTAGAAAATACTGAAACTGTTTACATCTATTATACCATAATACAATATGAATATGGTGGATAAATATACTATCGAGACTCATTAGATAATTTGAATTATTTCAAATGTATATGGAATATGTGTCATTAATCAATAGTCTTTTAACTTAGTTTCTTAGTGATGAAGTAACCTAAGATTTGGTATTGGAGAATTAGAAAATACTGAAATGGTTTACATGTATTATACCATAATACAATAGGAATATGGTGAATAAATATACTATCGAGACTAGTTAGATAATTTGAATTATTTCAAATGTATATGGAATATGTGTCATTAAGTAATAGTCTTTTAACTTAGTTTCTTGGTGAAGAAGTAACCTAAGATTTGGTGATGGAGAATTAGAAAATACTGAAACTGTTTACATCTATTATACCATAATACAATATGAATATGGTGAATAAATATACTATCGAGACTCATTAGATAATTTGAATTATTTCAAATGTATATGGAATATGTGTCATTAAGTAATAGTCTTTTACCTTAGTTTCTTTATGATGAAGTAACCTAAGATTTGGTGATGGAGAATTAGAAAATACTGAAATTATTTACATGTATTATACCATAATAAAATATGAATATGGTGAATAAATATACTATCGAGACTCATTAGATAATTTGAATTATTTCAAATGTATATGGAATATGTGTCATTAAGTAATAGTCTTTTAACTTAGTTTCTTGGTGAAGAAGTAACCTAAGATTTGGTGATGGAAAAGAAGGAAAATATTGAAATTGTTTATATCTATTATACCAAAATACAATATGAATATGGTGAATAAATATACTATCGAGACTCATTAGATAATTTGAATTATTTCAAATGTATATGGAATATGTGTCATTAAGTAATAGTCTTTTAACTTAGTTTCTTAGTGATGAAGTAACCTAAGATTTGGTGATGGAGAATTAAAAAATACTAAAACTATTTACATCTATTATACCATAATACAATATGAATAAGGTGAATAAATATACTATCGAAACTCATTAGATAATTAGAATTATTTCAAATGTATATGGAATATGTGTCATTAAGTAGTAGTCTTTTAACTTAGTTTCTTAGTGATGAAGTAACCTAAGATTTGGTGATGGAGAATTAGAAATACTGAAACTGTTTACATCTATTATGCCATAATACAATATGAATATGGAGGATAAATATACTATCGAGACTTATTAGATAATTTGAATTATTTAAAATGTATATGAAATATGTGTCATTAAGTAATAGTCTTTTAACTTAGTTTCTTAGTGATGAAGTAACCTAAGATTTGGTGATGGAGAATTAGAAAATAATGAAACTGTTTATATCTATTATACCATAATACAATATGAATATGGTGAATAAATATACTATCGAGAATCATTAGATAATTTGAATAATTTCAAATGTATATGGAATATGTGTCATTAATTAATAGTCTTTTAACTTAGTTTCTTAGTGATGAAGTAACCTAAGATTTGGTGATGGAGAATTAGAAAATACTGAAACTGTTTACATCTATTATACCATAATACAATATGAATATGGTGAATAAATATACTATCGAGACTCATTAGATAATTTGAATTATTTAGAATGTATATGGAATATGTGTCATTAAGTAATAATATTTTAACTTAGTTTCTTAGTGATGAAGTAACCTAAGATTTGGTGATGGAGAATTAGAAAATACTGAAACTGTTTACATCTATTATACCATAATACAATATGAATATGGTGAATAAATATACTATCGAGACTCATTAGATAATTTGAATAATTTCAAATGTATATGGAATATGTGTCATTAAGTAAAAGTCTTTTAACTTAGTTTCTTAGTGATGCAGTAACCTAAAATTTGGTGATGCAGAATTAGAAAATACTGTAACTGTTTACATCTATTATACCATAATACAATATGAATATGGTGAATAAATATACTATCGAGACTCATTAGATAATTTGAATTATTTCAAATGTTTATGTGTTGTACCCAAAAATTTGCCCTCCCATTTCCTCAACATTTTCTCATCACAAGACCTTTGAAGATTAAGATCCAGTTAGGGTTTCCTCTGCTCAAGACTTCTCCTTGCACTGTGGACTCAAATTAGGGTTTGTGTTTGCCCAAGGATGTTTTGACCTAAAATGCCTAAGATGACTTTCATGCTTCATGTTGGACTCCCAAGTTTACCCATGCCAAGTTTCAAGTCTTGATTCCAAGTTTTGCCCAGTCAATTGGGCAGTTGACCTAGAAATCAACTGTATTGGGGAAAAAGTCAACTGTGGCCAATTGACAGTCAAATCTCATAAAATTTGATCCACATCAACATTATGAACTCATATGGACCATTTTATCAAGTTTGGATCACAATTCCACAAGAAATTTGATCAGATCACCAAAAGGGCAAAATGGTCATTTTTAGGGTTTTGACTGCACAAAGGCAATTTTTGACTGTTTGACCTAGCCAATGGCAAATCAAGCTCACATATGGACTCAAGGACTCAATGAAATGGTCTTGACACATTCATCAAGCTCAAAAGATCCCAAGTACACAAGATTGACAGTTGAATTTCCCAGTCAATTGATCAATTTTGACTGTACACTGAAAAGTCAAACTTTGACTTTTTGGTCAAAATCAAGAGTCAAGATTCATTTTTCATCAAAACATGCCAAATCATGAAACTTGTTCACCAAGAAATCACAAAATGCAAATTAGGGTTTGAAAATGGAATTTTTCATAACTTAGAATTTTTCTAAGTTATGAAAAACCCTAATTTTTTCCCAACTTTGCCCCATCTTTTCACCAAGATCCATTTGGATTCAAACAAAAGTCAAAACATGAAAGTTGTAGCTTGTTTCATAATCTACAACTTTGATTCACAAAGTTTTCTCATTTGAAGCTTGTATCTCAAGTTACAATTTTTTGAATAAGGGCACTAAACCATTTTTAACTTAGTGAAATTTTAACCTATTTTGACAAGGTTTTCTACCCCACTTCAAGGCCATTTTGCATACCCTTCCACTTGGAATTTCAATTTGCATTTCAAATATGGATTGTAGTACACATTCCAAGCTTTCCAAAATGTCCAAGAACTCATCAAACAACCTCATAACTTGAGAGATTCGAATTTCACAAGTTGGCAAAAATTCACTTTTGTTCTTCATCAAAACATGTCCATAACCTTACCATTTGAACTCAGCATGCTTTAGGCAAGATTACAGGTCCTTAAACCAAGTTACAATCCATAATTTAATGCATATTCAATGTGTTAAAGTGTTGTTCTTTGAGTGCAAGCATTGTATGAGGGTTTAATCCCAAAATGGATAAAGCAAATTCGCCATTTTTGTATAAAGTAGCTTTATGTCAAATTAGAAATCCAACAAGTACATGGAAAATCTGCTTGGCACAAGATTATGTGCATAACACACTGATCAAGAGAAGCTTATGCAGCACATTAGGGGGTCCTCTACTGACCTAGAAAGCCAAGTTGCATTTTGTTGCTTCACATAGAAGAAAAGTCCATAACTTGTAACAACTCTCATACCAGCATAGACACACAACACAAAACTAATCAAACACATTCCAAAGAACATATCCAAGCTTTGGCACGAGCCCTTGACCTCCAAAGCACCCTCCATCTCAGAATCATCCTCAAACTGCAAAAACAGAGTTGCCTCTGCAGTTTGAGTGCCAACTCCCATTTCCCTCGAGCATTCTTACCAAAATCAATTCATACACATTCCCTAGCATGTATGCAAGCTAACCATGACCTAAAACCTGACCTGTAATCCCTCTAACAGCTTCCACCATTTTCATTTTTTCCTTTTGCAGTTGAAGTTCCACAGCTCGATACAAGAAGTTTCAAGACAAAGTAAGCATTGAAACAGCATCCTTGGACCTCAAGGAAGCTTTTCCAATCATCACCTTGCACTAGAAGTTCCTCATTCTCCAGATAGAAGTTCAACTGCACAGGTAAAACTTTGAACTCGTATCTCTCTTATCATGTATCTTTAGTCTTAAGTTTGTGAAGAAACAAGGTTCTACTCATAGCCCTGAACATGTACATATCTTTACATTTCATTTCTTTTGCCTGAGTAGAGAGAATTTGGAGTTTGAAAATGGCAGAAAAACTAGGTTAGGATTTGGGGGAGAAGAAATTCTCCCTCATCTTAGAGAGTTAGGTCAAGTTCTATACATGGTTAGAATCGTCTCTTCATGCTGAGCATTTTTTATGTTATGAGTTTTTGTTAAAAAGCCAGGAATCAGGAGTTAGCAGCTGGAGTACAAAGCGCGCGTTTTTTTGAATGTTGTTGAACGAAGGTTGAAGATGAAGCCACATGGGCTGGGCCTGTGTGGTTTCTTCTTTTTGCACCCTATTTCCATTTTCTCACCCCCTAAGCCCATTTGCCTTATTTTTAATTCTTTTTGACTTTTTCTTTTTTTGTTTGACTTGTTTATTTTTTCTCAGCATATTAAAATTTTGAAAATATTTTTCTCACCATTTTTTGATTTTTATTTGATTTTATTTGATTTTCCTTTAGTTTATACATAAATATATATACATATTATTATTTAGGATAAATGGAAAATATGTAAAAATACTTCTATTTTTATTTTTATTTTATATAACCCTCTGAAAATATTTCACATAAAAAAAAATACTATTTTCAAAAAAAAAATTAATTATTATTATTATTTATATATATAATACATATTTAGGATAATATGAATATATATATATATATATATATATATATATATATATATATATATATATATATATATATATATATATATATATATATATATATATATATATATATATATATATATATATATATATATATATATATATATATATATATATATATATATATATATATATATATATATATATATATATATATATATATATATATATATATATATATATATATATATATATATATATATATATATTAATATACTTAGAGTAAAAATACCAAAAAATGTACATATTTTATTTTTTATTTAAACACTAAAAAATACCCTCTTTTTACAAATATACTATATTTTATTTTATTTTTGTACATAATAAGTAAATACTTGTATTAAATTAAATAATAATACATTTTCTTTAAAATTAGGGTTTTTGCCCTAAAAGTTAAAAATACTCAAAATAATACCTTTTTATTTTCTTATTTTATTTTACATAAACCATACTTTTCTCATACATATAAAAACTTTCTTTTTTTGCATTTTGCATATTTATTTAATTTCCATTTAATTATGCAATTTATTTACCTTGCAAATATTCAAAAATGATGTAATAATTTAGATTTACATTACTTGTCAATATCCCCATTTGAACATTTGTACCCCCCTTCCCATATTTGGTTTTGTAATAGCTTAGTAAATTTATTTTCGCACTTTATTGCTTTCTAATGATAACATGTTAGAATTAGGGTTTGTATGCGAAAAAACGACAAAAAAATAGTTATGACCTAATCTCAAGACAAATGAGCATGAAAATGGACACACAAATCACACTTGCACCCCTAGGGTACTCCACTTTGTTGCCTTCAAATAAATGGGCCATATTGCATGTTGGGTCTCTTTGGGCAAAACAGACAAATTGAATGATCATAGTCCCTCGATAACATTTTTCAAAACCAACAAAAACAAATGATCAAGTCCCTTAAAGAAAATGCCCAAAGATACTTGGCACCATTGCAATTATGGTCTAAAACGATGACCCGCGCCTGTCCCTTCCACATCCTAACACAAGGTTGTCCACCAAATACAATGGTGGAACAAACTTGTTAAAAGGGTTAAAACATAGCAATAATCTTTGAGAAATTTAGGAGTAGATAACCTCTTAGTTACTTGAATCAAACTTGCAAAACAAAACACTTGCCTATTTCAAAAGCCACACATCACTACACTTTCAAAACAACTTTCAAAAACAAATGAAAACCTTTTCAAAAGACATACATCTTTGTATACATCCCCACATGGATCATTACAAAGGTTGCCACCACATTGGCCTCTTTTCAAAACATTTTCAAACCCACACACTCAAGCACCATTTAAAACAATTGAAAACACAAGGCAAGTGATCTAAGAAAGTAACTAAGAGCCCATGGATAACCATGGATAGAAAGGGTGCTAATACCTTCCCTTTCTATAATCTACTCCCCGAACCCAAGAAAACATCTCAAAAGGTTTTTGCTGTGCTTTTTAACCTTTCCTTAGGATAAAATAAAAAGTCGGTGGCGACTCTTGCTCAACCGAAACATTTGCGAAAACAAACGCAAAATCTCAAGTCAGTTCTCCCACCGTATCACAGAACTGGCGACTCTGCTGGGGAACACAATTTAAAAGTGGAGTAACCTTAGGGATTAGATCACCTTTGTTTTCAATTGTTTGCCTTGCTTGCTTTTATATTTGTGGGCTTTGCATCGGAGTTTCATAGATCCTAACCCGGATCTGGGGAATACCCTTTTAGGTAGCATAATCTGTGAGGGACCTGTCCGGCGTAGACCGACATGGGTGAAGCAGTGGCTACGTTGGTGTGGCATCTTAGTCTGTACCTATATCCCTTGTGTTGCAACGGGGAGAATATAGGTCTTCTAAGGGGTCATTAAACACCAACCAACCTTAGAACCCTAAATTGACCAACTTGGATATTAGGACAGTAGCAGTATGCTACACTCATTGAGGCTAAACTCTCGAGATGGTTCTGGCCGCGAGAAAAGATTGCGATGCTGGAGTTATGACCGATTGAGGGTAGCCAATGATTTGAGATCCTCTAGAACCCGGTTACTTTTGATAGGACAGGCTTTAACCAACAAAACCAAAAGAGGGTAATACCTGAAACTCATGCTGGCCTGAAACCTAAGGGTGTCTTGTGTGACTTGTGTGCCTTATTTACCTATGTGAATACTTGTGGTGTGCTTCATCATAGCATCATGCCATCATACCATTGCATGCATCCTGTATAAAGGGCTAACCCATTTCAAAGACAAAAAAAAAGGTTTCATCTTTGCTCTGTTTTGTAGGACATCATGATGCCCGTGCGTAGGAATACTGTCCGGCTCAACTTTGTTCAACCACCAGTGTTACTCAAGGATTTGGTTGGAAGGATTCCAAACACTTCTTCCTTCATCAACAGACATGGTTCTCTCCTTGGCTTGGTCACTGCAAAATGGGACCAACAACTGATAAGTGTTCTGACCCAGTTTTATGACCCTCTGTACCATTGTTTCACCTTTCAAGACTTCCAGCTGGTTCCTACCCTGGAAGAGTTCTCTTATTTGCTCGGGATCCCTGTCTTGGAACAAACTCCATTCACTGGTTTGGAAAAGACTCCTAGGCCTGAAGAGATTGCTGCAATTCTCCCCTTGACCAAAGAAGAGGTATTGTCCAACTGGGAAACTAGAAATGGGGTCAAGGGCTTTTTGGTCAAATTTCTGGTTGGCAAGGCTAATGATTTCTGGAATGACTTGGACTTCAAGGCGTACGAGGATATTCTGGCTCTTTTGATCTATGGTCTGGTATTGTTTCCCAACCCCGACACCTTTATCAGTATCCATGTCATAAGGATCTTCATGACTCGGAATCCGGTACCCACTCTTTTGGGTGATATTCTACAACAACTCTATGCTCGTACTACTCGAAAACGGGGAACTCCGTGGTGTTGTGCTCCTTTGCTAGTAAGGTGGTTTATTTCTCACCTTCCTAAGTTCGTGCTGAAGAATGAAGAAGGAAAAGGTTGGGCTCGGAGGTTAATGTCTCTCACTGATAATGACATCACTTGGACTCTCAGAGGTTTGGATGAGGTAGATGTTATTGACCGTTGCGGAGAATACCCAAATGTTCCGTTGATTGGTATCCAAGGTGGTATCTCTTACAATCCATGCTTAGCTCTCCGTCAGTTTGGAAGAGCCAGAGGAGATGGGCCTCATGAAATGCTGGTTCCTCACTTCCATTTTGAGTTTCAGGCAGACAGTGACAAACTACGCCAGGGATTCATTAGAGCTTGGGACAGAATCCACAAAGCCAACCCACATGAGTTGGGACCAAAGACTTCTCTACCATTGAAGCCCTATTGCAAATGGGTCCGCATCCGTGCTCAAAGGTTAGGTATGCCCTACGAAGCTGTTAGACCTCTCATTCTTGAGCCTCCTGTTGAAGATGGGGTTCCTCCAACTGTCCTCCCTCCTCAGATACCTACTGATTTTTGACACCATGAAGAGATCTTGGGCACAGCTAAAGGAAGAACGGGATTTCTATCGGGAGAAATTCAACGAGCAGGAACGGAAGATCCAGAGGCTGACTAAGCAATTGGAGGAAGAACGGGTCCTGAACAACTACATCAGCACTGAAAAGAGGAGGCCATGGGAGCATTGATGAGCTTTGGATGTTTCCTTTTACAGTTTTATTTCCTTTCCAGTATTTTTCATTCCTGTAATGCCTAAGGGCAAGTTGTTGAACAATTGAAATTTTAATCTAATGAAGTGTGTTTCCCTTTTTGTCTACAAAGTTGAATCTTGTTTGTCTTTGAAAACATAAAGCATACACATTCCATTGCACCATATGCATATCAGGTACCCTATTTCACAGGTTGCTTAATCTCCTTCGCTGTTTATTTTGCACAGTCATCATGAATCCAGACTCCTCCAGTGAGCAAGCAATCAAGGCCCTTCAGGCCCAAAGTGCACAGTTTCAAGAGATGGTCCTAAGCCTAGCCCAAGGTCAGCAAGAATTGAAGACTCTACTCCTGAAGAAGAAGAAGAAAAAGAGGATTGCGTTGTTCAACACCGGACGCAGATTTGGGAACACACTCCATAATGAAGCTGATCCAACTACTTCTTCTGCTGAGAAAAACAGTCCCCAAGGGGGAGGAGCTCCTAGTCCCGCAGTCTCCGACAACGAGACGGACTATAACGACGAACAATACCCACCTACTGCTGACAGGTACAAACAATTGGAGGACCGCTTGAGCGCCATGGAAATTCAGAATGTGCCGGGACTGGATTTCGGAGATTTGGGGTTATCTTCTGGGGTGGTAATTCCACACAAGTTTAAGGCGCCTGCCTTCGCCAAGTATGATGGGGTCTCCTGCCCAAAGCTGCATCTAAGGTCGTACGTGAGGAAGATCCAACCTTATACGGCGGATAAGAACCTTTGGATTCACTTCTTCCAAGATAGCCTCTCGGGGTCACAGCTTGAATGGTTCTACCAATTAGATGGAACTAGCATCTGACACTGGGAAGATTTGGCAACCGCATTCTACAGACAATACCAATACAATTCTGATCTCGTTGCTACGCGTACTCAACTTCAGGGTATGTCTCTAGGAACGGGTGAAGGGTTCAAAGAGTACGCTAAAAAATGGAGAGATTTGGCTGGCAGGGTGCAGCCTCCATTAACTGATCGAGAGCTGGTTGATATGTTCCTAGGGACATTGTCTGGTCCGTTTTTCAATCATTTGGTTGGTAACTCCTCCGCTGGGTTTACAGATTTGATATTGACGGGAGAAAGAATTGAAGCTGGCATCAGGTCAGGCAAGATACAAAAGGCTGCCTCCACAAGTGCTGAGAAGAGGCCGTTTAAGAAAGAAGCAAGTGCCGTCTATGATCCTAGAAGACAAGTCAAGCCCGAAAGTCGCCAAGCCGTCAATGCTTTGGTCATCTCGAAACCTGTTGCTGCTCCTCAGCAGTACAATCAACAAAGAAGCGAAAGGCCCAAGAGGCAGTATACCCGACTGAGTATGACCTTATCTCAAATTTTACCCCAACTGTTATCCACCAACCTGGTGACCCTCAAAGAAGCTCCTAAGGTCGTCAACACTGCGTCTCCTAAGTATAACCCAAATGCCCGGTGTGCTTATCATTCTGATAGTCCCGGGCACACTACTGATGATTGCTGGGCCTTGAGAAACAAAGTGCAAGATCTGATCGACGCAAAGGAAATTCAGTTCGAGGCGCCGGAGAGACCAAATGTTGTAACTGCTCCTATGCCCCAGCATAGAGTAAATGCCATTGAGGAAGAATTGTATGCTGTTTCGGTAAATGAAGTTGTTACCCCTCTGAAGACCGTTAAGAAGAACCTACTGCGGGCCAGTTTATTTCCGGGTTGCAGTGAAGGTTGCCTGTTCTGTGCTGTTTCCCTGTCTGGTTGCCCCTTGCTGAGGTTAGGCGTCCAAAGCCTAATGGATAGCAAGAAGATTCTGTTTAAGAAGTCTGTTGTTCAGTTGGTTCCGATAAAAGAAGTTTCTGTGGTTACCATCTTCAATAATCCAATCAAGGCTCCCCCGAAGAAGCCTGTTCAAATCATGACTGTTGCACCTGTGGTAATTACTGTTCCGGGGCCTCTCCCCTACGTATCTGATAAAGCTGTCCCCTGGCATTATGGGGCAGACGTATATGTAAATGGAATCAAACAAGAATTCGACACTGGCGCCAGTATCTGCGATATCACTGGTCCGGCCAACGTCACCCGCAGTGGCAGGCTCTTCTCGCCTGACATTGCACTGCCCGCTATTCGAAGACCCCTCCTTATAACACCTACAAGTGTACCTGTTACTGTTGCTGATCAAGTTGTTTCCCCTGCCGCCGAGTCATCTAATGCTCGGGGCAAAGGGATTGAAGAAGAGCCTGCCCGGATGGAGGCACCAATACCTATAAATGCTGAGGCCTCCCAACAAGAAATGGAGGAGATCCTGAAAATAATAAAGAAAAGTGATTTCAATGTTGTCGAGCAGCTGGGGCATACGCCCTCCAAGATCTCCATGCTCTCCTTATTGCTATGCTCCGAGGCCCATGCTAAGGCCTTGATCTCATTTCTCAAGACGGCCCATGTGCCGCAGGAGACGTCTGCAGTCCAGCTCACTGATTGCGTAGCAAATCTGACAGCAGACAATGGCCTGGGTTTTTCAGATGCTGACCTGACTGCGAAGGGAAGAGACCACAATGATGCCCTGCATGTCTCTATCGAATGCAGGGGCACTACTCTGGCGCATGTATTGGTGGATACTGGTTCTTCTTTGAATGTTCTACCGAAAAAGGCTTTAGACCGTTTGGATTATGAAGGCCTAGAACTGAAGCCCAGCAATATCATCGTCAGGGCCTTTGACGGTTCAAAAAGGATGGTTCATGGAGAGGTTAACATCCCTATTCGTGTGGGCTCTCAAGTGTTTGACTCTACTTTTTATGTGATGGATATACGTCCATCATACTCTTGTCTACTGGGTCGACCTTGGATCCATAAAGCTGGGGCAGTGACCTCTACCTTGCACCAAAAGCTGAAGTACCCTGTCAGAGGGAAGATCGTCACTGTGCAAGGAGAAGAGGAGTATATGGTGAGCCATTTGAATTCCTTCAGATACATTGAGATGGATGGGGAGTTTATTGAAACCCCCTTTCAGCATTTCGAGGAGGTGCATCCAATTTCAGCAGCAGCAGAAACAACAGTCGAAGAGAATGTTTCCTTGAAGATGGCTTCCCTAAGGGATGCCCGGGCTGTGGTTCAGAAAGGCAATTGTGCAAACTGGGGTCAGCTTCCTGACTTCACTCAGAAGAATGACAAGTTTGGGCTGGGCTTTACTGCAGAGGCTCAGAGGGTTGTGCGCAAGGAGAAGGTCAGAAAGGCTCCGGTGTTTATCTCCAGCTCAAGGGTGAATGCTATCGAGGAGGATGTGGAGGAAGCAGAATTTGACAGTTGGATCTACCCGACTACCAGCAACAGACCAAGCAACTGGACGGCAAAGGATTTTACACCTATCACATTTGTCACGCAGTAATTGATTTCTTTTGATTTCCAAATTTGTAACAAACAATATGTTAAAACTTTGTTGGCTCGGTGTCCTACCCGGGGCATCGTAGCTCCATTTGTGAGGGCTTTTTGTATGACATTTTCATATATCATCAATCAAAACATTGGACGTTTGTTGCATTTCAAATCTTGTGCTCTTTTCCTTTCTGTGTTATATATATATTACAAAACAGCTATATTTACACACACTCACTTATACAGGTTTCAATCCACTCTGGATCTCACTGGTAACAGCTCTGCTACCGCCAGTTATGACTTCGAAAATCCGATCAACTTGTCCGAAGACGAAGGTGAAGATGATTGCGAAGTACCTGGTGAACTTGCGAGACTGCTACTCCAGGAAGAAAGAGCTATTCAGCCACATGAAGAGCCGGTGGAGACAATTAACCTGGGTACCGAGACAGATAGGAAAGAGGTCAAGATCAGTGCCAATCTAGAGCTCAGCGTGAAGCAACGATTGATCCAGATGCTACAAGATTACATGGAAATTTTTGCTTGGTCCTATGAAGATATGCCTGGGTTGGATGCCGACATTGTAGTTCACCACCTGCCAACCAAGGAAGATTGCCCTCCGGTAAAGCAAAAAGTCCGACGGATGCGTCCAGAGATGTCTGAAAAGATCAAGGCCGAGGTTATGAAACAGTTTGATGCCGGGTTCCTTGCAGTGACTTCTTACCCTCAGTGGGTTGCCAACGTGGTGCCGGTACCAAAGAAGGACGGTAAGGTCAGAATGTGTGTTGACTACAGGGATCTGAACAGGGCCAGCCCCAAGGATGACTTCCCCCTACCTCACATTAATGTCCTTGTTGACAATACAGCTCAACACAAGGTGTTCTCCTTCATGGATGGTTTTTCAGGGTATAATCAGATCAAGATGGCTCCGGAAGATATGGAGAAGACTACCTTTGTAACTCAGTGGGGCACCTTCTATTATAAGGTCATGCCATTCGGATTGAAAAATGCTGGGGCAACCTATCAACGTGCCATGGTTGCTTTATTTCATGATATGATCCATCATGAGATTGAGGTATACGTTGATGACATGATTGCAAGGTCTCAAACTGAGGAGGAGCACCTTGACCATCTGAGGAAGTTGTTTGACCGACTCAAGTTATACAAGCTGAGGTTGAATCCCAACAAATGCACCTTTGGGGTAAGATCCGGAAAATTGCTAGGTTTCATTGTAAGTGATAAAGGTATTCAGGTGGACCCTGCCAAGGTAAAAGCCATACAAGAGATGCCGACTCCAAAAACAGAGAAAGAAGTCAGAGGCTTCCTGGGACGACTGAATTACATTGCCCGATTCATCTCACATCTGACTGCTACTTGTGAGCCAATCTTCAAGTTGCTGAAGAAAGATCAAGTAGTACGCTGGAATGATGAATGTCAGGCCGCCTTTGAAAAGATAAAGGAATATCTCCAAGAGCCACCCATTCTTATGCCACCGGTGGAAGGAAGACCTCTAATACTATACTTGACAGTACTTGACAATTCAATGGGGTGTGTGCTGGGGCAGCATGACGAGTCTGGCCGAAAAGAGCACGCTATTTATTACTTGAGCAAAAAGTTTACCGACTGTGAGTCTCGTTACTTACTGCTTGAGAAAATTTGCTGCGCTCTTGTATGGGCTGCTCGCCGGCTGAGACAGTATATGCTGACTCACACTACTTTATTGATTTCAAAGATGGATCCCATCAAGTACATATTTGAAAAGCCCGCTCTGTCTGGAAGAATAGCGAGATGGCAAATGATCTTGACAGAATATGACATCCAGTATACAACTCAGAAAGCAATTAAGGGAAGTGTACTGGCGGATCATTTGGCACACAAACCTGTGGACGATTACCAATCATTGAACTTTGATTTTCCGGACGAAGACATCATGGTGGTAACAGACTGTGAAGTACCTGGACCGGATGAAGGACCTGAGGAGGGATCCCGATGGTCTATGAATTTTGATGGAGCCTCCAATGCTTTGGGTAACGGCGTCAGCGCTGTAATCATATCTCCCAAAGGAACTCATACTCCCCTCACCGCCCGATTATGTTTCAGCTGCACCAACAATATGGCAGAATATGAGGCCTGTATCATGGGTTTACAAGCTGCAATCGACTTAAGGATCAAATTTCTAAGTGTTTTCGGAGATTCCGCTCTCGTGATCAATCAGATCAAAGGCGAGTGGGATACGAAACACCCGAATCTTATTCCTTACAAGGAGTATGTGTTGACCTTGCTTCCCCACTTTGAAGAGATAACTTTCGAACACTTCCCTAGAGAGGAGAATCAGCTAGCGGATGCCCTAGCTACGATGTCTTCAATGTTCAAAGTTAAATGGGACAATGAGGCTCCCCGAATCATTATCTGGAAGTTGGATGAACCGGCATACTGCTGCGAGCTCGAGGCTGAGAAGGTGACCGAAAAACCCTGGTATCATGAGGTGAAGAGGTACTTGGAAGCTCAGGAATACCCTGAAGGTGCATCTATCAATGATAAGAAGTTCATGAGGAGGTTTGCCGCAAAATTCTTCCTCAGCAACGGCATTCTCTACAAACGGAATCATGATTCAACTCTGCTACGTTGTGTGGATAAGGCTGAAGCAGAGAAAATTATGATGGAATTACATGAAGGCACGTTTGGAACACATTCCAGTGGACACACCATGGCTAAGAAAATCCTTCGGGCAGGATATTTCTGGTCCACAATGGAAGCCGATTGTTACCAACACTCCCGAACTTGTCGTAAATGCCAGATCTATGCTGACAAGGTGCATATCCCTCCGGTTCCTTTGAATGTCCTGACGGCACCTTGGCCTTTTGCAATGTGGGGCATCGATATGATCGGTGAGATCCGACCGACGGCATCCAATGGGCATCGCTTCATCTTGGTGGCGATCGATTACTTCACGAAGTGGGTTGAGGCAGCGTCCTACGCCACAGTAACCAAGAGCGTCGTGGCACGTTTCATCCGGCATAACCTGATCTGTCGGTACGGCGTCCCGGAAAGAATCATTACAGACAATGGTACCAATCTCAATAACAAAATGATCACTGAACTCTGTGAACAATTCAAGATACAGCACCACAATTCTTCTCCCTACCGGCCGAAGATGAATGGGGTTGTAGAGGCAGCCAATAAAAATATCAAGAAAATTGTGCAGAAGATGACAGTGACCTATAAAGATTGGCACGAGATGTTACCGTTCGCTCTGCATGGGTACCGTACCTCAGCCAAAACGTCAACCGGGGCAACTCCCTTCTCCTTGGTCTATGGCATGGAGGCAGTCTTGCCAATTGAAGTCCAGATACCCTCTCTCCAGATAATGAAGGATGCAGACTTGAATGAAGATGATTGGATCCAGACTCGACTTGATCAATTAAATCTGATTGACGAAAAGAGGCTCACTGCTATCTGTCATGGTCAAACGTATCAGAAACGGATGATCAGGGCATTTAACAAGAAAGTCAGACCGCAAGAGTATCAAGTTGGGGACCTGGTAATCAAACGCATCATCCTTCCTCAAAGTGATCCCCGGGGCAAATGGACCCCTACTTACGAAGGGCCATTTGTGGTTAAACGTGTGTTCTCAGGAGGAGCCATGATCCTAACCACCATGGATGGTGACGACCTTCCTCACCCCGCCAATGCAGACATAGTGAAAAAATACTACGCATAAATAAAAAGACCCGCTAGGTTGACATACCTAGGCAAAAATAAGGGCTTCCCGGCGAACCAAAAGGGTTCGAGCAAAAATAAGGGATGAAATGAATAAAAATCTGTACACCCGGCAAGTCGAAAACCTGAAAGGGTGGCTTGGGCAAAAATGGGTATCCCGGTGGACTGAAAACCCGAAAGGGCGGTCCAGGCAAAAGTTAGGGATAAAAGCGTAACACTATGTCTCATTGGATCACTTCGCATTCGGAATTCGGCATCAACTATCTGGCTCCAGATTTCGGCATTGACCAATCAGCTTCATCTTCAAATTAGGCAACAAAGCGATGAGACGTTCGAAGACATAAAGGCGATAGCAGAGTTGGAACCCAGTGGGATTGTTCACATAGCTGTTTTGTTTCCTTTTTCAAATTGTAAACTCTATGTTATTTGGCGGCGTCCTCTTACTAGGATGTCAGCCTCTTGTACAAAAACGCCTATTCACAGGCAAAGTTTAAATCAATACAAATTCACTTGTCCATACAAATTACCATTGTTTTCCTTTTTCTGTTTTGTCTTGCGAAGAACGTCCAATGTTCATTTTTGATATATGCATTTGACATTAAATTGCTGATTCATAAATATTTGCATATGAAACAAGAGATTGATTACAGGTGACATCAGAGACAGGGGCAATGTGAAGTTGTCTAATGCAGTCTGGTTGTTTTGTCCGCCAAGGTACCAAGGTAGGTTCAACTGAAGAATGTGGCTAAATCATCTCAACCCCCCGCAGAGTAAAACAAGGTTCAGTAGTACTTTCCCCAAGCAGAGTTGGTCCCCCGTCGATCCTAAAGTCACAACATTCCCTGGCAGGTCTTAAAGCTCATCCCCAGTAGATTCCGGAAGCTTGTTCCCTATAGTACACGGACGTCTCTCCCGAGTTTTATTTAGAGTTATTTCCTCACAAGGACTTATAATTGGGTTATCCTCCGCTAAAAACCACGGAAGACCGCCCTCGGCAAAGTTCCTTCAATCCCCAGCGGAGTTTATCGTCATTATCCTCAGCAGAATCCATCATTAAAGTCCTCAACAGGCCTCTCATCAAAACTTCGGCCACGTATCTCTTCCACAGAGCAACTCCCCGGCCGTTCGTCAAGGATTCGTTTTCCTAAGACGAAATTACATTCATAAACATTTCACATTTTCATACACCTTGCTTACATATATTATAAAGCGCATACAACACCATCTCAGGTTGAACATCATGACATCATGCATATCATACATCATGACATTGCATACAACTTACGTTTTTGCCTTTTCAGGAAAAAGACAATCCCAAAAAACAACTACCTTCAACTGTCACAATTCCAGATTCGATACCTGTATCTAGCCAGGGCACATCTGAGAGTGATCAGTTTTCAGACTCGATTCCTGTATCTAGCCAGGGCACGTCTGAAGAGTTCGAAGATTCGATTCCTGTATCCAGCCAGGGCACATCTATTAACGACTATTTCCAGACTCGACTCCTGTATCCAGCCAGGGCACATTTGTGAGCAACCAATTGTAGATTCGATACCTGTATCCAGCCAGGGCATATCTGCAAAAGGAGACTGAAGATCAAACACTTGTAACAAGCCAGGAAAACATCCGTCTTTCTCAAATACACAAGTTCTCGCTAAGGAATCTCTTATGCGATCGACACTTCCAAATGGCATCTATAAGCCCATTCCCGACAAGGTTCTTTCACGTCTCTAGATGGCATCTATAAGCCCATCTCCCTATCTACCACCTCTCCAAATGGCATCTGTAAGCCCATTCCTGACATCACATTGCTGATACTTCAACATGCGAGTGCAAATTTCCGGGCACTCTAGTGTCCAATCTCCTTTTACCCTCGAGTCGCGAAAGGCAAACTTGCCAATCTAACTCTTCAGGTTCAAGAAGATTGAACAGGGGCAACTGTTGTACCCCAAAATTTTCCCTCCCATTTCCTCAACATTTTCTCATCACAAGACCTTTGAAGATCAAGATCCAGTTAGGGTTTCCTCTGCTCAAGACTTCTCCTTGCACTGTGGACTCAAATTAGGGTTTGTGTTTGCCCAAGGATGTTTTGACCTAAAATGCCTAAGATGACTTTCATGCTTCATGTTGGACTCCCAAGTTTACCCATGCCAAGTTTCAAGTCTTGATTCCAAGTTTTGCCAAGTCAATTGGGCAGTTGACCTAGAAATCAACTGTATTGGGGAAAAAGTCAACTGTGGCCAATTGACAGTCAAATCTCATAAAATTTGATCCACATCAACATTATGAACTCATATGGACCATTTGATCAAGTTTGGATCACAATTCCACAAGAAATTTGATCAGATCACCAAAAGGGCAAAATGGTCATTTTTAGGGTTTTGACTGCACAAAGGCAATTTTTGACTGTTTGACCTAGCCAATGGCAAATCAAGCTCACATATGGACTCAAGGACTCAATGAAATGGTCTTGACACATTCATCAAGCTCAAAAGATCCCAAGTACACAAGATTGACAGTTGAATTTCCCAGTCAATTGATCAATTTTGACTGTACACTGAAAAGTCAAACTTTGACTTTTTGGTCAAAATCAAGAGTCAAGATTCATTTTTCATCAAAACATGCCAAATCATGAAACTTGTTCACCAAGAAATCACAAAATGCAAATTAGGGTTTGAAAATGGAATTTTTCATAACTTAGAATTTTTCTAAGTTATGAAAAACCCTAATTTTTTCCCAACTTTGCCCCATCTTTTCACCAAGATCCATTTGGATTCAAACAAAAGTCAAAACATGAAAGTTGTAGCTTGTTGCATAATCTACAACTTTGATTCACAAAGTTTTCTCGTTTGAAGCTTGTATCTCAATTTACAATTTTTTGAATAAGGGCACTAAACCATTTTTAACTTAGTGAAATTTTAACCTATTTTGACAAGGTTTTCTACCCCACTTCAAGGCCATTTTTCATACCCTTCCACTTGGAATTTCAATTTTCATTTCAAAGATGGATTGTAGTACACATTCCAAGCTTTCCAAAATGTCCAAGAACTCATCAAACAACCTCATAACTTGAGAGATTCGAATTTCACAAGTTGGCAAAAATTCACTTTTGTTCTTCATCAAAACATGTCCATAACCTTACCATTTGAACTCAGCATGCTTTAGGCAAGATTACAGGTCCTTAAACCAAGTTACACTCCATAATTTAATGCATATTCAATGTGTTAAAGTGTTGTTCTTTGAGTGCAAGCATTGTATGAGGGTTTAATCCCAAAATGGATAAAGCAAATTGGCCATTTTTGTATAAAGTAGCTTTATGTCAAATTAGAAATCCAACAAGTACATGGAAAATCTGCTTGGCACAAGATTATGTGCATAACACACTGATCAAGAGAAGCTTATGCAGCACATTAGGGGGTCCTCTACTGACCTAGAAAGCCAAGTTGCATTTTGTTGCTTCACATAGAAGAAAAGTCCATAACTTGTAACAACTCTCATACCAGCATAGACACACAACACAAAACTAATCAAACACATTCCAAAGAACATATCCAAGCTTTGGCACGAGCCCTTGACCTCCAAAGCACCCTCCATCTCAGAATCATCCTCAAACTGCAAAAACAGAGTTGCCTCTGCAGTTTGAGTGCCAACTCCCATTTCCCTCGAGCATTCTTACCAAAATCAATTCATACACATTCCCTAGCATGTATGCAAGCTAACCATGACCTAAAACCTGACCTGTAATCCCTCTAACAGCTTCCACCATTTTCATTTTTTCCTTTTGCAGTTGAAGTTCCACAGCTCGATACAAGAAGTTTCAAGACAAAGTAAGCATTGAAACAGCATCCTTGGACCTCAAGGAAGCTTTTCCAATCATCACCTTGCACTAGAAGTTCCTCATTCTCCAGATAGAAGTTCAACTGCACAGGTAAAACTTTGAACTCGTATCTCTCTTATCATGTATCTTTAGTCTTAAGTTTGTGAAGAAACAAGGTTCTACTCATAGCCCTGAACATGTACATATCTTTACATTTCATTTCTTTTGCCTGAGTAGAGAGAATTTGGAGTTTGAAAATGGCAGAAAAACTAGGTTAGGATTTGGGGGAGAAGAAATTCTCCCTCATCTTAGAGAGTTAGGTCAAGTTCTATACATGGTTAGAATCGTCTCTTCATGCTGAGCATTTTTTATGTTATGAGTTTTTGTTAAAAAGCCAGGAATCAGGAGTTAGCAGCTGGAGTACAAAGCGCGCGTTTTTTTGAATGTTGTTGAACGAAGGTTGAAGATGAAGCCACATGGGCTGGGCCTGTGTGGTTTCTTCTTTTTGCACCCTATTTCCATTTTCTCACCCCCTAAGCCCATTTGCCTTATTTTTAATTCTTTTTGACTTTTTCTTTTTTTGTTTGACTTGTTTATTTTTTCTCAGCATATTAAAATTTTGAAAATATTTTTCTCACCATTTTTTGATTTTTATTTGATTTTATTTGATTTTCCTTTAGTTTATACATAAATATATATACATATTATTATTTAGGATAAATGGAAAATATGTAAAAATACTTCTATTTTTATTTTTATTTTATATAACCCTCTGAAAATATTTCACATAAAAAAAAATACTATTTTCAAAAAAAAAATTAATTATTATTATTATTTATATATATAATACATATTTAGGATAATATGAATATATATATATATATATATATATATATATATATATATATATATATATATATATATATATATATATATATATATATATATATATATATATATATATATATATATATATATATATATATATATATATATATATATATATATATATATATATATATATATATATATATATTAATATACTTAGAGTAAAAATACCAAAAAATGTACATATTTTATTTTTTATTTAAACACTAAAAAATACCCTCTTTTTACAAATATACTATATTTTATTTTATTTTTGTACATAATAAGTAAATACTTGTATTAAATTAAATAATAATACATTTTCTTTAAAATTAGGGTTTTTGCCCTAAAAGTTAAAAATACTCAAAATAATACCTTTTTATTTTCTTATTTTATTTTACATAAACCATACTTTTCTCATACATATAAAAACTTTCTTTTTTTGCATTTTGCATATTTATTTAATTTCCATTTAATTATGCAATTTATTTACCTTGCAAATATTCAAAAATGATGTAATAATTTAGATTTACATTACTTGTCAATATCCCCATTTGAACATTTGTACCCCCCTTCCCATATTTGGTTTTGTAATAGCTTAGTAAATTTATTTTCGCACTTTATTGCTTTCTAATGATAACATGTTAGAATTAGGGTTTGTATGCGAAAAAACGACAAAAAAATAGTTATGACCTAATCTCAAGACAAATGAGCATGAAAATGGACACACAAATCACACTTGCACCCCTAGGGTACTCCACTTTGTTGCCTTCAAATAAATGGGCCATATTGCATGTTGGGTCTCTTTGGGCAAAACAGACAAATTGAATGATCATAGTCCCTCGATAACATTTTTCAAAACCAACAAAAACAAATGATCAAGTCCCTTAAAGAAAATGCCCAAAGATACTTGGCACCATTGCAATTATGGTCTAAAACGATGACCCGCGCCTGTCCCTTCCACATCCTAACACAAGGTTGTCCACCAAATACAATGGTGGAACAAACTTGTTAAAAGGGTTAAAACATAGCAATAATCTTTGAGAAATTTAGGAGTAGATAACCTCTTAGTTACTTGAATCAAACTTGCAAAACAAAACACTTGCCTATTTCAAAAGCCACACATCACTACACTTTCAAAACAACTTTCAAAAACAAATGAAAACCTTTTCAAAAGACATACATCTTTGTATACATCCCCACATGGATCATTACAAAGGTTGCCACCACATTGGCCTCTTTTCAAAACATTTTCAAACCCACACACTCAAGCACCATTTAAAACAATTGAAAACACAAGGCAAGTGATCTAAGCAAGTAACTAAGAGCCCATGGATAACCATGGATAGAAAGGGTGCTAATACCTTCCCTTTCTATAATCTAATCCCCGAACCCAAGAAAACATCTCAAAAGGTTTTTGCTGTGCTTTTTAACCTTTCCTTAGGATAAAATAGAAAGTCGGTGGCGACTCTTGCTCAACCGAAACATTTGCGAAAACAAACGCAAAATCTCAAGTCAGTTCTCCCACCGTATCACATTATGGAAAATGTGTCATTAAGTAATAGTCTTTTAACTTAGTTTCTTAGTGATGAAGTAACCTAAGATTTGGTGATGGAGAATTAGAAAATACTGAAACTGTTTATATCTATTATACCATAATACAATATGAATATGGTGAATAAATATACTATCGAGAATCATTAGATAACTTGAATTATTTCAAATTTATATGGAATATGTGTCATTAAGTAATAGTCTTTTAACTTAGTTTCTTAGTGATGAAGTAACCTAAGATTTGGTGATGGAGAATTAGAAAATACTGAAACTGTTTACATCTATTATGCCATAATACAATATGAATATGGTGGATAAATATACTATCGAGACTTATTAGATAATTTGAATTATTTAAAATGTATATGAAATATGTGTCATTAAGTAATAGTCTTTTAACTTAGTTTCTTAGTGATGAAGTAACCTAAGATTTGGTGATGGAGAATTAGAAAATAATGAAACTGTTTATATCTATTATACCATAATACAATATGAATATGGTGAATAAATATACTATCGAGAATCATTAGATAATTTGAATAATTTCAAATGTATATGGAATATGTGTCATTAAGTAATAGTCTTTTAACTTAGTTTCTTAGTGATGAAGTAACCTAAGATTTGGTGATGGAGAATTAGAAAATACTGAAACTGTTTACATCAATTATACCATAATACAATATGAATATGGTGAATAAATATACTATCGAGACTCATTAGATAATTTGAATTATTTAGAATGTATATGGAATATGTGTCATTAAGTAATAATATTTTAACTTAGTTTCTTAGTGATGAAGTAACCTAAGATTTGGTGATGGAGAATTAGAAAATACTGAAACTGTTTACATCTATTATACCATAATACAATATGAATATGGTGAATAAATATACAATCGAGACTCATTAGATAATTTGAATAATTTCAAATGTATATAGAATATGTGTCATTAAGTAAAACTCTTTTAACTTAGTTTCTTAGTGATGAAGTAACCTAAGATTTGGTGATGGAGAATTAGAAAATACTGAAACTGTTTACATCTATTATACCATAATACAATATGAATATGGTGAATAAATATACTATCGAGACTCATTAGATGATTTGAATTATTTAGAATGTATATGGAATATGTGTCATTAAGTAATAATATTTTAACTTAGTTTCTTAGTGATGAAGTAACCTAAGATTTGGTGATGGAGAATTAGAAAATACTGAAACTGTTTACATCTATTATACCATAATACAATATGAATATGGTGAATAAATATACTATCGAGACTCATTAGATAATTTGAATAATTTCAAATGTATATGGAATATGTGTCATTAAGTAAAAGTCTTTTAACTTAGTTTCTTAGTGATGCAGTAACCTAAAATTTGGTGATGCAGAATTAGAAAATACTGTAACTGTTTACATCTATTATACCATAATACAATATGAATATGGTGAATAAATATACTATCGAGACTCATTAGATAATTTGAATTATTTCAAATGTTTATGGAATATGTGTCATTAAGTAATAGTCTTTTAACTTAGTTTCTTAGTGATAAAGTAACCTAAGATTTGGTGATGGAGAATTAGAAAATACTGAAACTGTTTATATCTATTATACCATAATACAATATGAATATAGTGAATAAATATACTATCGAGAATCATTAGATAACTTGAATTATTTCAAATGTATATGGAATATGTGTCATTAAGTAATAGTCTTTTAACTTAGTTTCTTAGTGATGAAGTAACCTAAGATTTGGTGATGGAGAATTAGAAAATAATGAAACTGTTTATATCTATTATACCATAATACAATATGAATATGGTGAATAAATATATTATCGAGAATCATTAGATAATTTGAATAATATCAAATGTATATGGAATATGTGTCATTAAGTAATAGTCTTTTAACTTAGTTTCTTAGTGATGAAGTAACCTAAGATTTGGTGATAGAGAATTAGAAAATACTGAAACTGTTTACATCTATTATACCATAATACAATATGAATATGGTGAATAAATATACTATCGAGACTCATTAGATAATTTGAATTATTTAGAATGTATATGAAATATGTGTCATTAAGTAATAATATTTTAACTTAGTTTCTTAGTGATGAAGTAACCTAAGATTTGGTGATGGAGAATTAGAAAATACTGAAACTGTTTACATCTATTATACCATAATACAATATGAATATGGTGAATAAATATACTATCGAGACTCATTAGATAATTTGAATAATTTCAAATGTATATGGAATATGTGTCATTAAGTAATAGTCTTTTAACTTAGTTTCTTAGTGATGAAGTAACCTAAGATTTGGTGATGGAGAATTAGAAAATACTGAAACTGTTTACATCTATTATGCCATAATACAATATGAATATGGTGGATAAATATACTATCGAGACTTATTAGATAATTTGAATTATTTAAAATGTATATGAAATATGTGTCATTAAGTAATAGTCTTTTAACTTAGTTTCTTAGTGGTGATGTAACCTAAGATTTGGTGATGGAGAATTAGAAAATAATGAAACTGTTTATATCTATTATACCATAATACAATATGAATATGGTGAATAAATATACTATCGAGAATCATTAGATAATTTGAATAATTTCAAATGTATATGGAATATGTGTCATTAAGTAATAGTCTTTTAACTTAGTTTCTTAGTGATGAAGTAACCTAAGATTTGGTGATGGAGAATTAGAAAATACTGAAACTGTTTACATCTATTATACCATAATACAATATGAATATGGTTAATAAATATACTATCGAGACTCATTAGATAATTTGAATTATTTAGAATGAATATGGAATATGTGTCATTAAGTAATAATATTTTAACTTAGTTTCTTAGTGATGAAGTAACCTAAGATTTGGTGATGGAGAATTAGAAAATACTGAAATTGTTTACATCTATTATACCATAATACAATATGAATATGGTGAATAAATATACTATCGAGACTCATTAGATAATTTGAATAATTTCAAATGTATATGGAATATGTGTCATTAAGTAATAGTCTTTTAACTTAGTTTCTTAGTGATGCAGTAACCTAAAATTTGGTGATGCAGAATTAGAAAATACTGTAACTGTTTACATCTATTATACCATAATACAATATGAATATGGTGAATAAATATACTATCGAGACTCATTAGTAAATTTAATTATTTCAAATGTATATGGAATATGTGTCATTAAGTAATAGTCTTTTAACTTAGTTTCTTAGTGATGAAGTAACCTAAGATTTGGTGATGGAGAATTAGAAAATACTGAAACTGTTTACATCTATTATGCCATAATACAATATGAATATGGTGGATAAATATACTATCGAGACTTATTAGATAATTTGAATTATTTAAAATGTATATGAAATATGTGTCATTAAGTAATAGTCTTTTAACTTAGTTTCTTAGTGATGAAGTAACCTAAGATTTGGTGATGGAGAATTAGAAAATACTGAAACTGTTTACATGTATTATACCATAATACAATATGAATATGGTGAATAAATATACTATCGAAACTCATTAGATAATTTTAATTATTTCAAATGTATATGGAATATGTGTCATTAAGTAATAGTCTTTTAACTTAGTTTCTTAGTGATGAAGTTACCTAAGATTTGGTGATGGAGAATTAGAAAATACTGAAACTGTTTACATCTATTATACCATAATACAATATGAATATGGTTAATAAATATACTATCGAGACTCATTAGATAATTTGAATTATTTAGAATGAATATGGAATATGTGTCATTAAGTAATAATATTTTAACTTAGTTTCTTAGTGATGAAGTAACCTAAGATTTGGTGATGGAGAATTAGAAAATACTGAAATTGTTTACATCTATTATACCATAATACAATATGAATATGGTGAATAAATATACTATCGAGACTCATTAGATAATTTGAATAATTTCAAATGTATATGGAATATGTGTCATTAAGTAATAGTCTTTTAAATTAGTTTCTTAGTGATGCAGTAACCTAAAATTTGGTGATGCAGAATTAGAAAATACTGTAACTGTTTACATCTATTATACCATAATACAATATGAATATGGTGAATAAATATACTATCGAGACTCATTAGATAATTTGAATTATTTCAAATGTATATGGAATATGTGTCATTAAGTAATAGTCTTTTAACTTAGTTTCTTAGTGATGAAGTAACCTAAGATTTGGTGATGGAGAATTAGAAAATACTGAAACTGTTTACATCTATTATGCCATAATACAATATGAATATGGTGGATAAATATACTATCGAGACTTATTAGATAATTTGAATTATTTAAAATGTATATGAAATATGTGTCATTAAGTAATAGTCTTTTAACTTAGTTTCTTAGTGATGAAGTAACCTAAGATTTGGTGATGGAGAATTAGAAAATACTGAAACTGTTTACATGTATTATACCATAATACAATATGAATATGGTGAATAAATATACTATCGAAACTCATTAGATAATTTTAATTATTTCAAATGTATATGGAATATGTGTCATTAAGTAATAGTCTTTTAACTTAGTTTCTTAGTGATGAAGTTACCTAAGATTTGGTGATGGAGAATTAGAAAATACTGAAACTGTTTACATCTATTATGCCATAATACAATATGAATATGGTGGATAAATATACTATCGAGACTTATTAGATAATTTGAATTATTTAAAATGTATATGAAATATGTGTCATTAAGTAATAGTCTTTTAACTTAGTTTCTTAGTGATGAAGTAACCTAAGATTTGGTGATGGAGAATTAGAAAATAATGAAACTGTTTATATCTATTATACCATAATACAATATGAATATGGTGAATAAATATACTATCGAGAATCATTAGATAATTTGAATAATTTCAAATGTATATGGAATATGTGTCATTAAGTAATAGTCTTTTAACTTAGTTTCTTAGTGATGAAGTAACCTAAGATTTGGTGATGGAGAATTAGAAAATACTGAAACTGTTTACATCTATTATACCATAATACAATATGAATATGGTGAATAAATATACTATCGAGACTCATTATATAATTTGAATTATTTAGAATGTATATGGAATATGTGTCATTAAGTAATAATATTTTAACTTAGTTTCTTAGTGATGAAGTAACCTAAGATTTGGTGATGGAGAATTAGAAAATACTGAAACTGTTTACATCTATTATACCATAATACAATATGAATATGGTGAATAAATATACTATCGAGACTCATTAGATAATTTGAATAATTTCAAATGTATATGGAATATGTGTCATTAAGTAATAGTCTTTTAACTTAGTTTCTTAGTGATGAAGTAACCTAAGATTTGGTGATGGAGAATTAGAAAATACTGAAACTGTTTACATCTATTATGCCATAATACAATATGAATATGGTGGATAAATATACTATCGAGACTTATTAGATAATTTGAATTATTTAAAATGTATATGAAATATGTGTCATTAAGTAATAGTCTTTTAACTTAGTTTCTTAGTGGTGATGTAACCTAAGATTTGGTGATGGAGAATTAGAAAATAATGAAACTGTTTATATCTATTATACCATAATACAATATGAATATGGTGAATAAATATACTATCGAGAATCATTAGATAATTTGAATAATTTCAAATGTATATGGAATATGTGTCATTAAGTAATAGTCTTTTAACTTAGTTTCTTAGTGATGAAGTAACCTAAGATTTGGTGATGGAGAATTAGAAAATACTGAAACTGTTTACATCTATTATACCATAATACAATATGAATATGGTTAATAAATATACTATCGAGACTCATTAGATAATTTGAATTATTTAGAATGAATATGGAATATGTGTCATTAAGTAATAATATTTTAACTTAGTTTCTTAGTGTTGAAGTAACCTAAGATTTGGTGATGGAGAATTAGAAAATACTGAAATTGTTTACATCTATTATACCATAATACAATATGAATATGGTGAATAAATATACTATCGAGAATCATTAGATAATTTGAATAATTTCAAATGTATATGGAATATGTGTCATTAAGTAATAGTCTTTTAACTTAGTTTCTTAGTGATGCAGTAACCTAAAATTTGGTGATGAGGAATTAGAAAATAATGAAACTGTTTATATCTATTATACCATAATACAATATGAATATGGTGAATAAATATACTATCGAGAATCATTAGATAATTTGAATTATTTCAAATGTATATGGAATATGTGTCATTACGTAATAGTCTTTTAACTTAGTTTCTTAGTGATGAAGTAACCTAAGATTTGGTGATGGAGAATTAGAAAATACTGAAACTGTTTACATCTATTATACCATAATACAATATGAATATGGTGAATAAATATACTATCGAGAATCATTAGATAATTTGAATTTTTTCAAATGTATATGGAATATGTGTCATTAAGTAATAGTCTTTTAACTTAGTTTCTTAGTGATGAAGTAACCTAAGATTTGGTGATGGAGAATTAGAAAATACTGAAACTGTTTACATCTATTATACCATAATACAATATGAATATGGTGAATAAATATACTATCGAGACTCATTAGATAATTTGAATAATTTCAAATGTATATGGAATATGTGTCATTAAGTAATAGTCTTTTAACTTAGTTTCTTAGTGATGCAGTAACCTAAAATTTGGTGATGCAGAATTAGAAAATACTGTAACTGTTTACATCTATTATACCATAATACAATATGAATATGGTGAATAAATATACTATCGAGACTCATTAGATAATTTGAATTATTTCAAATGTATATGGAATATGTGTCATTAAGTAATAGTCTTTTAACTTAGTTTCTTAGTGATGAAGTAACCTAAGATTTCGTGATGGAGAATTAGAAAATAATGAAACTGTTTACATCTATTATACCATAATACAATATGAATATGGTGAATAAATATACTATCGAGACTCATTAGATAATTTGAATTATTTAGAATGTATATGGAATATGTGTCATTAAGTAATAGTCTTTTAACTTAGTTTCTTAGTGATGAAGTAACCTAAGATTTGGTGATGGAGAATTAGAAAATACTGAAACTGTTTACATCTATTATACCATAATACAATATGAATATGGTGAATAAATATACTATCGAGACTCATTAGATAATTTGAATAATTTCAAATGTATATGGAATATGTGTCATTAAGTAATAGTCTTTTACCTTAGTTTCTTAGTGATGCAGTAACCTAAAATTTGGTGATGCAGAATTAGAAAATACTGTAACTGTTTACATCTATTATACCATAATACAATATGAATATGGTGAATAAATATACTATCGAGACTCATTAGATAATTTGAATTATTTCAAATGTATATGGAATATGTGTCATTAAGTAATAGTCTTTTAACTTAGTTTCTTAGTGATGAAGTAACCTAAGATTTCGTGATGGAGAATTAGAAAATAATGAAACTGTTTACATCTATTATACCATAATACAATATGAATATGGTGAATAAATATACTATCGAGACTCATTAGATAATTTGAATTATTTAGAATGTATATGGAATATGTGTCATTAAGTAATAGTCTTTTAACTTAGTTTCTTAGTGATGAAGTAACCTAAGATTTGGTGATCGAGAATTAGAAAATACTGAAACTGTTTACATCTATTATACCATAATACAATATGAATATGGTGAATAAATATACTATCGAGACTTATTATATAATTTGAATTATTTAGAATGTATATGGAATATGTGTCATTAAGTAATAATATTTTAACTTAGTTTCTTAGTGATGAAGTAACCTAAGATTTGGTGATGGAGAATTAGAAAATACTGAAATTGTTTACATCTATTATACCATAATACAATATGAATATGGTGAATAAATATACTATCGAGACTCATTAGATAATTTGAATAATTTCAAATGTATATGGAATATGTGTCATTAAGTAATAGTCTTTTAACTTAGTTTCTTAGTGATGCAGTAACCTAAAATTTGGTGATGCAGAATTAGAAAATACTGTAACTGTTTACATCTATTATACCATAATACAATATGAATATGGTGAATAAATATACTATCGAGACTCATTAGATAATTTGAATTATTTCAAATGTATATGGAATATGTGTCATTAAGTAATAGTCTTTTAACTTAGTTTCTTAGTGATGCAGTAACCTAAAATTTGGTGATGAGGAATTAGAAAATAATGAAACTGTTTATATCTATTATACCATAATACAATATGAATATGGTGAATAAATATACTATCGAGAATCATTAGATAATTTGAATTATTTCAAATGTATATGGAATATGTGTCATTACGTAATAGTCTTTTAACTTAGTTTCTTAGTGATGAAGTAACCTAAGATTTGGTGATGGAGAATTAGAAAATACTGAAACTGTTTACATCTATTATACCATAATACAATATGAATATGGTGAATAAATATACTATCGAGAATCATTAGATAATTTGAATTTTTTCAAATGTATATGGAATATGTGTCATTAAGTAATAGTCTTTTAACTTAGTTTCTTAGTGATGAAGTAACCTAAGATTTGGTGATGGAGAATTAGAAAATACTGAAACTGTTTACATCTATTATACCATAATACAATATGAATATGGTGAATAAATATACTATCGAGACTCATTAGATAATTTGAATAATTTCAAATGTATATGGAATATGTGTCATTAAGTAATAGTCTTTTAACTTAGTTTCTTAGTGATGCAGTAACCTAAAATTTGGTGATGCAGAATTAGAAAATACTGTAACTGTTTACATCTATTATACCATAATACAATATGAATATGGTGAATAAATATACTATCGAGACTCATTAGATAATTTGAATTATTTCAAATGTATATGGAATATGTGTCATTAAGTAATAGTCTTTTAACTTAGTTTCTTAGTGATGAAGTAACCTAAGATTTCGTGATGGAGAATTAGAAAATAATGAAACTGTTTACATCTATTATACCATAATACAATATGAATATGGTGAATAAATATACTATCGAGACTCATTAGATAATTTGAATTATTTAGAATGTATATGGAATATGTGTCATTAAGTAATAGTCTTTTAACTTAGTTTCTTAGTGATGAAGTAACCTAAGATTTGGTGATGGAGAATTAGAAAATACTGAAACTGTTTACATCTATTATACCATAATACAATATGAATATGGTGAATAAATATACTATCGAGACTCATTAGATAATTTGAATAATTTCAAATGTATATGGAATATGTGTCATTAAGTAATAGTCTTTTACCTTAGTTTCTTAGTTATGCAGTAACCTAAAATTTGGTGATGCAGAATTAGAAAATACTGTAACTGTTTACATCTATTATACCATAATACAATATGAATATGGTGAATAAATATACTATCGAGACTCATTAGATAATTTGAATTATTTCAAATGTATATGGAATATGTGTCATTAAGTAATAGTCTTTTAACTTAGTTTCTTAGTGATGAAGTAACCTAAGATTTCGTGATGGAGAATTAGAAAATAATGAAACTGTTTACATCTATTATACCATAATACAATATGAATATGGTGAATAAATATACTATCGAGACTCATTAGATAATTTGAATTATTTAGAATGTATATGGAATATGTGTCATTAAGTAATAGTCTTTTAACTTAGTTTCTTAGTGATGAAGTAACCTAAGATTTGGTGATCGAGAATTAGAAAATACTGAAACTGTTTACATCTATTATACCATAATACAATATGAATATGGTGAATAAATATACTATCGAGACTCATTATATAATTTGAATTATTTAGAATGTATATGGAATATGTGTCATTAAGTAATAATATTTTAACTTAGTTTCTTAGTGATGAAGTAACCTAAGATTTGGTGATGGAGAATTAGAAAATACTGAAACTGTTTACATCTATTATACCATAATACAATATGAATATGGTGAATAAATATACTATCGAGACTCATTAGATAATTTGAATAATATCAAATGTATATAGAATATGTGTCATTAAGTAATAGTCTTTTAACTTAGTTTCTTAGTGATGCAGTAACCTAAAATTTGGTGATGCAGAATTAGAAAATACTGTAACTGTTTACATCTATTATACCATAATACAATATGAATATGGTGAATAAATATACTATCGAGACTCATTAGATAATTTGAATTATTTCAAATGTATATGGAATATGTGTCATTAAGTAATAGTCTTTTAACTTAGTTTCTTAGTGATGAATACATCTATTATACCATAATACAATATGAATATGGTGAATAAATATACTATCGAGACTCATTAGATAATTTGAATAATTTCAAATGTATATGGAATATGTGTCATTAAGTAATAGTCTTTTAACTTAGTTTCTTAGTGATGCAGTAACCTAAAATTTGGTGATGCAGAATTAGAAAATACTGTAACTGTTTACATCTATTATACCATAATACAATATGAATATGGTGAATAAATATACTATCGAGACTCATTAGATAATTTGAATTATTTCAAATGTATATGGAATATGTGTCATTAAGTAATAGTCTTTTAACTTAGTTTCTTAGTGATGAAGTAACCTAAGATTTCGTGATGGAGAATTAGAAAATAATGATATTGTTTACATCTATTATACCATAATACAATATGAATATGGTGGGTAAATATACTATCGTGACTCATTAGATAATTTGAATTATTTCAAATGTATATGGAATATGTGTCATTAAGTAATAGTCTTTTAACTTAGTTTCTTAGTGATGAAGTAACCTAAGATTTGGTGATGGAGAATTAGAAAATACTGAACATGTTTACATTTATTATACCATAATACAATATGAATATGGTGAATAAATATACTATCGAGACTCATTAGATAATTTGAATTATTTCAAATGTATATGGAATATGTGTCATTAAGTAATAGTCTTTTAACTTAGTTTCTTAGTGATGAAGTAACCTAAGATTTGGTGATGGAGAATTAGAAAATACTGAAACTGTTTACATCTATTATACCATAATACAATATGAATATGGTGAATAAATATACTATCGAGACTCATTAGATAATTTGAATTATTTAGAATGTATATGGAATATGTGTCATTAAGTAATAATATTTTAACTTAGTTTCTTAGTTATGAAGTAACCTAAGATTTGGTGATGGAGAATTACAAAATACTGAAACTGTTTACATCTATTATACCATAATGCAATATGAATATGGTGAATAAATATACTATCGAGACTTATTAGATAATTTGAATTATTTAAAATGTATATGAAATATGTGTCATTAAGTAATAGTCTTTTAACTTAGTTTCTTAGTGATGAAGTAACCTAAAATTTGGTGATGGAGAATTAGAAAATAATGAAACTGTTTATATCTATTATACCATAATACAATATGAATATGGTGAATAAATATACTATCGAGAATCATTAGATGATTTGAATTATTTCAAATGTATATGGAATATGTGTCATTACGTAATAGTCTTTTAACTTAGTTTCTTAGTGATGAAGTAACCTAAGATTTGGTGATGGAGAATTAGAAAATACTGAAACTGTTTACATCTATTATACCATAATACAATATGAATATGGTGAATAAATATACTATCGAGAATCATTAGATAATTTGATTTTTTTCAAATGTATATGGAATATGTGTCATTAAGTAATAGTCTTTTAACTTAGTTTCTTAGTGATGAAGTAACCTAAGATTTGGTGATGGAGAATTAGAAAATACTGAAACTGTTTACATCTATTATACCATAATACAATATCAATATGGTGAATAAATATACTATCGAGACTCATTAGATAATTTGAATAATTTCAAATGTATATGGAATATGTGTCATTAAGTAATAGTCTTTTAACTTAGTTTCTTAGTGATGCAGTAACCTAAAATTTGGTGATGCAGAATTAGAAAATACTGTAACTGTTTACATCTATTATACCATAATACAATATGAATATGGTGAATAAATATAATATCGAGACTCATTAGATAATTTGAATAATTTCAAATGTATATGGAATATGTGTCATTAAGTAATAGTCTTTTAACTTAGTTTCTTAGTGATGAAGTAACCTAAGATTTCGTGATGGAGAATTAGAAAATAATGAAACTGTTTACATCTATTATACCATAATACAATATGAATATGGTGAATAAATATACTATCGAGACTCATTAGATAATTTGAATTATTTAGAATGTATATGGAATATGTGTCATTAAGTAATAATATTTTAACTTAGTTTCTTAGTGATGAAGTAACCTAAGATTTGGTGATGGAGAATTAGAAAATACTGAAACTATTTACATCTATTATACCATAATACAATATGAATATGGTGAATAAATATACTATCGAGACTCATTAGATAATTTGAATAATTTCAAATGTATATGGAATATGTGTCATTAAGTAATAGTCTTTTAACTTAGTTTCTTAGTGATGCAGTAACCTAAAATTTGGTGATGCAGAATTAGAAAATACTGTAACTGTTTACATCTATTATACCATAATACAATATGAATATGGTGAATAAATATACTATCGAGACTCATTAGATAATTTGAATTATTTCAAATGTATATGGAATATGTGTCATTAAGTAATAGTCTTTTAACTTAGTTTCTTAGTGATGAAGTAACCTAAGATTTCGTGATGGAGAATTAGAAAATAATGAAACTGTTTATATCTATTATACCATAATATGAATATGGTGAATAAATATACTATCAAGAATCATTACATAATTTGAATAATTTCAAATGTATATGGAATATGTGTCATTAAGTAATAGTCCTTTAACTTAGTTTCTTAGTGATGAAGTAACCTAAGATTTGGTGATGGAGAATTAGAAAATACTGAAACTGTTTACATCTATTATACCATAATACAATATGAATATGGTGAATAAATATACTATCGAGACTCATTAGATAATTTGAATTATTTAGAATGTATATGGAATATGTGTCATTAAGTAATAATATTTTAACTTAGTTTCTTAGTGATGAAGTAACCTAAGATTTGGTGATGGAGAATTAGAAAATACTGAAACTGTTTACATCTATTATACCGTAATACAATATGAATATGGTGAATAAATATACTATCGAGACTCATTAGATAATTTGAATAATTTCAAATGTATATGGAATATGTGTCATTAAGTAATAGTCTTTTAACTTAGTTTCTTAGTGATGTAGTAACCTAAAATTTGGTGATGCAGAATTAGAAAATATTGTAACTGTTTACATCTATTATACCATAATACAATATGAATATGGTGAATAAATATACTATCGAGACTCATTAGATGATTTGAATTATTTCAAATGTATATGGAATATGTGTCATTAAGTAATAGTCTTTTAACTTAGTTTCTTAGTGATGAAGTAACCTAAGATTTCGTGATGGAGAATTAGAAAATAATGAAACTGTTTACATCTATTATACCATAATACAATATGAATATGGTGAATAAATATACTATCGAGAATCATTAGATAATTTGAATTATTTAGAATGTATATGGAATATGTGTCATTAAGTAATAGTCTTTTAACTTAGTTTCTTAGTGATGAAGTAACCTAAGATTTGGTGATGGAGAATTAGAAAATACTGAAACTGTTTACATCTATTATACCATAATACAATATGAATATGGTGAATAAATATACTATCGAGACTCATTATATAATTTGAATTATTTAGAATGTATATGGAATATGTGTCATTAAGTAATAATATTTTAACTTAGTTTCTTTGTGATGAAGTAACCTAAGATTTGGTGATGGAGAATTAGAAAATACTGAAACTGTTTACATCTATTATACCGTAATACAATATGAATATGGTGAATAAATATACTATCGAGACTCATTAGATAATTTGAATAATTTAGAATGTATATGGAATATGTTTCATTAAGTAATAATATTTTAGCTTAGTTTCTTAGTGATGAAGTAACCTAAGATTTGGTGATGGAGAATTAGAAAATACTGAAACTGTTTACATCTATTATACCGTAATACAATATGAATATGGTGAATAAATATACTATCGAGACTCATTAGATAATTTGAATAATTTCAAATGTATATGGAATATGTGTCATTAAGTAATAGTCTTTTAACTAAGTTTCTTAGTGATGTAGTAACCTAAAATTTGGTGATGCAGAATTAGAAAATACTGTAACTGTTTACATCTATTTTACCATAATACAATATGAATATGGTGAATAAATATACTATCGAGACTTATTAGATAATTTGAATTATTTAAAATGTATATGAAATATGTGTCATTAAGTAATAGTCTTTTAACTTAGTTTCTTAGTGATGCAGTAACCTAAAATTTGGTGATGAGGAATTAGAAAATAATGAAACTGTTTATATCTATTATACCATAATACAATATGAATATGGTGAATAAATATACTATCGAGAATAATTAGATAATTTGAATTATTTCAAATGTATATGGAATATGTGTCATTACGTAATAGTCTTTTAACTTAGTTTCTTAGTGATGAAGTAACCTAAGATTTGGTGATGGAGAATTAGAAAATACTAAAACTGTTTACATCTATTATACCATAATACAATATGAATATGGTGAATAAATATACTATCGAGAATCATTAGATAATTTGAATTTTTTCAAATGTATATGGAATATGTGTCATTAAGTAATAGTCTTTTAACTTAGTTTCTTAGTGATGAAGTAACCTAAGATTTGGTGATGGAGAATTAGAAAATACTGAAACTGTTTACATCTATTATACCATAATACAATATGAATATGGTGAATAAATATACTATCGAGACTCATTAGATAATTTGAATAATTTCAAATGTATATGGAATATGTGTCATTAAGTAATAGTCTTTTAACTTAGTTTCTTAGTGATGCAGTAACCTAAAATTTGGTGATGCAGAATTAGAAAATACTGTAACTGTTTACATCTATTATACCATAATACAATATGAATATGGTGAATAAATATACTATCGAGACTCATTAGATAATTTGAATTATTTCAAATGTATATGGAATATGTGTCATTAAGTAATAGTCTTTTAACTTAGTTTCTTAGTGATTAAGTAACCTAAGATTTCGTGATGGAGAATTAGAAAATAATGAAACTGTTTACATCTATTATACCATAATACAATATGAATATGGTGAATAAATATACTATCGAGACTCATTAGATAATTTGAATTATTTAGAATGTATATGGAATATGTGTCATTAAGTAATAGTCTTTTAACTTAGTTTCTTAGTGATGAAGTAACCTAAGATTTGGTGATGGAGAATTAGAAAATACTGAAACTGTTTACATCTATTATACCATAATACAATATGAATATGGTGAATAAATATACTATCGAGACTCATTAGATAATTTGAATAATTTCAAATGTATATGGAATATGTGTCATTAAGTAATAGTCTTTTAACTTAGTTTCTTAGTGATGAAGTAACCTAAGATTTGGTGATCGAGAATTAGAAAATACTGAAACTGTTTACATCTATTATACCATAATACAATATGAATATGGTGAATAAATATACTATCGAGACTCATTATATAATTTGAATTATTTAGAATGTATATGGAATATGTGTCATTAAGTAATAATATTTTAACTTAGTTTCTTAGTGATGAAGTAACCTAAGATTTGGTGATGGAGAATTAAAAAATACTGAAACTGTTTACATCTATTATACCATAATACAATATGAATATGGTGAATAAATATACTATCGAGACTCATTAGATAATTTGAATAATTTCAAATGTATATGGAATATGTGTCATTAAGTAATAGTCCTTTAACTTAGTTTCTTAGTGATGCAGTAACCTAAGATTTGGTGATGCAGAATTAGAAAATACTGTAACTGTTTACATCTATTATACCATAATACAATATGAATATGGTGAATAAATATACTATCGAGACTCATTAGATAATTTGAATTATTTCAAATGTATATGGAATATGTGTCATTAAGTAATAGTCTTTAAACTTAGTTTCTTAATGATGAAGTAACCTAAGATTTGGTGATGGAGAATTAGAAAATACTGAAACTGTTTACATCTATTATACCATAATACAATATGAATATGGTGAATAAATATACTATCGAGACTCATTAGATAATTTGAATTATTTCAAATGTATATGGAATATGTGTCATTAAATAATAGTCTTTTAACTTGGTTTCTTAGTGATGATGTAACCTAAGATTTGGTGATGGAGAATTAGAAAATACTGATATTGTTTACATCTATTATACCATAATACAATATGAATATGGTGGGTAAATATACTATCGTGACTCATTAGATAATTTGAATTATTTCAAATGTATATGGAATATGTGTCATTAAGTAATAGTCTTTTAACTTAGTTTCTTAGTGATGAAGTAACCTAAGATTTCGTGATGGAGAATTAGAAAATAATGAAACTGTTTATATCTATTATACCATAATATGAATATGGTGAATAAATATACTATCGAGAATCATTAGATAATTTGAATAATTTCAAATGTATATGGAATATGTGTCATTAAGTAATAGTCCTTTAACTTAGTTTCTTAGTGATGAAGTAACCTAAGATTTGGTGATGGAGAATTAGAAAATACTGAAACTGTTTACATCTATTATACCATAATACAATATGAATATGGTGAATAAATATACTATCGAGACTCATTAGATAATTTGAATTATTTAGAATGTATATGGAATATGTGTCATTAAGTAATAATATTTTAACTTAGTTTCTTAGTTATGAAGTAACCTAAGATTTGGTGATGGAGAATTACAAAATACTGAAACTGTTTACATCTATTATACCATAATACAATATGAATATGGTGAATAAATATACTATCGAGACTTATTAGATAATTTGAATTATTTAAAATGTATATGAAATATGTGTCATTAAGTAATAGTCTTTTAACTTAGTTTCTTAGTGATGAAGTAACCTAAAATTTGGTGATGGAGAACTAGAAAATAATGAAACTGTTTATATCTATTATACCATAATACAATATGAATATGGTGAATAAATATACTATCGAGAATCATTAGATGATTTGAATTATTTCAAATGTATATGGAATATCTGTCATTACGTAATAGTCTTTTAACTTAGTTTCTTAGTGATGAAGTAACCTAAGATTTGGTGATGGAGAATTAGAAAATACTGAAACTGTTTACATCTATTATACCATAATACAATATGAATATGGTGAATAAATATACTATCGAGAATCATTAGATAATTTGAATTTTTTCAAATGTATATGGAATATGTGTCATTAAGTAATAGTCTTTTAACTTAGTTTCTTAGTGATGAAGTAACCTAAGATTTGGTGATGGAGAATTAGAAAATACTGAAACTGTTTACATCTATTATACCATAATACAATATCAATATGGTGAATAAATATACTATCGAGACTCATTAGATAATTTGAATAATTTCAAATGTATATGGAATATGTGTCATTAAGTAATAGTCTTTTAACTTAGTTTCTTAGTGATGAAGTAACCTAAGATTTCGTGATGGAGAATTAGAAAATAATGAAACTGTTTACATCTATTATACCATAATACAATATGAATATGGTGAATAAATATACTATCGAGACTCATTAGATAATTTGAATTATTTAGAATGTATATGGAATATGTGTCATTAAGTAATAATATTTTAACTTAGTTTCTTAGTGATGAAGTAACCTAAGATTTGGTGATGGAGAATTAGAAAATACTGAAACTGTTTACATCTATTATACCATAATACAATATGAATATGGTGAATAAATATACTATCGAGACTCATTAGATAATTTGAATAATTTCAAATGTATATGGAATATGTGTCATTAAGTAATAGTCTTTTAACTTAGTTTCTTAGTGATGCAGTAACCTAAAATTTGGTGATGCAGAATTAGAAAATATTGTAACTGTTTACATCTATTATACCATAATACAATATGAATATAGTGAATAAATATACTATCGAGACTCATTAGATAATTTGAATAATTTCAAATGTATATGGAATATGTGTCATTAAGTAATAGTCTTTTAACTTAGTTTCTTAGTGATGAAGTAACCTAAGATTTCGTGATGGAGAATTAGAAAATAATGAAACTGTTTACATCTATTATACCATAATACAATATGAATATGGTGAATAAATATACTATCGAGACTCATTAGATAATTTGAATTATTTAGAATGTATATGGAATATGTGTCATTAAGTAATAATATTTTAACTTAGTTTCTTAGTGATGAAGTAACCTAAGATTTGGTGATGGAGAATTAGAAAATACTGAAACTGTTTACATCTATTATACCATAATACAATATGAATATGGTGAATAAATATACTATCGAGACTCATTAGATAATTTGAATAATTTCAAATGTATATGGAATATGTGTCATTAAGTAATAGTCTTTTAACTTAGTTTCTTAGTGATGCAGTAACCTAAAATTTGGTGATGCAGAATTAGAAAATATTGTAACTGTTTACATCTATTATACCATAATACAATATGAATATAGTGAATAAATATACTATCGTGACTCATTAGATAATTTGAATTATTTCAAATGTATATGGAATATGTGTCATTAAGTAATAGTCTTTTAACTTAGTTTCTTAGTGATGAAGTAACCTAAGATTTCGTGATGGAGAATTAGAAAATAATGAAACTGTTTATATCTATTATACCATAATATGAATATGGTGAATAAATATACTATCGAGAATCATTAGATAATTTGAATAATTTCAAATGTATATGGAATATGTGTCATTAAGTAATAGTCCTTTAACTTAGTTTCTTAGTGATGAAGTAACCTAAGATTTGGTGATGGAGAATTAGAAAATACTGAAACTGTTTACATCTATTATACCATAATACAATATGAATATGGTGAATAAATATACTATCGAGACTCATTAGATAATTTGAATTATTTAGAATGTATATGGAATATGTGTCATTAAGTAATAATATTTTAACGTAGTTTCTTAGTTATGAAGTAACCTAAGATTTGGTGATGGAGAATTACAAAATACTGAAACTGTTTACATCTATTATACCGTAATACAATATGAATATGGTGAATAAATATACTATCGAGACTTATTAGATAATTTGAATTATTTAAAATGTATATGAAATATGTGTCATTAAGTAATAGTCTTTTAACTTAGTTTCTTAGTGATGAAGTAACCTAAAATTTGGTGATGGAGAACTAGAAAATACTGTAACTGTTTACATCTATTATACCATAATACAATATGAATATGGTGAATAAATATACTATTGAGACTCATTAGATGATTTGAATTATTTCAAATGTATATGGAATATGTGTCATTAAGTAATAGTCTTTTAACTTAGTTTCTTAGTGATGAAGTAACCTAAGATTTCGTGATGGAGAATTAGAAAATAATGAAACTGTTTACATCTATTATACCATAATACAATATGAATATGGTGAATAAATATACTATCGAGACTCATTAGATAATTTGAATTATTTAGAATGTATATGGAATATGTGTCATTAAGTAATAGTCTTTTAACTTAGTTTCTTAGTGATGAAGTAACCTAAGATTTGGTGATGGAGAATTAGAAAATACTGAAACTGTTTACATCTATTATACCATAATACAATATGAATATGGTGAATAAATATACTATCGAGACTCATTATATAATTTGAATTATTTATAATGTATATGGAATATGTGTCATTAAGTAATAATATTTTAACTTAGTTTCTTTGTGATGAAGTAACCTAAGATTTGGTGATGGAGAATTAGAAAATACTGAAACTGTTTACATCTATTATACCGTAATACAATATGAATATGGTGAATAAATATACTATCGAGACTCATTAGATAATTTGAATAATTTCAAATGTATATGGAATATGTGTCATTAAGTAATAGTCTTTTAACTTAGTTTCTTAGTGATGAAGTAACCTAAGATTTCGTGATGGAGAATTAGAAAATACTGAAACTGTTTACATCTATTATACCATAATACAATATGAATATGGTGAATAAATATACTATCGAGACTCATTATATAATTTGAATTATTTATAATGTATATGGAATATGTGTCATTAAGTAATAATATTTTAACTTAGTTTCTTTGTGATGAAGTAACCTAAGATTTGGTGATGGAGAATTAGAAAATACTGAAACTGTTTACATCTATTATACCATAATACAATATGAATATGGTGAATAAATATACTATCGAGACTCATTACATAATTTGAATTATTTCAAATGTATATGGAATATGTGTCATTAAGTAATAGTCTTTTAACTTAGTTTCTTAGTGATGAAGTAACCTAAGATTTCGTGATGGAGAATTAGAAAATAATGAAACTGTTTATATCTATTATACCATAATATGAATATGGTGAATAAATATACTATCGAGAATCATTAGATAATTTGAATAATTTCAAATGTATATGGAATATGTGTCATTAAGTAATAGTCCTTTAACTTAGTTTCTTAGTGATGAAGTAACCTAAGATTTGGTGATGGAGAATTAGAAAATACTGAAACTGTTTACATCTATTATACCATAATACAATATGAATATGGTGAATAAATATACTATCGAGACTCATTAGATAATTTGAATTATTTAGAATGTATATGGAATATGTGTCATTAAGTAATAATATTTTAACTTAGTTTCTTAGTGATGAAGTAACCTAAGATTTGGTGATGGAGAATTAGAAAATACTGAAACTGTTTACATCTATTATACCGTAATACAATATGAATATGGTGAATAAATATACTATCGAGACTCATTAGATAATTTGAATAATTTCAAATGTATATGGAATATGTGTCATTAAGTAATAGTCTTTTAACTTAGTTTCTTAGTGATGTAGTAACCTAAAATTTGGTGATGCAGAATTAGAAAATACTGTAACTGTTTACATCTATTATACCATAATACAATATGAATATGGTGAATAAATATACTATCGAGACTCATTAGATGATTTGAATTATTTCAAATGTATATGGAATATGTGTCATTAAGTAATAGTCTTTTAACTTAGTTTCTTAGTGATGAAGTAACCTAAGATTTGGTGATGGAGAATTAGAAAATACTGAAACTGTTTATATCTATTATACCATAATGCAATATGAATATGGTGAATAAATATACTATCAAGAATCATTAGATAATTTGAATTATTTCAAATGTATATGGAATATGTGTCATTAAGTAATAGTCTTTTAACTTAGTTTCTTAGTGATGAAGTAACCTAAGACTTGGTGATGGAGAATTAGAAAATACTGAAACTGTTTACATCTATTATACCATAATACAATATGAATATGGTGAATAAATATACTATCGAGACTCATTAGATAATTTGAATTATTTAGAATGTATATGGAATATGTGTCATTAAGTAATAATATTTTAACTTAGTTTCTTAGTTATGAAGTAACCTAAGATTTGGTGATGGAGAATTACAAAATACTGAAACTGTTTACATCTATTATACCATAATACAATATGAATATGGTGAATAAATATACTATCGAGACTTATTAGATAATTTGAATTATTTAAAATGTATATGAAATATGTGTCATTAAGTAATAGTCTTTTAACTTAGTTTCTTAGTGATGAAGTAACCTAAAATTTGGTGATGGAGAATTAGAAAATAATGAAATTGTTTATATCTATTATACCATAATACAATATGAATATGGTGAATAAATATACTATCGAGAATCATTAGATAATTTGAATTATTTCAAATGTATATGGAATATGTGTCATTACGTAATAGTCTTTTAACTTAGTTTCTTAGTGATGAAGTAACCTAAGATTTGGTGATGGAGAATTAGAAAATACTGAAACTGTTTACATCTATTATACCATAATACAATATGAATATGGTGAATAAATATACTATCGAGAATCATTAGATAATTTGAATTTTTTCAAATGTATATGGAATATGTGTCATTAAGTAATAGTCTTTTAACTTAGTTTCTTAGTGATGAAGTAACCTAAGATTTGGTGATGGAGAATTATAAAATACTGAAACTGTTTACATCTATTATACCATAATACAATATGAATATGGTGAATAAATATACTATCGAGACTCATTAGATAATTTGAATAATTTCAAATGTATATGGAATATGTGTCATTAAGTAATAGGCTTTTAACTTAGTTTCTTAGTGATGCAGTAACCTAAAATTTGGTGATGCAGAATTAGAAAATACTGTAACTGTTTACATCTATTATACCATAATACAATATGAATATGGTGAATAAATATACTATCGAGACTCATTAGATAATTTGAATTATTTCAAATGTATATGGAATATGTGTCATTAAGTAATAGTCTTTTAACTTAGTTTCTTAGTGATGAAGTAACCTAAGATTTCGTGATGGAGAATTAGAAAATAATGAAACTGTTTACATCTATTATACCATAATACAATATGAATATGGTGAATAAATATACTATCGAGACTCATTAGATAATTTGAATTATTTAGAATGTATATGGAATATGTGTCATTAAGTAATAGTCTTTTAACTTAGTTTCTTAGTGATGAAGTAACCTAAGATTTGGTGATGGAGAATTACAAAATACTGAAACTGTTTACATCTATTATACCATAATACAATATGAATATGGTGAATAAATATACTATCGAGACTCATTAGATAATTTGAATAATTTCAAATGTATATGGAATATGTGTCATTAAGTAATAGTCTTTTAACTTAGTTTCTTAGTGATGCAGTAACCTAAGATTTGGTGACGCAGAATTAGAAAATACTGTAACTGTTTACATCTATTATACCATAATACAATATGAATATGGTGAATAAATATACTATCGAGACTCATTAGATGATTTGAATTATTTCAAATGTATATGGAATATGTGTCATTAAGTAATAGTCTTTTAACTTAGTTTCTTAGTGATGAAGTAACCTAAGATTTGGTGATGGAGAATTAGAAAATACTGAAACTGTTTATATCTATTATACCATAATACAATATGAATATGGTGAATAAATATACTATCGAGAATCATTAGATGATTTGAATTATTTCAAATGTATATGGAATATGTGTCATTAAGTAATAGTCTTTTAACTTAGTTTCTTAGTGATGAAGTAACCTAAGATTTGGTGATGGAGAATTAGAAAATACTGAAACTGTTTACATCTATTATACCATAATACAATATGAATATGGTGAATAAATATACTATCGAGACTCATTAGATAATTTGAATTATTTAGAATGTATATGGAATATGTGTCATTAAGTAATAATATTTTAACTTAGTTTCTTAGTTATGAAGTAACCTAAGATTTGGTGATGGAGAATTACAAAATACTAAAACTGTTTACATCTATTATACCATAATACAATATGAATATGGTGAATAAATATACTATCGAGACTCATTAGATAATTTGAATAATTTCAAATGTATATGGAATATGTGTCATTAAGTAATAGTCTTTTAACTTAGTTTCTTAGTGATGTAGTAACCTAAAATTTGGTGATGCAGAATTAGAAAATACTGTAACTGTTTACATCTATTATACCATAATACAATATGAATATGGTGAATAAATATACTATCGAGACTCATTAGATGATTTGAATTATTTCAAATGTATATGGAATATGTGTCATTAAGTAATAGTCTTTTAACTTAGTTTCTTAGTGATGAAGTAACCTAAGATTTGGTGATGGAGAATTAGAAAATACTGAAACTGTTTATATCTATTATACCATAATACAATATGAATATGGTGAATAAATATACTATCGAGAATCATTAGATAATTTGAATTATTTCAAATGTATATGGAATATGTGTCATTAAGTAATAGTCTTTTAACTTAGTTTCTTAGTGATGAAGTAACCTAAGATTTGGTGATGGAGAATTAGAAAATACTGAAACTGTTTACATCTATTATACCATAATACAATATGAATATGGTGAATAAATATACTATCGAGACTCATTAGATAATTTGAATTATTTAGAATGTATATGGAATATGTGTCATTAAGTAATAATATTTTAACTTAGTTTCTTAGTTATGAAGTAACCTAAGATTTGGTGATGGAGAATTACAAAATACTAAAACTGTTTACATCTATTATACCATAATACAATATGAATATGGTGAATAAATATACTATCGAGACTCATTAGATAATTTGAATAATTTCAAATGTATATGGAATATGTGTCATTAAATAATAGTCTTTTAACTTAGTTTCTTAGTGATGTAGTAACCTAAAATTTGGTGATGTAGAATTAGAAAATACTGTAACTGTTTACATCTATTATACCATAATACAATATGAATATGGTGAATAAATATACTATCGAGACTCATTAGATGATTTGAATTATTTCAAATGTATATGGAATATGTGTCATTAAGTAATAGTCTTTTAACTTAATTTCTTAGTGATGAAGTAACCTAAGATTTAGTGATGGAGAATTAGAAAATACTGAAACTGTTTATATCTATTATACCATAATACAATATGAATATGGTGAATAAATATACTATCGAGAATCATTAGATAATTTGAATTATTTCAAATGTATATGGAATATGTGTCATTAAGTAATAGTCTTTTAACTTAGTTTCTTAGTGATGAAGTAACCTAAGATTTGGTGATGGAGAATTAGAAAATACTGAAACTGTTTACATCTATTATACCATAATACAATATGAATATGGTGAATAAATATACTATCGAGACTCATTAGATAATTTGAATTATTTAGAATGTATATGGAATATGTGTCATTAAGTAATAATATTTTAACTTAGTTTCTTAGTTATGAAGTAACCTAAGATTTGGTGATGGAGAATTACAAAATACTAAAACTGTTTACATCTATTATACCATAATACAATATGAATATGGTGAATAAATATACTATCGAGACTCATTAGATAATTTGAATAATTTCAAATGTATATGGAATATGTGTCATTAAGTAATAGTCTTTTAACTTAGTTTCTTAGTGATGTAGTAACCTAAAATTTGGTGATGCAGAATTAGAAAATACTGTAACTGTTTACATCTATTATACCATAATACAATATGAATATGGTGAATAAATATACTATCGAGACTCATTAGATGATTTGAATTATTTCAAATGTATATGGAATATGTGTCATTAAGTAATAGTCTTTTAACTTAGTTTCTTAGTGATGAAGTAACCTAAGATTTGGTGATGGAGAATTAGAAAATACTGAAACTGTTTACATCTATTATACCATAATACAATATGAATATGGTGAATAAATATACTATCGAGACTCATTAGATGATTTGAATTATTTCAAATGTATATGGAATATGTGTCATTAAGTAATAGTCTTTTAACTTAGTTTCTTAGTGATGAAGTAACCTAAGATTTGGTGATGGAGAATTAGAAAATACTGAAACTGTTTACATCTATTATACCATAATACAATATGAATATGGTGAATAAATATACTATCGAGACTCATTAGATAATTTGAATTATTTAGAATGTATATGGAATATGTGTCATTAAGTAATAATATTTTAACTTAGTTTCTTAGTTATGAAGTAACCTAAGATTTGGTGATGGAGAATTACAAAATACTAAAACTGTTTACATCTATTATACCATAATACAATATGAATATGGTGAATAAATATACTATCGAGACTCATTAGATAATTTGAATAATTTCAAATGTATATGGAATATGTGTCATTAAGTAATAGTCTTTTAACTTAGTTTCTTAGTGATGTAGTAACCTAAAATTTGGTGATGCAGAATTAGAAAATACTGTAACTGTTTACATCTATTATACCATAATACAATATGAATATGGTGAATAAATATACTATCGAGACTCATTAGATGATTTGAATTATTTCAAATGTATATGGAATATGTGTCATTAAGTAATAGTCTTTTAACTTAGTTTCTTAGTGATGAAGTAACCTAAGATTTGGTGATGGAGAATTAGAAAATACTGCCATTGATTGAATTTACTTATAACAATAGTTACCATTCGAGTATTGGCATGGCTCCGTTTGAGGCATTGTATGGTAGACGGTGTAGAACACCTCTGTGTTGGTATGAATCTGGAGAGAGTTCGGTGATTGGGCCAGAGATTGTTCAGCAGACTACTGAAAAGATCAAATTGATTCAAGAGAAGATGAGAGCTTCTCAGAGTCGTCAGAAAAGTTATCATGATAAGAGGAGAAAGAATTTAGAATTCAGTGCTGGAGATCATGTGTTTATGAGAGTTACTCCGATGACGGGCATTGGTCGAGCGTTGAAATCTAAGAAGTTGACTCCGCGTTTTATTGGTCCGTTTCAGATTACAGAAAGAGTTGGGGAAGTTGCTTATCGCATTGCTTTACCTCCGAGACTTGCGAATTTGCACGATGTTTTTCATGTTTCTCAGCTGAGGAGATACATTCCAGACCCATCTCATGTAATCCAAATAGATGATGTACAGGTGAGAGATAACCTCACAGTAGAAACATTACCTATGAGGATAGAAGATCGGGAAGTGAAACAGTTAAGAGGTAAAGAGATAGCATTAGTGAAGGTTGCTTGGGGAGGTCCAGCAGATGGAAATATCACTTGGGAGCTGGAGAGCCAGATGAAAGAGGCTTATCCAGAACTGTTCGTCTAAGGTATGTTTTCGAGGACGAAAACTCTTTTAGTGGGGAAGAGTTGTAACACCCCAGTTTCAATTATTTGATTTATTTAAATTTGGGAAATTATTTTATTAGAATTAATAAAATAAAAAGGGATTATTTATTTTGAAATATGGAGGAAAATAAAAGAAATAAGAAAATGCTGAGTTTTTAGGTTATTGGGCTTGGATGTTGTTAGTAAAGAGTGGGGGTGCAAAAGAAGTAAAGTTATGTTTTGGAACTCAAGTTATTTTTCTCATTATTCACGATAACACAGAATTTGGGATTTTGGGAAGCAGAGCTCTGAAGGTACGAAGAACGAAGACCATCGCTCAAAAAGTTCAAAGCTGCTAATTGATAAGGTAAGGGGGGCTATTACTCGATTTACCTTTGTTTATGGGTTTATGTACGGTTGATTTGGGTAATCGTAGGGAAAAACCCCAATTGTTAGATGTTATTAGGGATCGATACCCTTAGGATTGAACTTTGTTAAAGGAGGTTTAGGTTCCCAATTTTATGAAATCAATTAACGATTTTAGGTTCCTAATGGTGGATTGGAAGTATATCTGCATGATCATGAATTTACCTTAGAGGTTTAGGGATAACCTCAATGTTATCAGATTTCCCCAAAAAGGACGATTAATCCCGGTTAAGGTGACTATGATGATTGTTGGTAATTAGGAAATTGATGTTTTGTTTTGAGTTATACAAACTCGATGTCGTTAGGTACCGAAATGCGCGTTTTGGCTGGCATTTTCCCGTGTTTGGCTGCTGTTTCTGAGCTGCTGCAGGTACAGGAAAACTCTGTACGCGCTCAGCAACACGGGCCGTGTTGCACAACACGGGCACCCGTGTTGCTCTTCTGTGTTGGTAAAGTAATGTGTTTTCTGGACACATTACAACACGGGCCGTGTTGCACAACACGGGCACCCGTGTTGATCCCCCTGTATTGATAAGGATAATGTGTTTTTTTCTGGATATGTTACAACACGGGCCGTGTTGCACAACACGGGCACCCGTGTTGATGCTACTGTGTTGATTTTCTGAACTTTGTTTTCAGTGCTTGATTGTGGATTTTATTGCCATGCTTTTGGATAATGTTATCGAGCATGAATTATGATATGACTTGATATGATTGATGTTTAAATAGTATGCTGAGTGATTACATGCTATCCATATCTTGTTATGATTTGATGTTGTTGATGTTGCATGATATGTTGATTGATGTTCATAGTATGTTGAGTGTTACATACTTTACATATCATGTTGCATTTGTTAATTCCCATTGTGTGGAATTAACATGGTGGCCAATATACGTGTCCGCGATTTAATGGAACGTTGAGGTGGTAGCCGTGTCCGCGATATAATGGAACGGTGAGTTATCCGTGACCCGAGATTTAATGGGGCGGTGAAGTGGTACCACATGCATGGGTGTGTTGCATTACCTTGAATATAACATGAATGGATGATTTTTCCAATGTTGTATTTGATTGTTTGTATGCACGTATGATTGCTAAATGGTTGACGATGTTTGATGATTATTTGCAAATATGAAAAGCAATATATCATGGGTATATGAATTGTAAAGGTTTTTGTAAACTATGAAATATGCTAATTATTGGGTGATGCTTATGATTTCCTGAATTGATTGTTATGAACGTATAATCAAATGTATAATTGAGATGCTCACCCTTACTGTTGAATATTTCAGATTGAGGAGCTTCGTTCAGGTGCTTGGCGAAGGCTTGTCGTTCTAGTTTATTTTCGTTTTAGTATTGTCCGGGTCATGCTCTGATAGTTGTAACTCCGGGAACGCTTGTTTGTCGAGCTGTTTTAGTCAGACTCGTTTAATTCCTCATGTTTTGTTATAATATGATGTTGACATTTTCCAAGTGTTAATCCCTGATGATTTCGAAAATATTAATAACATTGATTTTATTAATTAAAGTATTCCGTTGTGTAAACATGTATGAGTTACTACTACGTTAGGCATGACAGGAATTTGTTTTATTAAAAGAGAATTGTAGCATCCTCGTTAGTACATGTACTCTGAAAATATGATTTTAATTATTTGCGAAATTTTATGCGGGGTTTTAGAGGGTGTTACAATAGTGGTATCAGAGCATAGTCGGTCGTTGCGACCAGAGTCTTGAATCAGTCATCCCTTTTGTATGCGATTAGTGTAAGGTAACACTGTCGATACTGTATTCTAATGAAGAGTATGTTTTGATTCTCAGGAATATGGCTGGAAGAGGTAACGGACGAAATGATGCTGCACTAGCTGAGGCTTTGGGGATGTTAGCTGGTGTACTTGCTGGAAACCCAACTGGAGGCGTGATTGGTGCTGATAGGCAATTGGGAAATTTCCAAAGGAACAATCCTCCGTTGTTCAAAGGTACACATGACCCTGAAGGTGCTCAGAAGTGGATGAAGGAAATCGAAAGGATTTTCCGTGTGATTGATTGTGCTGAAGATCTGAGAGTCAGATATGGTACGCATATGTTGGCAGAAGAAGCCGACGACTGGTGGGTTGCCACAAGGACTGAAATGGTTCAAGATGGAGAGGCACTGACTTGGGCTAACTTCAGAAGGGCTTTTCTGAGGAGGTACTTTCCTGAAGATGTTCGGGGAAGAAAGGAAATTGAATTTTTGGAGCTTAAGCAGGGCAATCTGACGGTTAGTGAGTATGCTACTAAGTTCACTGAGCTGGCAAAGTATTATGCACACTACAACAATGATGAGGCTGGAGAATTCTCTAAGTGTATCAAATTTGAGAATGGTCTCCGAGATGAGATTAAGCAGGGAATCAGGTACCAGCGTATTCGTAGATTTTCTGATCTGGTGGATTGTAGCAGAATCTTGGAAGAAGATATTACCAAGAATAGGTCGTCTCACTCTCGTGGAGCTGTGGATAAAAGAGGAAAGCAACATATGGACCGTGGCAAGCCATATGGTAGAGATAACCAGAGATCAGGCGGTTGGAAAAGGCCTAGTGGGGGAGATTCTAAGGCTCCTATCAGATGCTACAGGTGTGGTGAGTCTGGTCATCACATTCGAGATTGCAAGAGTGATGAGAAGAAGTGCTATAAATGTGGAAAGGCTGGTCATTTGTCTATTGATTGCAAAGGGAAGTCTGTTACTTGTTACAATTGTGGCGAAGAAGGTCACATTCGTCCGCAGTGTCCTAAGCCTAGGAAGGATCAGTCAGGTGGAAAAGTGTTCGCTCTGTCTGGATCTGAGACTACTCCAGAGGATCGATTGATTAAAGGTACGTGTTTTATTCATGGCACACCTTTAGTTGCAATTATTGATACTGGTGCAACTCATTCTTTCATTTCTTTGGATTGTGCTGAGAGGTTGAAACTGGACATATCTGGTATGCGAGGTAGCATGGTTGTTGATACTCCTGCATCGGGTTCAGTGACAACTTCACTTGTATGTAGGAATTGTCCTATTGAGATTTTTGGTAGAGGTTTTGGTATGGATTTAGTGTGCCTACCGCTTGAACAAATTGATATTATCCTTGGGATGAACTGGTTGGAATTCAACCGGGTTCATCTGAACTGCTTTGCTAAGACGGTGATTTTTCCAGAAGCAGTTGGTGTCGAGAATTTGACTATGACTGCTAGGCAGGTACAAGAAGCAATGGAAGACGGTGCTAATGTGTTTATGTTACTTGCTTCGTTAGATGCAACAGGAAAGGTCAGGAGTGGTGAATTGCCAGTGGTGTGTGATTTTCCAGAAGTCTTTCCTGATGATGTTGGTGAGTTACCTCCTGAGAGAGAGGTGGAATTTTCTATAGATTTGATTCCTGGTACGAGACCGGTGTCGATGGCGCCATATCGTATGTCTGCGTCTGAGTTGGCTGAATTGAAGAGTCAGTTGGAAGATTTACTAGAGAAGAAGTTTATTCGTCCAAGTGTTTCACCTTGGGGTGCTCCGATATTGTTGGTTAAGAAGAAAGAAGGTTCTATGAGACTGTGTGTTGATTACAGGCAATTGAACAAGGTAACCATTAAGAATCGGTATCCATTACCGAGGATTGATGATTTAATGGATCAGCTAATTGGAGCCAGTGTATTCAGTAAGATTGACTTGAGATCTGGATATCATCAGATTCGTGTGAAAGCGGATGATGTTCAAAAGACTGCTTTTCGAACGAGGTATGGGCATTATGAATATTCTGTTATGCCGTTCGGGGTTACTAATGCACCTGGTGTTTTCATGGAATATATGAACAGGATTTTTCATCCGTATCTGGATAAGTTTGTTGTGGTTTCTATCGATGACATTCTGATTTATTCCAAGAATGACGAAGAACATGCAGAACATCTCAGAATTGTGTTAGAGTTGTTGAAAGATAAGAAGTTGTATGCAAAGTTGTCCAAATGTGAGTTCTGGCTGAATGAAGTTAGTTTTCTTGGACATGTGATTTCTAAGAATGGTATTGCAGTGGATCCTACAAAAGTAGAAGCAGTATCTCATTGGGAAGCGCCGAAGACTGTTTCTGAAATCAGAAGTTTTCTTGGTCTTGCAGGTTATTACAGAAAGTTTATCGAAGGATTCTCAAGGTTAGCATTGCCGTTGACGAAATTGACTCGTAAAGGACAAGCGTTTATTTGGGATTCTGATTGTGAGAAAGGTTTCCAAGAATTGAAGCGGAGATTGACTAGTGCTCCTATTCTGATTTTGCCGAATCCGGTGGAATCTTTTGTGGTTTATTGTGATGCATCTCTGATGGGATTAGGTGGTGTTTTAATGCAGAATCAACAGGTAGTTGCGTATGCTTCGAGACAGTTGAAGGTTCATGAAAGGAACTATCCTACTCATGACTTAGAGTTGGCAGCAGTTGTGTTTGTCTTGAAATTGTGGAGACATTATCTGTATGGTTCGAGATTTGAAGTGTATAGTGATCATAAGAGTTTGAAGTATCTTTTCGATCAGAAAGAGCTCAATATGAGGCAAAGAAGGTGGTTGGAATTTCTCAAAGATTATGATTTTGGTTTGAATTACCATCCTGGTAAGGCAAATGTGGTTGCAGACGCTTTGAGCAGGAAATCCTTGCATATGTCTATGATGATGGTTCGTGAATTGGATTTAATTGAACAGTTCCGAGATTTGAGTTTAATTTGTGAAAGTACTCCGAAGTGTGTTTGTTTGGGTATGTTGAAACTTACTAGTGGTATTCTAGAAGAGATCAGGATCGGGCAAAAATCTGATGTTAATTTAGTTGATAAATTGACATTGATCAACCAAGGTCAAGGTGGTGAGTTTAGAATTGATGAAAATGATGTTATGAGATTTGGCGATAGAGTTTGTGTTCCGGATGTTGCAGAAATCAAGAAGAGTATATTAGAGGAAGGACATCGCAGTGGGATGAGTATTCATCCGGGTGCCACAAAAATGTATCATGATTTGAAGAAATTGTTTTGGTGGCCGGGAATGAAAAAGGAAATAGCTGAATTTGTGTATGCATGTTTAATCTGTCAGAAATCGAAGATTAAGCATCAGAAGCCGTCTGGAGTTATGCAGCCGATGTTTATTCCAGAATGGAAGTGGGATAGTATTTCTATGGATTTTGTATCCGGGTTGCCGAGGACTCCTAAGGATTGTGAAGCGATATGGGTTATTGTGGATAGACTGACTAAGTCTGCTCATTTTATACCGGTGCGAATGGATTACTCAATGGAGAGATTGGCACAGTTATATATTGAGAAAATAGTGAGTTTGCATGGAGTTCCTTCTAGTATTGTGTCAGATAGAGATCCGAGATTCACTTCGAAATTTTGGGAAGGATTGCAGAAGGCTTTGGGTACTAAATTGAGGTTGAGTTCAGCTTACCATCCTCAGACTGATGGACAGACGGAGAGGACGATTCAATCGTTAGAAGATTTATTGCGTGCTTGTGTTTTAAAGAAGGGTGGAGCTTGGGATAGCTATTTGCCATTGATTGAATTTACTTATAACAATAGTTACCATTCGAGTATTGGCATGGCTCCGTTTGAGGCATTGTATGGTAGACGGTGTAGAACACCTCTGTGTTGGTATGAATCTGGAGAGAGTTCGGTGATTGGGCCAGAGATTGTTCAGCAGACTACTGAAAAGATCAAATTGATTCAAGAGAAGATGAGAGCTTCTCAGAGTCGTCAGAAAAGTTATCATGATAAGAGGAGAAAGAATTTAGAATTCAGTGCTGGAGATCATGTGTTTATGAGAGTTACTCCGATGACGGGCATTGGTCGAGCGTTGAAATCTAAGAAGTTGACTCCGCGTTTTATTGGTCCGTTTCAGATTACAGAAAGAGTTGGGGAAGTTGCTTATCGCATTGCTTTACCTCCGAGACTTGCGAATTTGCACGATGTTTTTCATGTTTCTCAGCTGAGGAGATACATTCCAGACCCATCTCATGTAATCCAAATAGATGATGTACAGGTGAGAGATAACCTCACAGTAGAAACATTACCTATGAGGATAGAAGATCGGGAAGTGAAACAGTTAAGAGGTAAAGAGATAGCATTAGTGAAGGTTGCTTGGGGAGGTCCAGCAGATGGAAATATCACTTGGGAGCTGGAGAGCCAGATGAAAGAGGCTTATCCAGAACTGTTCGTCTAAGGTATGTTTTCGAGGACGAAAACTCTTTTAGTGGGGAAGAGTTGTAACACCCCAGTTTCAATTATTTGATTTATTTAAATTTGGGAAATTATTTTATTAGAATTAATAAAATAAAAAGGGATTATTTATTTTGAAATATGGAGGAAAATAAAAGAAATAAGAAAATGCTGAGTTTTTAGGTTATTGGGCTTGGATGTTGTTAGTAAAGAGTGGGGGTGCAAAAGAAGTAAAGTTATGTTTTGGAACTCAAGTTATTTTTCTCATTATTCACGATAACACAGAATTTGGGATTTTGGGAAGCAGAGCTCTGAAGGTACGAAGAACGAAGACCATCGCTCAAAAAGTTCAAAGCTGCTAATTGATAAGGTAAGGGGGGCTATTACTCGATTTACCTTTGTTTATGGGTTTATGTACGGTTGATTTGGGTAATCGTAGGGAAAAACCCCAATTGTTAGATGTTATTAGGGATCGATACCCTTAGGATTGAACTTTGTTAAAGGAGGTTTAGGTTCCCAATTTTATGAAATCAATTAACGATTTTAGGTTCCTAATGGTGGATTGGAAGTATATCTGCATGATCATGAATTTACCTTAGAGGTTTAGGGATAACCTCAATGTTATCAGATTTCCCCAAAAAGGACGATTAATCCCGGTTAAGGTGACTATGATGATTGTTGGTAATTAGGAAATTGATGTTTTGTTTTGAGTTATACAAACTCGATGTCGTTAGGTACCGAAATGCGCGTTTTGGCTGGCATTTTCCCGCGTTTGGCTGCTGTTTCTGAGCTGCTGCAGGTACAGGAAAACTCTGTACGCGCTCAGCAACACGGGCCGTGTTGCACAACACGGGCACCCGTGTTGCTCTTCTGTGTTGGTAAAGTAATGTGTTTTCTGGACACATTACAACACGGGCCGTGTTGCACAACACGGGCACCCGTGTTGATCCCCCTGTATTGATAAGGATAATGTGTTTTTTTCTGGATATGTTACAACACGGGCCGTGTTGCACAACACGGGCACCCGTGTTGATGCTACTGTGTTGATTTTCTGAACTTTGTTTTCAGTGCTTGATTGTGGATTTTATTGCCATGCTTTTGGATAATGTTATCGAGCATGAATTATGATATGACTTGATATGATTGATGTTTAAATAGTATGCTGAGTGATTACATGCTATCCATATCTTGTTATGATTTAATGTTGTTGATGTTGCATGATATGTTGATTGATGTTCATAGTATGCTGAGTGTTACATACTTTACATATCATGTTGCATTTGTTAATTCCCATTGTGTGGAATTAACATGGTGGCCAATATACGTGTCCGCGATTTAATGGAACGTTGAGGTGGTAGCCGTGTCCGCGATATAATGGAACGGTGAGTTATCCGTGACCCGAGATTTAATGGGGCGGTGAAGTGGTACCACATGCATGGGTGTGTTGCATTACCTTGAATATAACATGAATGGATGATTTTTCCAATGTTGTATTTGATTGTTTGTATGCACGTATGATTGCTAAATGGTTGACGATGTTTGATGATTATTTGCAAATATGAAAAGCAATATATCATGGGTATATGAATTGTAAAGGTTTTTGTAAACTATGAAATATGCTAATTATTGGGTGATGCTTATGATTTCCTGAACTGATTGTTATGAACGTATAATCAAATGTATAATTGAGATGCTCACCCTTACTGTTGAATATTTCAGATTGAGGAGCTTCGTTCAGGTGCTTGGCGAAGGCTTGTCGTTCTAGTTTATTTTCGTTTTAGTATTGTCCGGGTCATGCTCTGATAGTTGTAACTCCGGGAACGCTTGTTTGTCGAGCTGTTTTAGTCAGACTCGTTTAATTCCTCATGTTTTGTTATAATATGATGTTGACATTTTCCAGGTGTTAATCCCTGATGATTTCGAAAATATTAATAACATTGATTTTATTAATTAAAGTATTCCGCTGTGTAAACATGTATGAGTTACTACTACGTTAGGCATGACAGGAATTTGTTTTATTAAAAGAGAATTGTAGCATCCTCGTTAGTACATGTACTCTGAAAATATGATTTTAATTATTTGCGAAATTTTATGCGGGGTTTTAGAGGGTGTTACATATACTATCGAGACTCATTAGATAATTTGAATTATTTCAAATGTATATGGAATATGTGTCATTAAGTAATAGTCTTTTAACTTAGTTTCTTAGTGATGAAGTAACCTAAGATTTGGTGATGGAGAATTAGAAAATACTAAAACTGTTTAGATCTATTATACCATAAAACAATATGAATATGGTGGATAAATATACTATCGAGACTCATTAGATAATTTGAATTATTTCAAATGTATATGGAATATGTGTCATTAAGTAATAGTCTTTTAACTTAGTTTCTTAGTGATGAAGTAACCGAAGATTTGGTGATGGAGAATTAGAAAATACTGAAACTGTTTACATCTATTATACCATAATACAATATGAATATGGTGGGTAAATATACTATAGATACTCATTAGATAATTTGAATTATTTCAAATGTATATGGAATATGTGTCATTAAGTAATAGTCTTTTAACTCAGTTTCTTAGTGATGAAGTAACCTAAGATTTGGTGATAGAGAATTAGAAAATACTGAAACTGTTTACATCTATTATACCATAATACAATATGAATATGGTGAATAAATATACTATCGATAATCATTAGATAATTTAAATTATTTCAAATGTATATGGAATATGTGTCATTAAGTAATAGTCTTTTAACCTGGTTTCTTAGTGAAGAAGTAACCTAAAATTTTGTGATGGAGAAGAAGGAAAATACTGAAATTGTTTACATCTATTATACCATAATACAATATGAATATGGTGGGTAAATATACTATCGAGATTCATTAGATAATTTGAATTATTTCAAATGTATATGGAATATGTGTCATTAAGTAATAGTCTTTTAACTTAATTTCTTTGTGATGAAGTAACCTAAGATTTGGTGATGGAAAAGAAGGAAAATACTGAAATTGTTTACATCTATTATATCAAAATACAATATGAATATGGTCAATAAATATACTATCGAGACTCATTAGATAATTTGAATTATTTCAAATGTATATGGAATATGTGTCATTAAGTAATAGTCTTTTAACTTAGTATCTTAGTGAAGAAGTAACCTAAAATTTGGTGATGGAAAAGAAGGAAAATATTGAAATTGTTTACATCTATTATACCATAATACAATATGAATATGGTGGATAAACATACTATCGAGACTCATTAGATAATTTGAATTATTTAAAATGTATATGGAATATGTGTCATTAAGTAATAGTCTTTTAACTTAGTTTCTTAGTGATGAAGTAACCTAAGATTTGGTGATGGAGAATTAGAAAATACTGAAACTGTTTAGATCTATTATACCATAAAACAATATGAATATGGTGGATAAATATACTATCGAGACTCATTAGATAATTTGAATTATTTCAAATGTATATGGAATATGTGTCATTAAGTAATAGTCTTTTAACTTAGTTTCTTAGTGATGAAGTAACCTAAGATTTGGTGATGGAGAATTAGAAAATACTGAAACTGTTTACATGTATTATACCATAATACAATATGAATATGGTGGATAAATATACTATCGAGACTCATTAGATAATTTGAATTATTTCAAATGTATATGGAATATGTGTCATTAAGTAATAGTCTTTTAACTTAGTTTCTTATAAATGAATTAACCTAAGAATTGGTGATGGAGAATTAGAAAATACTGAAACTGTTTACATCTATTATGCCATAATACAATATGAATATGGTGGATAAATACACTATCGAGACTCATTAGATAATTTGAATTATTTCAAATGTATATGGAATATGTGTCATTAAGTAATAGTCTTTTTACTTAGTTTCTTAGTGATGAAGTAACCTAAGATTTGGTGATGGAGAATTAGAAAATACTGAAACTGTTTACATCTATTATGCCATAATACAATATGAATATGGTGGATAAATATACTATCGAGACTCATTAGATAATTTGAATTATTTCAAATGTATATGGAATATGTGTCATTAAGTAATAGTCTTTTAACTTAGTTTCTTAGTGAAGAAGTAAGCTAAAATTTGGTGATGGAGAAGAAGGAAAATACTGAAATTGTTTACATCTATTATACCATAATACAATATGAATATGGTGGGTAAATATACTATCGAGACTCATTAGATAATTTGAATTATTTCAAATGTATATGGAATATGTTTCATTAAGTAATAGTCTTTTAACTTAGTTTCTTAGTGATGAAGTAACCTAAGATTTGGTGATGGAAAAGAAGGAAAATACTGAAATTGTTAACATCTATTATACCAAAATACAATATGAATATGGTCAATAAATATACTATCGAGACTCATTAGATAATTTGAATTATTTCAAATGTATATGGAATATGTGTCATTAAGTAATAGTCTTTTAATTTAGTTTCTTAGTGAAGAAGTAACCTAAAATTTGGTGATGGAGAAGAAGGAAAATACTGAAATTGTTTACATCTATTATACCATAATAAAATATGAATATGGTGGATAAATATACTATCGAGACTCATTAGATAATTTGAATTATTTTAAATGTATATGGAATATGTGTCATTAAGTAATAGTCTTTTAACTTAGTTTCTTAGTGATGAAGTAACCTAAGATTTGGTGATGGAGAATTAGAAAATACTGAAACTGTTTACATCTATTATACCATAATACAATATGAATATGGTGAATAAGTATACTATCGAGACTCATTAGATGATTTGAATTATTTCAAATGTATAAGGAATATGTGTCATTAAGTAATAGTCTTTTAACTTAGTTTCTTAGTGATGAAGTAACCTAAGATTTGGTGATGGAAAAGAAGGAAAATACTGAAATTGTTTACATCTATTATACCAAAATACAATATGAATATGGTGGGTAAATATACTATCGAGACTCATTAGATAATTTGAATTATTTCAAATGTATATGGAATATGTGTCATTAAGTAATAGTCTTTTAACTTAGTTTCTTAGTGATGAAGTAACCTAAGATTTGGTGATGGAGAATTAGAAAATACTGAAACTGTTTACATCTATTATGCCATAATACAATATGAATATGGTGGAAAAATATACTATCGAGACTCATTAGATAATTTGAATTATTTCAAATGTATATGGAATATGTGTCATTAAGTAATAGTCTTTTAACTTAGTTTCTTAGTGAAGAAGGAAGCTAAAATTTTGTGATGAAGAAGAAGGAAAATACTGTAATTGTTTACATCTATTATACCATAATACAATATGAATATGGTGGATAAATACACTATCGAGACTCATTAGATAATTTGAATTATTTCAAATGTATATGGAATATGTGTCATTAAGTAATAGTCTTTTTACTTAGTTTCTTAGTGATGAAGTAACCTAAGATTTGGTGATGGAGAATTAGAAAATACTGAAACTGTTTACATTTATTATGCCATAATACAATATGAATATGGTGGATAAATATACTATCGAGACTCGTTAGATAATTTGAATTATTTCAAATGTATATGGAATATGTGTCATTAAGTAATAGTCTTTTAACTTAGTTTCTTAGTGATGAAGTAACCTAAGATTTGGTGATGGAGAATTAGAAAATACTGAAACTGTTTAGATCTATTATACCATAAAACAATATGAATATGGTGGATAAATATACTATCGAGACTCATTAGATAATTTGAATTATTTCAAATGTATATGGAATATGTGTCATTAAGTAATAGTCTTTTAACTTAGTTTCTTAGTGATGAAGTAACCTAAGATTTGGTGATGGAGAATTAGAAAATACTGAAACTGTTTACATGTATTATACCATAATACAATATGAATATGGTGGATAAATATACTATGGAGACTCATTAGATAATTTGAATTATTTCAAATGTATATGGAATATGTGTCATTAAGTAATAGTCTTTTAACTTAGTTTCTTAGTGATGAAGTAACCTAAGATTTGGTGATGGAGAATTAGAAAATACTGAAACTGTTTACATCTATTATGCCATAATACAATATGAATATGGTGGATAAATACACTATCGAGACTCATTAGATAATTTGAATTATTTCAAATGTATATGGAATATGTGTCATTAAGTAATAGTCTTTTTACTTAGTTTCTTAGTGATGAAGTAACCTAAGATTTGGTGATGGAGAATTAGAAAATACTGAAACTGTTTACATCTATTATGCCATAATACAATATGAATATGGTGGATAAATATACTATCGAGACTCATTAGATAATTTGAATTATTTCAAATGTATATGGAATATGTGTCATTAAGTAATAGTCTTTTAACTTAGTTTCTTAGTGATGAAGTAACCTAAGATTTGGTGATGGAGAATTAGAAAATACTGAAACTGTTTACATCTATTATGCCATAATACAATATGAATATGGTGGATAAATATACTATCGAGACTCGTTAGATAATTTGAATTATTTCAAATGTATATGGAATATGTGTCATTAAGTAATAGTCTTTTAACTTAGTTTCTTAGTGATGAAGTAACCTAAGATTTGGTGATGGAGAATTAGAAAATACTGAAACTGTTTAGATCTATTATACCATAAAACAATATGAATATGGTGGATAAATATACTATCGAGACTCATTAGATAATTTGAATTATTTCAAATGTATATGGAATATGTGTCATTAAGTAATAGTCTTTTAACTTAGTTTCTTAGTGATGAAGTAACCTAAGATTTGGTGATGGAGAATTAGAAAATACTGAAACTGTTTACATGTATTTTATACCATAATACAATATGAATATGGTGGATAAATATACTATGGAGACTCATTAGATAATTTGAATTATTTCAAATGTATATGGAATATGTGTCATTAAGTAATAGTCTTTTAACTTAGTTTCTTAGTGATGAAGTAACCTAAGATTTGGTGATGGAGAATTAGAAAATACTGAAACTGTTTACATCTTATTATGCCATAATACAATATGAATATGGTGGATAAATACACTATCGAGACTCATTAGATAATTTGAATTATTTCAAATGTATATGGAATATGTGTCATTAAGTAATAGTCTTTTACTTAGTTTCTTAGTGATGAAGTAACCTAAGATTTGGTGATGGAGAATTAGAAAATACTGAAACTGTTTACATCTATTATGCCATAATACAATATGAATATGGTGGATAAATATACTATCGAGACTCATTAGATAATTTGAATTATTTCAAATGTATATGGAATATGTGTCATTAAGTAATAGTCTTTTAACTTAGTTTCTTAGTGATGAAGTAACCTAAGATTTGGTGATGGAGAATTAGAAAATACTGAAACTGTTTACATCTATTATGCCATAATACAATATGAATATGGTGGATAAATATACTATCGAGACTCATTAGATAATTTGAATTATTTCAAATGTATATGGAATATGTGTCATTAATAATAGTCTTTTAACTTAGTTTCTTAGTGATGAAGTAACCTAAGATTTGGTGATGGAGAATAAGAAAATACTGAAACTGTTTACATCTATTATGCCATAATACAATATGAATATGGTGGATAAATATACTATCGAGACTCATTAGATAATTTGAATTATTTCAAATGTATATGGAATATGTGTCATTAAGTAATAGTCTTTTAACTTAGTTTCTTAGTGAAGAAGTAAGCTAAAATTTGGTGATGGAGAAGAAGGAAAATACTGAAATGTTTACATCTATTATACCATAATACAATATGAATATGGTGGGTAAATATACTATCGAGACTCATTAGATAATTTGAATTATTTCAAATGTATATGGAATATGTTTCATTAAGTAATAGTCTTTTAACTTAGTTTCTTAGTGATGAAGTAACCTAAGATTTGGTGATGGAAAAGAAGGAAAATACTGAAATTGTTAACATCTATTATACCAAAATACAATATGAATATGGTCAATAAATATACTATCGAGACTCATTAGATAATTTGAATTATTTCAAATGTATATGGAATATGTGTCATTAAGTAATAGTCTTTTAACTTAGTTTCTTAGTGAAGAAGTAACCTAAAATTTGGTGATGGAGAAGAAGGAAAATACTGAAATTGTTTACATCTATTATACCATAATACAATATGAATATGGTGGATAAATATACTATCGAGACTCATTAGATAATTTGAATTATTTTAAATATATATGGAATATGTGTCATTAAGTAATAGTCTTTTAACTTAGTTTCTTAGTGATGAAGTAACCTAAGATTTGGTGATGGAGAATTAGAAAATACTGAAACTGTTTACATCTATTATACCATAATACAATATGAATATGGTGAATAAGTATACTATCGAGACTCATTAGATGATTTGAATTATTTCAAATGTATAAGGAATATGTGTCATTAAGTAATAGTCTTTTAACTTAGTTTCTTAGTGATGAAGTAACCTAAGATTTGGTGATGGAAAAGAAGGAAAATACTGAAATTGTTTACATCTATTATACCAAAATACAATATGAATATGGTGGGTAAATATACTATCGAGACTCATTAGATAATTTGAATTATTTCAAATGTATATGGAATATGTGTCATTAAGTAATAGTCTTTTAACTTAGTTTCTTAGTGATGAAGTAACCTAAGATTTGGTGATGGAGAATTAGAAAATACTGAAACTGTTTACATGTATTTATACCATAATACAATATGAATATGGTGGATAAATATACTATGGAGACTCATTAGATAATTTGAATTATTTCAAATGTATATGGAATATGTGTCATTAAGTAATAGTCTTTTAACTTAGTTTCTTAGTGATGAAGTAACCTAAGATTTGGTGATGGAGAATTAGAAAAATACTGAAACTGTATACATCTATTATGCCATAATACAATATGAATATGGTGGGATAAATACACTATCGAGACTCATTAGATAATTTGAATTATTTCAAATGTATATGGAATATGTGTCATTAAGTAATAGTCTTTTTACTTAGTTTCTTAGTGATGAAGTAACCTAAGATTTGGTGATGGAGAATTAGAAAATACTGAAACTGTTTACATCTATTATGCCATAATACAATATGAATATGGTGGATAAATATACTATCGAGACTCATTAGATAATTTGAATTATTTCAAATGTATATGGAATATGTGTCATTAAGTAATAGTCTTTTAACTTAGTTTCTTAGTGATGAAGTAACCTAAGATTTGGTGATGGAGAATTAGAAAATACTGAAACTGTTTACATCTATTATGCCATAATACAATATGAATATGGTGGATAAATATACTATCGAGACTCATTAGATAATTTGAATTATTTCAAATGTATATGGAATATGTGTCATTAAGTAATAGTCTTTTAACTTAGTTTCTTAGTGATGAAGTAACCTAAGATTTGGTGATGGAGAATAAGAAAATACTGAAACTGTTTACATCTATTATGCCATAATACAATATGAATATGGTGGATAAATATACTATCGAGACTCATTAGATAATTTGAATTATTTCAAATGTATATGGAATATGTGTCATTAAGTAATAGTCTTTTAAGTTAGTTTCTTAGTGAAGAAGTAAGCTAAAATTTGGTGATGGAGAAGAAGGAAAATACTGAAATTGTTTACATCTATTATACCATAATACAATATGAATATGGTGGGTAAATATACTATCGAGACTCATTAGATAATTTGAATTATTTCAAATGTATATGGAATATGTTTCATTAAGTAATAGTCTTTTAACTTAGTTTCTTAGTGATGAAGTAACCTAAGATTTGGTGATGGAAAAGAAGGAAAATACTGAAATTGTTAACATCTATTATACCAAAATACAATATGAATATGGTCAATAAATATACTATCGAGACTCATTAGATAATTTGAATTATTTCAAATGTATATGGAATATGTGTCATTAAGTAATAGTCTTTTAACTTAGTTTCTTAGTGAAGAAGTAACCTAAAATTTGGTGATGGAGAAGAAGGAAAATACTGAAATTGTTTACATCTATTATACCATAATACAATATGAATATGGTGGATAAATATACTATCGAGACTCATTAGATAATTTGAATTATTTTAAATATATATGGAATATGTGTCATTAAGTAATAGTCTTTTAACTTAGTTTCTTAGTGATGAAGTAACCTAAGATTTGGTGATGGAGAATTAGAAAATACTGAAACTGTTTACATCTATTATACCATAATACAATATGAATATGGTGAATAAGTATACTATCGAGACTCATTAGATGATTTGAATTATTTCAAATGTATAAGGAATATGTGTCATTAAGTAATAGTCTTTTAACTTAGTTTCTTAGTGATGAAGTAACCTAAGATTTGGTGATGGAAAAGAAGGAAAATACTGAAATTGTTTACATCTATTATACCAAAATACAATATGAATATGGTGGGTAAATATACTATCGAGACTCATTAGATAATTTGAATTATTTCAAATGTATATGGAATATGTGTCATTAAGTAATAGTCTTTTAACTTAGTTTCTTAGTGATGAAGTAACCTAAGATTTGGTGATGGAGAATTAGAAAATACTGAAACTGTTTACATGTATTATACCATAATACAATATGAATATGGTGGATAAATATACTATGGAGACTCATTAGATAATTTGAATTATTTCAAATGTATATGGAATATGTGTCATTAAGTAATAGTCTTTTAACTTAGTTTCTTAGTGATGAAGTAACCTAAGATTTGGTGATGGAGAATTAGAAAATACTGAAACTGTTTACATCTATTATGCCATAATACAATATGAATATGGTGGATAAATACACTATCGAGACTCATTAGATAATTTGAATTATTTCAAATGTATATGGAATATGTGTCATTAAGTAATAGTCTTTTTACTTAGTTTCTTAGTGATGAAGTAACCTAAGATTTGGTGATGGAGAATTAGAAAATACTGAAACTGTTTACATCTATTATGCCATAATACAATATGAATATGGTGGATAAATATACTATCGAGACTCATTAGATAATTTGAATTATTTCAAATGTATATGGAATATGTGTCATTAAGTAATAGTCTTTTAACTTAGTTTCTTAGTGATGAAGTAACCTAAGATTTGGTGATGGAGAATTAGAAAATACTGAAACTGTTTACATCTATTATGCCATAATACAATATGAATATGGTGGATAAATATACTATCGAGACTCATTAGATAATTTGAATTATTTCAAATGTATATGGAATATGTGTCATTAAGTAATAGTCTTTTAACTTAGTTTCTTAGTGATGAAGTAACCTAAGATTTGGTGATGGAGAATAAGAAAATACTGAAACTGTTTACATCTATTATGCCATAATACAATATGAATATGGTGGATAAATATACTATCGAGACTCATTAGATAATTTGAATTATTTCAAATGTATATGGAATATGTGTCATTAAGTAATAGTCTTTTAAGTTAGTTTCTTAGTGAAGAAGTAAGCTAAAATTTGGTGATGGAGAAGAAGGAAAATACTGAAATTGTTTACATCTATTATACCATAATACAATATGAATATGGTGGGTAAATATACTATCGAGACTCATTAGATAATTTGAATTATTTCAAATGTATATGGAATATGTTTCATTAAGTAATAGTCTTTTAACTTAGTTTCTTAGTGATGAAGTAACCTAAGATTTGGTGATGGAAAAGAAGGAAAATACTGAAATTGTTAACATCTATTATACCAAAATACAATATGAATATGGTCAATAAATATACTATCGAGACTCATTAGATAATTTGAATTATTTCAAATGTATATGGAATATGTGTCATTAAGTAATAGTCTTTTAACTTAGTTTCTTAGTGAAGAAGTAACCTAAAATTTGGTGATGGAGAAGAAGGAAAATATTGAAATTGTTTACATCTATTATACCATAATACAATATGAATATGGTGGATAAATATACTATCGAGACTCATTAGATAATTTGAATTATTTTAAATATATATGGAATATGTGTCATTAAGTAATAGTCTTTTAACTTAGTTTCTTAGTGATGAAGTAACCTAAGATTTGGTGATGGAGAATTAGAAAATACTGAAACTGTTTACATCTATTATACCATAATACAATATGAATATGGTGAATAAGTATACTATCGAGACTCATTAGATGATTTGAATTATTTCAAATGTATAAGGAATATGTGTCATTAAGTAATAGTCTTTTAACTTAGTTTCTTAGTGATGAAGTAACCTAAGATTTGGTGATGGAAAAGAAGGAAAATACTGAAATTGTTTACATCTATTATACCAAAATACAATATGAATATGGTGGGTAAATATACTATCGAGACTCATTAGATAATTTGAATTATTTCAAATGTATATGGAATATGTGTCATTAAGTAATAGTCTTTTAACTTAGTTTCTTAGTGATGAAGTAACCTAAGATTTGGTGATGGAGAATTAGAAAATACTGAAACTGTTTACATTTATTATGCCATAATACAATATGAATATGGTGGATAAATATACTATCGAGACTCATTAGATGATTTGAATTATTTCAAATGTATATGGAATATGTGTCATTAAGTAATAGTCTTTTAACTTAGTTTCTTAGTGATGAAGTAACCTAAGATTTGGTGATGGAGAATTAGAAAATACTGAAACTGTTTACATCTATTATGCCATAATACAATATGAATATGGTGGAAAAATATACTATCGAGACTCATTAGATAATTTGAATTATTTCAAATGTATATGGAATATGTGTCATTAAGTAATAGTCTTTTAACTTAGTTTCTTAGTGAAGAAGTAAGCTAAAATTTTGTGATGAAGAAGAAGGAAAATACTGTAATTGTTTACATCTATTATACCATAATACAATATGAATATGGTGGATAAATACACTATCGAGACTCATTAGATAATTTGAATTATTTCAAATGTATATGGAATATGTGTCATTAAGTAATAGTCTTTTTACTTAGTTTCTTAGTGATGAAGTAACCTAAGATTTGGTGATGGAGAATTAGAAAATACTGAAACTGTTTACATTTATTATGCCATAATACAATATGAATATGGTGGATAAATATACTATCGAGACTCATTAGATAATTTGAATTATTTCAAATGTATATGGAATATGTGTCATTAAGTAATAGTCTTTTAACTTAGTTTCTTAGTGATGAAGTAACCTAAGATTTGGTGATGGAGAATTAGAAAATACTGAAACTGTTTACATGTATTATACCATAATACAATATGAATATGGTGGATAAATATACTATCGAGACTCATTAGATAATTTGAATTATTTCAAATGTATATGGAATATGTGTCATTAAGTAATAGTCTTTTAACTTAGTTTCTTAGTGATGAAGTAACCTAAGATTTGGTGATGGAGAATTAGAAAATACTGAAACTGTTTACATCTATTATACCATAATACAATATGAATATGGTGAATAAGTATACTATCGAGACTCATTAGATGATTTGAATTATTTCAAATGTATAAGGAATATGTGTCATTAAGTAATAGTCTTTTAATCTTAGTTTCTTAGTGATGAAGTAACCTAAGATTTGGTGATGGAAAAGAAGGAAAATACTGAAATTGTTTACATCTATTATACCAAAATACAATATGAATATGGTGGGTAAATATACTATCGAGACTCATTAGATAATTTGAATTATTTCAAATGTATATGGAATATGTGTCATTAAGTAATAGTCTTTTAACTTAGTTTCTTAGTGATGAAGTAACCTAAGATTTGGTGATGGAAAAGAAGGAAAATACTGAAATTGTTAACATCTATTATACCAAAATACAATATGAATATGGTCAATAAATATACTATCGAGACTCATTAGATAATTTTAATTATTTCAAATGTATATGGAATATGTGTCATTAAGTAATAGTCTTTTAACTTAGTTTCTTAGTGAAGAAGTAACCTAAAATTTGGTGATGGAGAAGAAGGAAAATACTGAAATTGTTTACATCTATTATACCATAATACAATATGAATATGGTGGATAAATATACTATCGAGACTCATTAGATAATTTGAATTATTTTAAATGTATATGGAATATGTGTCATTAAGTAATAGTCTTTTAACTTAGTTTCTTAGTGATGAAGTAACCTAAGATTTGGTGATGGAGAATTAGAAAATACTGAAACTGTTTACATCTATTATACCATAATACAATATGAATATGGTGAATAAATATACTATCGAGACTCATTAGATGATTTGAATTATTTCAAATGTATAAGGAATATGTGTCATTAAGTAATAGTCTTTTAACTTAGTTTCTTAGTGATGAAGTAACCTAAGATTTGGTGATGGAAAAGAAGGAAAATACTGAAATTGTTTACATCTATTATACCAAAATACAATATGAATATGGTGGGTAAATATACTATCGAGACTCATTAGATAATTTGAATTATTTCAAATGTATATGGAATATGTGTCATTAAGTAATAGTCTTTTAACTTAGTTTCTTAGTGATGAAGTAACCTAAGATTTGGTGATGGAGAATTAGAAAATACTGAAACTGTTTACATCTATTATGCCATAATACAATATGAATATGGTGGATAAATATACTATCGAGACTCATTAGATAATTTGAATTATTTCAAATGTATATGGAATATGTGTCATTAAGTAATAGTCTTTTAACTTAGTTTCTTAGTGATGAAGTAACCTAAGATTTGGTGATGGAGAATTAGAAAATACTGAAACTGTTTACATCTATTATGCCATAATACAATATGAATATGGTGGAAAAATATACTATCGAGACTCATTAGATAATTTGAATTATTTCAAATGTATATGGAATATGTGTCATTAAGTAATAGTCTTTTAACTTAGTTTCTTAGTGATGAAGTAACCTAAAATTTTATGATGAAGAAGAAGGAAAATACTGTAATTGTTTACATCTATTATACCATAATACAATATGAATATGGTGGATAAATACACTATCGAGACTCATTAGATAATTTGAATTATTTCAAATGTATATGGAATATGTGTCATTAAGTAATAGTCTTTTAACTTAGTTTCTTAGTGATGAAGTAACCTAAGATTTGGTGATGGAGAATTAGAAAATACTGAAACTGTTTACATCTATTATGCCATAATACAATATGAATATGGTGGATAAATATACTATCGAGACTCATTAGATAATTTGAATTATTTCAAATGTATATGGAATATGTGTCATTAAGTAATAGTCTTTTAACTTAGTTTCTTAGTGATGAAGTAACCTAAGATTTGGTGATGGAGAATTAGAAATTACTGAAACTGTTTACATCTATTATGCCATAATACAATATGAATATGGTGGATAAATATACTATCGAGACACATTAGATAATTTGAATTATTTCAAATGTATATGGAATATGTGTCATTAAGTAATAGTCTTTTAACTTAGTTTCTTAGTGATGAAGTAACCTAAGATTTGGTGATGGAGATTTAGAAATTACTGAAACTGTTTACATCTATTATGCCATAATACAATATGAATATGGTGGATAAATATACTATCGAGACACATTAGATAATTTGAATTATTTCAAATGTATATGGAATATGTGTCATTAAGTAATAGTCTTTTAACTTAGTTTCTTAGTGATGAAGTAACCTAAGATTTGGTGATGGAAAAGAAGGAAAATACTGAAATTGTTTACATCTATTATACCAAAATACAATATGAATATGGTGGGTAAATATACTATCGAGACTCATTAGATAATTTGAATTATTTCAAATGTATATGGAATATGTGTCATTAAGTAATAGTCTTTTAACTTAGTTTCTTAGTGATGAAGTAACCTAAGATTTGGTGATGGAGAATTAGAAAATACTGAAACTGTATACATCTATTATGCCATAATACAATATGAATATGGTGGAAAAATATACTATCGAGACTCATTAGATAATTTGAATTATTTCAAATGTATATGGAATATGTGTCATTAAGTAATAGTCTTTTAACTTAGTTTCTTAGTGAAGAAGTAAGCTAAAATTTTGTGATGAAGAAGAAGGAAAATACTGTAATTGTTTACATCTATTATACCATAATACAATATGAATATGGTGGATAAATACACTATCGAGACTCATTAGATAATTTGAATTATTTCAAATGTATATGGAATATGTGTCATTAAGTAATAGTCTTTTTACTTAGTTTCTTAGTGATGAAGTAACCTAAGATTTGGTGATGGAGAATTAGAAAATACTGAAACTGTTTACATTTATTATGCCATAATACAATATGAATATGGTGGATAAATATACTATCGAGACTCATTAGATAATTTGAATTATTTCAAATGTATATGGAATATGTGTCATTAAGTAATAGTCTTTTAACTTAGTTTCTTAGTGATGAAGTAACCTAAGATTTGGTGATGGAGAATTAGAAAATACTGAAACTGTTTACATGTATTATACCATAATACAATATGAATATGGTGGATAAATACACTATCGAGACTCATTAGATAATTTGAATTATTTAAAATGTATATGGAATATGTGTCATTAAGTAATAGTCTTTTTACTTAGTTTCTTAGTGATGAAGTAACCTAAGATTTGGTGATGGAGAATTAGAAAATACTGAAACTGTTTACATTTATTATGCCATAATACAATATGAATATGGTGGATAAATATACTATCGAGACTCATTAGATAATTTGAATTATTTCAAATGTATATGGAATATGTGTCATTAAGTAATAGTCTTTTTACTTAGTTTCTTAGTGATGAAGTAACCTAAGATTTGGTGATGGAGAATTAGAAAATACTGAAACTGTTTACATCTATTATACCATAATACAATATGAATATGGTGGATAAATACACTATCGAGACACATTAGATAATTTGAATTATTTCAAATGTATATGGAATATGTGTCATTAAGTAATAGTCTTTTAACTTAGTTTCTTAGTGATGAAGTAACCTAAGATTTGGTGATGGAGAAGAAGGAAAATACTGAAATTGTTTACATCTATTATACCAAAATACAATATGAATATGGTGGATAAATATACTATCGAGACTCATTAGATGATTTGAATTATTTCAAATGTATATGGAATATGTGTCATTAAGTAATAGTCTTTTAACTTAGTTTCTTAGTGATGAAGTAACCTAAGATTTGGTGATGGAGAATTAGAAAATACTGAAACTGTTTACATCTATTATGCCATAATACAATATGAATATGGTGGAAAAATATACTATCGAGACTCATTAGATAATTTGAATTATTTCAAATGTATATGGAATATGTGTCATTAAGTAATAGTCTTTTAACTTAGTTTCTTAGTGAAGAAGTAAGCTAAAATTTTGTGATGAAGAAGAAGGAAAATACTGTAATTGTTTACATCTATTATACCATAATACAATATGAATATGGTGGATAAATACACTATCGAGACTCATTAGATAATTTGAATTATTTCAAATGTATATGGAATATGTGTCATTAAGTAATAGTCTTTTTACTTAGTTTCTTAGTGATGAAGTAACCTAAGATTTGGTGATGGAGAATTAGAAAATACTGAAACTGTTTACATTTATTATGCCATAATACAATATGAATATGGTGGATAAATATACTATCGAGACTCATTAGATAATTTGAATTATTTCAAATGTATATGGAATATGTGTCATTAAGTAATAGTCTTTTAACTTAGTTTCTTAGTGATGAAGTAACCTAAGATTTGGTGATGGAGAATTAGAAAATACTGAAACTGTTTACATGTATTATACCATAATACAATATGAATATGGTGGATAAATATACTATCGAGACTCATTAGATAATTTGAATTATTTCAAATGTATATGGAATATGTGTCATTAAGTAATAGTCTTTTAACTTAGTTTCTTAGTGATGAAGTAACCTAAGATTTGGTGATGGAGAATTAGAAAATACTGAAACTGTTTACATCTATTATACCATAATACAATATGAATATGGTGAATAAGTATACTATCGAGACTCATTAGATGATTTGAATTATTTCAAATGTATAAGGAATATGTGTCATTAAGTAATAGTCTTTTAATCTTAGTTTCTTAGTGATGAAGTAACCTAAGATTTGGTGATGGAAAAGAAGGAAAATACTGAAATTGTTTACATCTATTATACCAAAATACAATATGAATATGGTGGGTAAATATACTATCGAGACTCATTAGATAATTTGAATTATTTCAAATGTATATGGAATATGTGTCATTAAGTAATAGTCTTTTAACTTAGTTTCTTAGTGATGAAGTAACCTAAGATTTGGTGATGGAAAAGAAGGAAAATACTGAAATTGTTAACATCTATTATACCAAAATACAATATGAATATGGTCAATAAATATACTATCGAGACTCATTAGATAATTTGAATTATTTCAAATGTATATGGAATATGTGTCATTAAGTAATAGTCTTTTAACTTAGTTTCTTAGTGAAGAAGTAACCTAAAATTTGGTGATGGAGAAGAAGGAAAATACTGAAATTGTTTACATCTATTATACCATAATACAATATGAATATGGTGGATAAATATACTATCGAGACTCATTAGATAATTTGAATTATTTTAAATGTATATGGAATATGTGTCATTAAGTAATAGTCTTTTAACTTAGTTTCTTAGTGATGAAGTAACCTAAGATTTGGTGATGGAGAATTAGAAAATACTGAAACTGTTTACATCTATTATGCCATAATACAATATGAATATGGTGGATAAATATACTATCGAGACACATTAGATAATTTGAATTATTTCAAATGTATATGGAATATGTGTCATTAAGTAATAGTCTTTTAACTTAGTTTCTTAGTGATGAAGTAACCTAAGATTTGGTGATGGAAAAGAAGGAAAATACTGAAATTGTTTACATCTATTATACCAAAATACAATATGAATATGGTGGGTAAATATACTATCGAGACTCATTAGATAATTTGAATTATTTCAAATGTATATGGAATATGTGTCATTAAGTAATAGTCTTTTAACTTAGTTTCTTAGTGATGAAGTAACCTAAGATTTGGTGATGGAGAATTAGAAAATACTGAAACTGTTTACATCTATTATGCCATAATACAATATGAATATGGTGGATAAATATACTATCGAGACTCATTAGATAATTTGAATTATTTCAAATGTATATGGAATATGTGTCATTAAGTAATAGTCTTTTAACTTAGTTTCTTAGTGATGAAGTAACCTAAGATTTGGTGATGGAGAATTAGAAAATACTGAAACTGTTTACATCTATTATGCCATAATACAATATGAATATGGTGGAAAAATATACTATCGAGACTCATTAGATAATTTGAATTATTTCAAATGTATATGGAATATGTGTCATTAAGTAATAGTCTTTTAACTTAGTTTCTTAGTGATGAAGTAACCTAAAATTTTATGATGAAGAAGAAGGAAAATACTGTAATTGTTTACATCTATTATACCATAATACAATATGAATATGGTGGATAAATACACTATCGAGACTCATTAGATAATTTGAATTATTTCAAATGTATATGGAATATGTGTCATTAAGTAATAGTCTTTTAACTTAGTTTCTTAGTGATGAAGTAACCTAAGATTTGGTGATGGAGAATTAGAAAATACTGAAACTGTTTACATCTATTATGCCATAATACAATATGAATATGGTGGATAAATATACTATCGAGACTCATTAGATAATTTGAATTATTTCAAATGTATATGGAATATGTGTCATTAAGTAATAGTCTTTTAACTTAGTTTCTTAGTGATGAAGTAACCTAAGATTTGGTGATGGAGAATTAGAAATTACTGAAACTGTTTACATCTATTATGCCATAATACAATATGAATATGGTGGATAAATATACTATCGAGACACATTAGATAATTTGAATTATTTCAAATGTATATGGAATATGTGTCATTAAGTAATAGTCTTTTAACTTAGTTTCTTAGTGATGAAGTAACCTAAGATTTGGTGATGGAGATTTAGAAATTACTGAAACTGTTTACATCTATTATGCCATAATACAATATGAATATGGTGGATAAATATACTATCGAGACACATTAGATAATTTGAATTATTTCAAATGTATATGGAATATGTGTCATTAAGTAATAGTCTTTTAACTTAGTTTCTTAGTGAAGAAGTAACCTAAAATTTGGTGATGGAGAAGAAGGAAAATACTGAAATTGTTTACATCTATTATACCATAATACAATATGAATATGGTGGATAAATATACTATCGAGACTCATTAGATAATTTGAATTATTTTAAATGTATATGGAATATGTGTCATTAAGTAATAGTCTTTTAACTTAGTTTCTTAGTGATGAAGTAACCTAAGATTTGGTGATGGAGAATTAGAAAATACTGAAACTGTTTACATCTATTATGCCATAATACAATATGAATATGGTGGATAAATATACTATCGAGACACATTAGATAATTTGAATTATTTCAAATGTATATGGAATATGTGTCATTAAGTAATAGTCTTTTAACTTAGTTTCTTAGTGATGAAGTAACCTAAGATTTGGTGATGGAAAAGAAGGAAAATACTGAAATTGTTTACATCTATTATACCAAAATACAATATGAATATGGTGGGTAAATATACTATCGAGACTCATTAGATAATTTGAATTATTTCAAATGTATATGGAATATGTGTCATTAAGTAATAGTCTTTTAACTTAGTTTCTTAGTGATGAAGTAACCTAAGATTTGGTGATGGAGAATTAGAAAATACTGAAACTGTTTACATCTATTATGCCATAATACAATATGAATATGGTGGATAAATATACTATCGAGACTCATTAGATAATTTGAATTATTTCAAATGTATATGGAATATGTGTCATTAAGTAATAGTCTTTTAACTTAGTTTCTTAGTGATGAAGTAACCTAAGATTTGGTGATGGAGAATTAGAAAATACTGAAACTGTT
>CATIWC010001111.1:0-260827 GCA_948472305.1 Vicia faba
ATGCCATGATTAGAGAATTAGGGTTTGTATGCAAAAATCCAAATTAACAAATAGTTTGACCTAATCAAAGACAAAAATGCATGAAAATCAAACACAATGCACACTTGCACCCCTAGGGTTACAATCCACTTGTTGCCTTCAAAAATGGGTCATGATATGCATGTTGGGTACTTTGGCAAAACAAAAACAAAACAAAAGATCATAGTCCATCGATGACGCTATCTTGGTTGCCTAAAACAAAAATGATCAAGTCCCTCAAGAAAATTGCCAAAGATGCTTGACACAATTGCTATCATGGTCCATACGATGACCCGCGCCTGTCCCGTTTAACATCCTAACACAAGGTTGTTCACAAAATGCAAGGGTGAAACAACACTGTCAAAAGGGTTAAAAACAGTAGGAAGGATCTTTGAGTAAAATAGGGTAGACAATTCTTAGTTACTTGATCAAAAGTTTGCCAAACATCCTTGCTATTTTCAAACACACCTCACAACACAATTTTCAAAACAAACTTTCAAAACATTGAAATATCTTTTCAAAAAAGACAAACACCTTTGTATACATTCAAACAAGAATCATTACAAAGGTTTCCACAACGATGGCCTCTTTTCCAAACATCTTTCAAAACCACACACACAAAGCACCATTTCAAACAATTGAAAAGCAAAGCAAGTGATCTAAACAAGTAACTAAGAGCCCATGGATAACCATGGATGAAAAGGGTGCTTGCACCTTCCCTTTTCATAATCTACTCCTCGAACCCAAGAAAACATCTCAAAGGTCTTTCCTGTGCTTTTTGACCTTTCCTAAGGATAAAATAAAAAGTTGGTGGCAACTCTTGCTAAACCGAAACATTTGCGAACACAAACACAAAATCCCAAGTCAGTTCTCCCACCGTATCACAGAACTGGCGACACTGCTGGGGAAAAATTTTAAAAGTGGAGTAACCTTAGGGTTTAGATCACCTTTTGTATGATTATCTTGTTTGCTTTGATTGCTTTACATTTGGTTCTCTTGGTTTGTGGGTTTTGAATCCTCCAGCCAAATTTTTGGGAAACATTCATAGGTAAATAGCAATACATTGTGGAAACTGTGCGGGGTATACTGACATGGTTGAAGCAATAGCTATATTAGTGCGACATATTTGTGAGTACCGGTAGCCTTTGAGTCAATCAAAGAGAATACGGGGCCGCTGAGTGAAGTCATGAAGCACTAATGAACTCTTAGAACCTTACTTGACCATCTTGGCCTTTTTTAGGGGTAGTGAGATGACCGGCTTTGGTACAGTTCGAAGTTGGTAGATACTCGATACTACACTCATTGAGGGTTATTTTCTTGGAATATTTTGGTCACCAATTAAGTGGCTAAACCAAAACAATGAACACAGAAAATAATCCAATGATATTAAGCTCCTTAGAACCCGGTTACTATTTATAGGACAGGTTTGAGCCAACTAACTTCAAGAGGGTACTTACCTATGAAACCTCATGCAAGCCTGAAACTAGGATCTTGTATGATTTGCTTGTACATGTGCTTGTGCATACATCATGAACATCATAAAGCATCATATGCATCCACTAACCATTTCAAGGGTTTGGATCTTCATCTTTGTTCTTGTTTTGTAGGTCATGGAATCTCTTCGCAGGAAAACAATACAAGTCAACCTTGTGAGAATCCCTCCTCAACTCAAGGAGCTTACTTCCAAAATTCCAGAGAATTCTCCCTTCAGTGAAAGACATGGTAGACTTCTCAACTTGGTCAACTCCAACATTGAAGAAGATATGGTGAAAGTTCTCTTCCAGTTCTTTGACCCCTACACCACTGTTTCACATTCCCTGATTACCAACTAGTACCTACTTTGGAGGAATTTTCTCAACTTCTGAGGATTCTTATTCTTCATCAACTACCCTACAACGATACGGAAAAAGAACCAAAGCCTGAAGATGTTGATCAAGCATTACACTTGCAACCATCTGATATCAAAGGACATTGGGAAACCATAAGTGGTGTCAAGGGTTTCTTGGCAAAGTTTCTGTTTGAGAAGGCACAAGACTACTAGAATTCTTTAGATCTACAAGATTTTGAAGAGATTGTGGCACTCCTCATCTATGGGTTGGTCTTGTTCCTAAACCCTGATCAACTTATAGATGTGAATGCTGTCAAGATTTGCATATCTCGGAATCCTGTGCCTACATTGCTTGGGGACATCCTACACTCATTTTGCACACGAACAATGAGGAAAAGAGGTGTTATTATGTGTTGTACTCCTCTTCTAGCAAGGTGGTTTATTTATCACCTTCCCCAGTCAGTTTTGAAGAATGAACAGGGTTTAAGGTGGTCACAACGATTGATGACCCTCACACATTCTGATGTTCATTGGTGTTCTCGGTCCAGAGAAAATGTCATCATCATTGATCGTTGTGGGGAATTCCCTAATGTCCCACTACTTGGCATTAGGGGAGGCATTACCTACAACCCCTGCTTAGCTTTGAGATAATTTGGGTATGCCCGGAGGGATGGCCCTCATGATATGTTGATTCCTGAATTGGTTTTTGACTTCGACAATGACGCTCAAAGACTTCGACAGAGGTTTATCCGAGCTTGGAGGATGCCCAACAAAGTGGATAGTAAGACACTGGGACACAAGAATTTCATCCCCCTTGAGCCTTATCTCAAGTGGGTACGAACCCGCGCCCAGAGTCTTATGATGCCTTACCCTCACATTCTCCCCGTGATCAAAGAGCCTGTTATGGAAAGAGAGGTTCCATACACCCTCCTACATCCAGACATGCCAACATCATTGGAAGAATTACAAAAGAGTTGGATACAACTCAAGGAAGAACATAACATTTTTGAAGCCAGCTTCTACGCCCGTGAGAAGAAGGTTTTGGAACTTACCCGCCGACTTCGTGAAGAGGAGACCCTCAACACTTACATCGCACCAAAAAGGATGTGCAATGTCTTTTTACATTAAGAATTTTGTAATATTTTGCCCATGGGGCATTTATGTACTAACAAATTTCTTCTTATTAATATGACGTGTGTTCGTTTTGTTTGCAACAAATTTGAATTTCTGAATCCTTGAATGCATTACATGAATAAAATATCATTCATCATATGCATAAACAGGTCTCCACACCAGGTTTCCTTATCTTTCTGCTGTTTATTTCAGCAAGATGGATTTAGAGCAGACGGTTAAAGATCTGCAAGCGCAGAATTCTCAATTTCAACAACTCCTCATGACCTTAGCAAAGGGTCAAGAGGATCTTAAAGCACTGTTGGAGAAAGATAAAGATAAAGAGAAAAAGAAGAAAAGGACTGGTGTGGCTACTATGGGAAGAAGGTTTGAAAGCCAGGCTAGAAAAGTTCTCGAGTTCCCTTTGACGTCTGATGAAGGGGTTGGTAAAGGAAAAGGAGTTGCGATGCCTTCTGAATCTGAAGTTGAAGAAGAGGAAGAGGAAGAGGATGAAGATTACTCCAAACAACAATATCCCCCGGCGGATGATAAGTATAAAAATCTTGAGGATCGGTTGGCAGCCATGGAGTTGCAAAGGGTACCTAGTTTAGATTTCGAAGAACTAGGATTGGTTGTTGGGATCGTCATTCCTCCCAAGTTCAAAGTACCTACATTTGCTAAGTATGACGGTTTGTCCTGTCCAAAGATGCATCTGAGGTCCTATGTCGGAAAGATCCAACCTCACTCCTCTGATAAGGATCTTTGGGTCCACTTTTTTCAAGATAGTTTGTCAGGCACGCAATTGGACTGGTTCTATCAACTTGAGATATCTGATGTTCATAACTGGGAAGACTTAGCTGCTGCTTTCTACCGACAATACCAATACAACGCAGATTTAGCACCTACTCGTACTCAACTACAAAGTATGGGTATGGCTTCTAATGAGGGATTTAAGGAGTATGCCCAGAAGTGGCAGGATTTGCCTGGAAGGGTGCAGCCACCATTATCAGATAGAGAGCTGGTTGACATGTTTTTAGGGACCCTATCTGGTCCGTTTTTCAATCACTTAATCGGGAGTTCATCTGCAGGATTCACCGAATTAATTCTAACCGGGGAAAGGGTCGAGGCTGGCATTAAAAGTGGTAAAATTCAGAAGGATGCCTCTGCTTCTACTGCTTTTAAGAAGACCTTCCCAGCCAAGAAAGAAGTTTCTGCTGTTCACAACCAGAGAAACCAAGGAAGAATGGAGCGCCGACCAACGGTGGGGGCTGTGATGATCCAAAACTCCTCAACTGATCAACCTCGCAGCAATCAACCAAGAGCTAATCAGCAAAGGGTAGAAAGGCCACAACGGCAGTTCACCCGAATCAATATGACACCGGCTCAAGTCCTCCCTCATCTGTTAAAGCTGAACCTCACCAACTTGAAAGAAGCGCCGAAAAACCCTAATACCTATTCTCCTTATTATCACTCCAATGCAAAATGTGCATACCACTCTGACAGTGTAGGGCATGATACCAACAACTGTTGGGCTCTTAAAAACAAAATCCAAGACTTGATAGACGCCAAGGAGGTAGAATTCGATGCGCCCGAAAATCCGAATGTGATTTCTGCCCCGATGCCCAAGCACGGTAATAATGTCCATGCCATTATGGAAGATCTTCATGTTACCACTGTTGATGACCTTCTGACTCTGTTACCAATGATTAAAGTGAATTTGATGAAAGCCGGAATATTTCCAGGTTATGGAAAAGACTGTTACTTTTGTTCAAACTCGCAAACTGACTGCCCACTGTTGAAATCAGGCATCCAACGCCTGATGGATACCCAAGAGATCCTCTTTCAAAAGACTCTTGTTGCTACTATCACTCATGTTACTCCTGCTACCTTTGATACTCCAACCAATGACATTGCTATAATAACCATCTCCGACGATCTTTCCAAGACCTGCAAAAGGCCTGTTAAGATTACGCCTGATCCTAAGTTTGTGCCGTTGAAAATCACCATGCCGGGGCATGTCCTGTATAAATCTAACAAGATGATACCATGGAACTACGGAGGAGAAATCTTTTACCATGGTATCAAGCAGGTTGAATCAGTCCAAGAGAATTCTGATGATGAAACCCCTAATATAGGGAATATTGCGGGAACGAGCAAGATAACTCACAGCGGAAGGATCTTCTCTCCGGAGATTGCTCCTCCACGAGTAGTCTTCGGACCCTTGAGAGTTTCTGTGCCTGTCAAGCCATCTGTGCAAAGTCCGATAATTTAAGAAATTGATGTACCCAAAGCTAGACCCTCTGATGCTACTTCCAATAAAGGTAAGGGAATACTAGAAGCGCCTGTCAGGACGAAGGCTCAGACTGTGGTTGTCCCCGAGACCACCCAAAAAGAGATGGAAGAAATCTTAAAGATAATCAAGAAGAGAGACTACGATGTCGTGGAGCAGCTAGGGAAGACCCCTTCCAAAATCTCCATGCTGGCTCTCCTACTCTGCTATGAGGCTCATGCTAAAGCCTTGATCAAATTTCTAAAGACGGCACACGTGCCTCAAGAAACTTCTGCTGACCAGTTTCAAGAGTGTGTGGCTAGCCTTACAGCTGATAATGGTCTTGGTTTTTCTGATGCTGATTTGACCCCTAAGGGAAGGAAGCATAACGACGCGCTGCATGTCTCAGTAGAGTGCAGGGGAACCACACTTGCCCATGTTCTAGTTGACACCGGTTCATCTTTAAATGTGCTACCGAAGAAGGCGTTGGACATATTAGACTGCGAAGGTTTGACCCTAAAGCCCAGTAACATCATTGTTAGAGCCTTCGACGGTTCTAAAAGGATGGTTCACGGAGAAGTGGACATTCCAATCAAGGTGGGTACATAAATTTTCAACTCTACTTTTTATGTGATGGACATCCGTCCTTCATATTCATGCTTGTTGGGAAGGCCATGGATCCACAACACTGGGGAAGTCACTCCTTCCCTACACAAAATGCTAAAGTATCCAGTTCAGGATAAGATCATAACGGTTCATAGGGAGGAAGAGTATATGACAAGTCACCTTAACTCCTTCCGCTATGTGGAGTTAGATGGCGAATTCATAGAAACGCCTTTCCAACATTTTGAAGAGGTTTCTCCTGAAGTCGCAGTGGCAAAAAAAATGACTGATGTGCCTATTATTTCCAAGCCTGTGTCTAGGATGGCATCCCTCAAAGATGCGGAGGCTGTAATCAAAGAAGGAAGGAGTACAGTGTGGGGGCAACTGCCAGATTTTCCTCACAAGACAAACAAGTTCGGACTAGGTTTTACTGCTGCTGGCCAGAAAGTTGTGCGTCGCTCCCGGGATGGAGGACCACCCGTAAAAATCACTCGCTGTGGAATTAATGCCTTAGAAGATGATGATGAAGAAGACAACTTTGAATATTGGATCTTTCCAACCGTCGAAGGAGGATTAAGCAACTGGGAAGCGAAAGACTTCGTTCCCATCACTTTCATCAATCAGTCATTTATCTTTGAACAATTTCCTATTTTGGTCTGTAATAATTAAACAATTCGTACACTCTCTTTTTGCCTTGTGCCTTTCCCGGGGCATATAGGTCCATTTGTAAGGGCTTGATTTCTTCATTATCATATGCCATTTTTAATGAAGCAATGGACGTTTTCATCTATAAGTTGTTGTGTTCATTTTCTTTCCTTTTACATTTTGTTTTGTTTAAGGATGGCTATCCCTTACACGCGCCCACACTCATAAAATGTAGGTACCCATCCACTCCGGATTCCATGGGTGACTATTCTGCTTTGGACTTCAGTGACTCTGAAGATTTGGTCAATCATGCCGAATACGAAGGTGATGAAGACTGCAAGGTGCCAGGAGAGTTAGCCAGACTTTTGCAACAAGAAGAAAGGGCTATTCTGCCCCACAAAGAGTTGCTAGAGACTATCAATTTGGGAACAAAGGAAGACGAGAAAGAGGTTAAGGTGGGTGCCAACCTGGAGCCAAGTGTCAAAGAGCGTCTAGTTCAGCTGTTGAACGAATATGTTGAGATCTTTGTCTGGTCCTATGAAGACATGCCGGGACTAGATACAGATATCGTGGTTCACCGTCTCCCTACAAGAGAAGACTGTCCACGATCAAACAAAAAGTCCGCCAGATGAGGCCCGACATGTCTGAAAAGATCAAAGTTGAAGTGATGAAACAATTCAATGCTGGTTTTATGGCTGTTACTTCCTATCCACAATGGGTTGCTAACATTGTGCCCGTGCCTAAGAAGGACGGCAAAGTCAGAATGTGTGTGGACTACAGAGACCTAAACAGGGCTAGCCCTAAAGATGATTTTCCACTGCCACACATCGACATCTTGGTTGACAATACAGCTCAACACAAGGTATTTTCCTTCATGGATGGATTCTCGGGATACAACCAGATCAAAATGGCCCCCGAAGACATGGAGAAGACTACTTTTGTTACGCAGTGGGGTACCTTCTGCTATAAAGTGATGCCATTCGGACTAAAGAATGTTGGGGCAACCTATCAGTGATCCATGGTAGCTTTGTTTCATGACATGATACATCATCAGATTGAAGTCTACGTAGACAACATGATAGCTCGTTCACAGACAGAAGAAGAACACCTTGACCATCTGCAAAAGTTGTTTGTCAGATTGAAGGAATATAAGCTCAGATTGAACCCTAGCAAGTGCACTTTTGGAGTCAGGTCTGGTAAACTTTTTGGATTTATCGTTAGTAACAAAGGCATCGAGGTTGATCTTGCTAAAGTCAAAGCTATACAAGAAATGCCTGCCCCCCGCACTGAAAAGGAGGTTAGAGGATTCTTGGGACGCTTAAACTATATTGTGAGGTTCATCTCTCACCTAACATTTACCTGTGAGCCAATCTTCAAGTTGTTGAAGAAAGATCAGGTAGTTGAATGGAACAATGATTGTCAAGTTGCTTTTGATAAGATCAAGGAGTATTTGCTGGAACCTCCTATCTTAATGCCACCCGTCGAAGGAAGGCCGTTAATCATGTATCTGACTGTTTTGGATAATTCAATGGGGTGCGTACTGGGCCAGCATGACGAGTCTGGCCGAAAAGAGAATGCCATTTATTACCTTAGCAAAAAGTTTACCGACTGTGAGACTCGCTACTCACTGCTCGAGAAAACTTGTTGCGATTTGGTATGGGCTGCTCGCCGGCTAAGACAGTATATGTTGACACATACCACTTTGCCGATTTCCAAGATGGATCCGATCAAGTATATCTTCGAGAAGCCTGCTTTATCCGGAAGAATCGCTAGATGGAAAATGATCCTGACTAAGTATGATATCCAGTACACAACCCAAAAAGCTATAAAGGGGAGTGTACTAGCTGACCATCTAGCTCATCAAGTCGTCGAAGATTACCAATCGATGAGATTCGACTTCCCTGACGAGGACATCATGACATTGGACAACATTGAAGGTAACGGACCGTATGAAAGACCTGAACAAGGATCCCGATGGACCATGTACTTTGATGGTGCTTCAAATGCGCTTGGCAACGGTATCGGTGCAATACTTATCTCTCAGGAAGGTTTCCATACACCTTTCACTGCCCGACTTTATTTCAGCTGCACCAACAACATGGTTGAATATGAAGCTTGTATCTTTGGTCTCAAGGCTGCTATGGACTTGGGAATCAAATCTTTGGTCGTATTTAGGGACTCAGCTTTGGTTATCAGTCAAATCAAAGGAGAGTGGGATACTAAACATCCTAATCTTATCCCATACAAAGAACATGTTCTGACATTGTTACCTCACTTCGAGCAGATTACCTTCGAGCATTTTCCGCGAGAAGAAAATCAGCTAGCTGATGCTCTAGCCACAATGTCTTCCATGTTTAAACTTAACTGGGATAATGAGGCTCCACAAATCATCATCAAGCGAATGGACGAACCTGCACACTGTCATGAGATTAATACCGAAGAAGTAGTGGAACAACCCTGGTTTCATGAAATCAAAAGGTATCTCCAGACTCGAGAATACCCTGAAGGAGCTTCCGTCAATGACAAAAAGTTCTTAAGGAGATTTGCTGCCAAGTTCTTCCTGAGCAATGGTATCCTATACAAGCGCAATCATGATTGTGTTCTACTTCGTTGTGTGGACAAAGCTGAAGCTGAGTTGATCATGACTGAAATACATAGCGGCACCTTTGGCACCCACTTGAGCGGACATACGATGGCTAAGAATATTCTAAGGGCAGGCTACTACTGGTCTACCATGGAAGCTGATTGTCATTAATATGCTCGTACTTGTCACAAATGCCAAGTCTACACTGACAAGGTACATATTCCTCTAGTTCCTCTCAATGTTCTAACAGATCCTTGGCCATTCGCGATGTGGGGAATCGACATGATTGGAGAGATCAAGCCTACGGCATCCAACGGACATCGTTTCATCTTGGTGGCTATTGATTACTTCACCAAGTGGGTCGAAGCAGCTTCCATCGCCTCAGTTACAAAGAATGTGGTTGCCCGCTTCATTAAGCAGAATCTCATATGCCGGTATGGTATCCCCGACAGGATCATCACAGACAACGGTACAAACCTGAATAACACTGTGATCATCGCTCTGTGCGAGCAGTTCAAAATTCAACATCACAATTCATCTCCCTATCGGCCAAAGATGAACGGTGTTGTTGAAGATGCAAACAAAAATATCAAGAAGATCATCTAAAAGATGACAGTCACCTACAAGGACTGGCATGAGATGTTACCATTTGCTCTACACGGATATCATACCACGGCGCATACTTCAACTGGGGCAACCCCCTTTTCTTTGGTATATGGCATGGAGGTTGTTTTACCTATGGAAGTTCATATTCCTTCCTTAAGGATTATGAAGGATGTTGGTTTAAGTGAAGATGATTGGATTCAGACCCGGCTTGATCAACTTAATTTGATCGACGAGAAACGACTTACTACTGTTTGTCATGGTCAGACGTATCAAAAACGGATGATTAAGGCCTTCAACAAGAAAGTCAGGCGTCAGGTATATCAAGTTGGAGATCTTGTAATCAAGCGGATCATCCTGCCGCAAAGTGATCCCAGGGGCAAGTGGACTCCTACTTATGAAGGACCATTTGTGATCAAGAACATATTTTCGGGTGGGGCAATGATTCTGACCACCATGGACGGTGACGACTTTCCGCACCCTACAAATGCAGACATAGTCAAAAGATACTACGCATAAAATGACCCGACAAGTTGAAAACCCGAAAGGGAGACTTGGGCAAAAATGGGCATACCGGTGAATCGAAAACCCGAAAGGGCGGTTCAGGAAAAAATTAGGGATAAATAAAAATTTGTACACCCGGCAAGTTGAAAACCCGAAAGGGTGACTTGGGCAAAAAAGGGTTTCCCGGTGGACTGAAAACCCGAAAGGGCGGTCCAGGCAAAAGTTAGGGAATTAAAGCGTATGACTATGTCTCGTCGGATCACTTTAAGGACAATCTCTTCATGACCAAACTTCAGGCTCATGATCAATCCAATCACCTTCGGACGAAGCAACGAATGGACAAGATACTCAGAGTTGTGAAGGCTATAGCAGAATGGGAACCCCATGGAATTATTACACATAGCCATCTTTCTTTGTATAAAATTTTTCTCAATTTTTACGACAACATTCTCTTACTAGGATGTTTGTCTCCTTTGTACAAAATACTTACAAAAGTTAATACAAAAATACTTCAAAGTGCAGAAATTTGCTTGCCTTTCCTTTCTTTTTACACTTATGTTTTATTTGAAAACGTCCAATTGTTTGTTAAATAGGCATATGCATTTGAATATAATCACTGCTTACAAATAAAACAAAATAAGAAAGGATAATTACTGATAGGTCGAAAGTATAGGAAGCCGTCTTTAAGCTATTCCAGAAGAAATCCTCTACAGTATGTCATTCAGATCCTCAACAGAGCTAAAACCTTGAATGCATATCCCCAGTGGAGTTAAGCTTCAAAATTCCCATCAGAGTTAAGTCTCTAAACTCCCGATCCCCAGTGGAGCCCAAAAAATTTGAACTACAGACCCTAAGCGAAGATGAAGCCTTATTCCCCAGCGGAGTTAAATTTCCAACTATCCATCCCCAGCGGGAACCATTCAGTTTTCCCCATTTTCCCCAGTAGGTTATCTTAAAAATCTGAGAATCAACCAGATAACAGTTAACTTTTTGTCTTATCCCCGACTAAGATAATTCCCCAGTAGATTGGCATACAACCCAAGCTCCTAATTTCCCCGAAAGAATAAACACTCTCCCCACAGAGTTTATTTCTTGGTAGAACGAAGATTCTAGTTCCTGTTTCTCCATTTGAAGCCTCCCAGGTTTTAATTCCCCAGTAGAGGTCGTCGGATTTTTCCTTATTTCCCCAGAAAAGTCATGAAAGATTCTCACATCCCCACAGAAGTTGTTAAAGCTTTGATAATCCCCACAGGTTGCCAAGGATCCTTAATCCCCAAGCAGTCCTCAAGGATTTCTCATCTTCAACAATCAAAGATTTTTGGAATCTCCAGCATCAGTCAAGGATCTACTTTCCCCGGAAGCGATCAAAGATTTCATTATCTCCAACTATCAAGGATTTATTTTCCTCAGCAAGACAGCTAATCAGCTTACATGCACCTCCATTACATTCATATATCATAAACATTGATGGAACACATTTTATTGCATCATACATATCATGCAACATAACTTTGTGTTTTAGCTAACATTTTACCCTTTTCAGGATAAGATTAAAAAGCTATCTTTAACAAATATTCAAAGATTTCAGATACAGTATGGATACACCCCAAACATGGCGGTCATTCTTTTACTCATTCAGAATTTCAAGTCAAGATACAGTATGGATACACCCCAAACATGGCGGTCATTCTTCTACTCATTCAGACTCCAACAATCAGATACAGACTAGATACGCTCCAGACACGACAACCATTCTATTTCTCATTCAGATTCAGCTATCAAACTCAAGTTCAGATACACTCCAGACACGGAAGTCATTCTGTCACTTATCCGGATCCCAGTTACCGTACGGATACACTCCAAACACGGAAGTCATTATGCTACTCATACAGATCTCAACTTCAGATACAGTCCAGATACGCTCTAGATACGCTCCATACACGGTTGCCATTCTGTCACTCATTCAGAATTTATCCCCAGCACAGAGATGCTTCATACACAGTTATAGCTTGGATACGCTCCAGACACGGACGCCATTCCTTTGCTCATACGAACCCAGTCTCCAGATACAACTCAGATACGTTCCAAATACGGATACCACTCCGATGTTCATTCTACTGATTTTCAACCAACAATCTTGGATGGAATCTTTAAGACCATCTCCAGCAAGATTCTATCACCTCCAAATGGCATCTTTAAGCCCATTCCCTCAGCAATATTTTGACAAGTGCAAATTTTACGGGCACTCTAGTGTCCAATCCTCTTTTACCTTCAAGTCACGAAAGGCAAACTTGCCAATCTAACTCTTCAGGTTCAAGAAGATTGAACAGGGGAAACTGTTGTACCCCAAAATTTTCCCTCTCATTTTATCAACATTTCTCATCACAAGGCTCTTGGAACTCAAGATCAAGCTAGGGTTTGCTCTGCTCAAGACATCTCCTTGCACTGTTGACCTAAATTAGGGTTTGAGTTTGCACAGGGATTTTTTGACTTACAATGCCCAAAGTGACTTTCATACTTCATGTTGGACTCATAAGTTTGTCCATACCAAGTTTCAAGCCTTAAATCAAATTTTTGCCCAGTCAATTGGACAGTTGACCTAAAAATCAGCTGTATTGGGGAAAAAGTCAACTGTGGCCAATTTACAGTCAAACCTCATGAATTTTGATCCAAATCAACATTATGAACTCATATGAACCATTTTATCAAGTTTGGACCACAATTCCACAAGAAATTTGATCAGATCACCAAAAGGGCAAAATGGTTATTTTTAGGGTTTTGACTGTACAAAGGCAATTTCTGACTTTTTGACTTAACCAATGGAAATTTAAGCTCAACCAAGGACTCAAGGACTCAATGGCATCATCTTGACCTATTCAACAAGTTCAAAAGATCTCAAATACATGGGATTGACAGATGAATTTTTCAGTCAACTGATCAAAATTTGACTGTACACTGAAAAGTCAAACTTTGACTTTCTGGTCAAAATCAAGTGCCAAGGATCATTTTTCATCAAGATGTGTAAAATTATGAAACTTGTTCATCAAGAAACCCAAAATTGCAAATTAGGGTTTGAAATTGAAAATTTTCATAACTTAGAATTTTTCTAAGTTATGAAATTTTCTTAATTTTCCCTAACTTTGTCCCACATTTTCACCATGATGCAAATGGATTCAAACAAAACTTAAAACATGAAATTTGTAGTCCTCCACAAAGTCTACAACTTTTATTCACAAATTTTTATCAAAATAAGCTTGGATCTCAAGTTATGATTTTTGGAATAAGGGTCCCTAAAACTTTTAACTTAGAGAAATTTTGCCCTAGTTTAGGCAGGATTTTGACCCATCTTCTTGGCCATTTTTCACATAGTTCCACTTGGAGTCTCAAGTTGCATTTCAAAGATGTATTATATATCATGTTGCAAGATTTACAAATTGTCTAAGAACTCCTCAAACACATTTGTGGTTAGGGAGAATCGAATGTTTGAAGTTGGCAAAAACTCACTTTGTCTCCATGGCATATTCATGTTTACTCAAGTGGCATTTTCAAACCAGCATGCCTTACACTAGTTTGCAGGCCTCTAGACCATTTCACACTCCATAATTTAATTCAAATCCATCAGGCTAAGCTTTTGTTTTGACCATTTGGACATTGCACACAAGATTAGGCCCTAAGTGGTAAAAGGCACATTTCCATTTTTGCAAAAGTGTGCTTTATGTCAAACCACTATCCCTTGAGCATTGGTCCATATCTCAGAAGCCAAATCAAATCCACAAATTGCAGGGGCCAAGAGCAAAGTATGCAGCATATTTGATGGCTGGTACAGGCCTGTAATCACAACTTCCACTTTCTTACTTCAAAAACAAGAAATTGTCCAAACACTTGAGAACTTGGAAACCAGTCAATGCTAGCTTACACAAACACTTCAAACATCTTTCTCACAACCCTTTTAGCAAGAAACACGAGTGCTTGAGCCCCAAAACCTCCCATAGCCAGAAATCACACTTCTTTGGCAAAACAGGGCAGGTGCTACAACTTGAGTGCCATAGCTCATTTGGCTCGTGCGTTTTGCCCCTTTTTGCTTTAAACACCTTCCATTCAACTCACTCAAGCTATCCCAAACCTCCATTACCAATTGTAACTCCATTTACAGTGTTCACCATTTTCATTTCAAGCTTGTGTAGGTTGAGTTCTATAGGATGATTCAAGGACATTCAAGACAAGCTAGCTATTGGAAAAGGACAAGTGAAGTTCCAGCAAGCTGCCAGACATCTCAAAACTTGTTGAGAAGCACTACATTGCCCTACACGAATCCAACTGAAACAGGTTTTTCTTCACTTTCTATCTCTCTATTTAGGAACATTTAGCCTTAGGTTTGTGAATAAAAAATGTAGTATTCATTGCTAGGAAGCCATACATATGCTCAGTTTCCATTTATATCAAGTGTGCTAGGAGAATTTTATCCATGAACATGCTAAAAAAAATAGGTCGGATTTTAGGGCCAGAGAAATTCTCTCTGGTCTTTGAGATTTAGGATTAGTTGTTTATATGGTTAGAATCGTATTGAAATTCTCTACAAGTTTGATGTTGTGAGTTTTTGCAAAAGATCACGTATACAGGATCTAACATTTGAACCAGGCGCGCGCGTTTACAAAGTCTGAAGGTTGAAGATGAAGTTGGCTTGGGCTGGGCTTGACCTGGCTTGCTTTTGACACCCACTCCTTTCATTTTTGCACCCCCTGGCCCATTTTCTTGTATTTTTACATTTTTGCATTTTTGTTTTCTTTTCTGATTTTGTTTATTTATTTCCAAATATAAAAAATGCTTAAAAAATATTTTCATAATTTTTTACATTTATTTGGCATTTTATTTTAATTTTTTCTAACATAAAAAATTTTTGAATACTTTTATAATTTATTTAAAACTTGAAAATAATATATAATCATACTTTTATTTTTATTTCTTATTTTTATTCACACTAAAAATATTTTCTTGAATAATTTATTTTTGTACATATTTTATTTTATTTGTACATATTTAATATATTTAATATATATATACTTTTATTTTATTAAAAACTTTAGAATAAAAATATAAAAATATTACATTTTTATTTTCATTATTATTCATACCAAAAATACCTTTTTCTATGTATATTTTATTTTTATATTTTTATTGTATATAAATAATATATTATATTTATTTTCTTAAGGAAATTAGGGTTTCACCCTTAAAACAAATAAAATTAATCTTTTTTATTTTATTTTCTTTATACATTTTCCACACTAAATACTTTTACATACATAAACAAACAAAAACTTTTCTTTGAATAATTCATACTTATTTGATATTTATTTATTTTGTTTATTTAATATTGTCCATTTAAATATTTATGCATTGTGATTCAATTTGGATGTAATAGTAAATTAGGGTTTATATTTCTTGTCAAATACCCCCCATTCAAAATTGTACCCACATCCCCATAATCATGTTGTAATAGCTTAGGATTTTAAATTCTCGCACTTTACGCTTTCAATTATGCCATGATTAGAGAATTAGGGTTTGTGTGCAAAAATCCAAATTAACAAATAGTTTGACCTAATCAAAGACAAAAATACATGAAAATCAAACACAATGCACACTTGCACCCCTAGGGTTACAATCCACTTGTTGCCTTCAAAAATGGGTCATGGTATGCATGTTGGGTACTTTGGCAAAACAAAAACAAAATAAAAGATCATAGTCCATCAATGACGCTATCTTGGTTGCCTAAAACAAAAATGATCAAGTCCCTCAAGAAAATTGCCAAAGATGCTTGACATAATTGCTATCATGGTCCATACGATGACCCGCGCCTGTCCCGTTTAACATCCTAACACAAGGTTGTTCACCAAATGCAATGGTGTAACAACACTGTCAAAAGGGTTAAAAACATTATGAAGGATCTTTGAGTAAAATAGGGTAGGCAACTCTTAGTTACTTGATCAAAAGCTTGCCAAACATCCTTGCTATTTTCAAACACACCTCACAACACAATTTTCAAAACAAACTTTCAAAACATTGAAATGTCTTTTCAAAAAAGACAAACACCTTTGTATACATTCAAACAAGAATCATTAGAAAGCTTGCCACAATGATGGCCTCTTTTCAAAACATCTTTCAAAACCACACACACAAAGCACCATTTCAAACAATTGAAAAGCAAAGCAAGTGATCTAAACAAGTAACTAAGAGCCCATGGATAACCATGGATGAAAAGGGTGCTTGCACCTTCCCTTTTCATAATCTACTCCCCGAACCCAAGAAAACATCTCAAAGGTCTTTCCTGTGCTTTTTGACCTTTCCTTAGGATAAAATAAAAAGTCGGTGGTGACTCTTGCTAACCAAAACATTTGCGAACACAAACGCAAAATTCCAAGTCAGTTCTCCCACCGTATCATATGGCCTAAGTGATTTTGTGGAATATTTGGGTCCAATATATCCTGACTTAGTAAAGGTGCTCTACTATAGCATGCAAATGCATGACAATAGTCTAAAATCTCGATACAAAGGAGGACGATGAAGCATATAACAATTAGGAAGCTTATCTATCCGTATATCATTTTTCTGAAGAAGATATATTTAGTAAGAAGTAGAAAACTGAAGAAGAAACGTCCAAAATTAAGAATATTTTATCTGCTAAAAATCTGTTTTAAAATGAAAGGATGATGCAATATTTCTTGGGCTATATGATTATACAAAAAGCCACCAATTACTTCCAGCTTACCATGTTTGAGCTTAAGTTTTTGTATGCCCTAAAAAATAATATTCATAGGAACTAGCTTAAATTGTTAAAAATCATACGCTCTCATCCAGGGTTAAGATTGCAAGTCTTCCATATGGAATATAAATTAGTAAAACTCTTGCACATTGCTTTGTATAGGGGTGTACGTGGGCCGGTTTGGGTTGAGTTTTGCCAAACCCAATATCCAATCTATATAAGACACTTCGATTTGAGTGAGGTGAAATAACTGTCTGTTACACCAATGGGCCGATTTGAGCAAATCCACTAATTTTTGGGTTGGATTAGGTTGAGTAGTGGGTTGCCCAAATAAATTTTATATTTTATTAATATTAAATGACTAAATGACGAGTCATTATATTTTTTCATAAAAATTACTCTACATTTCTATCTTCTTAAAAAAAATTTAATAACTTACTTTTACTATTTTTTATCATCATAAAATAATAAATGATAAGATCAACTAATAAAAATTATCATAAAATACTAGCAACAAACTAAAGTTGCATTACATAAAATTGTATTAACATCAAAATAACCAAAGAGTGAAACATTAAAAAATAGTTAAAATTAGGGTTCACTATAATAGTAAATGTTCAAGAGACTAAAATTGCAACAATTAAATTAATAATATTCATCAAAATTATAATAATAAATGTTTGTTAGCGGGTTAATGGGTTTTTTGGGTCAGGGTCCAATTTTACCCGAAACCCGATATATTTAATAGATTTTTTAGTTTTAAAACTCGTAACCACCCAGTTACCCGACCCAACCCATTTGATTTTGATTTTTTTGGGTGGGCTTGACTGCATTTTATGGGTTGGTGCAACCCATGTACATCCCTAGCTATGTGGATATCATAAATTAAATAATGATTTAATTGACTGCTTATGATAATATGATCAACTCTAGTGTAATTGGTAATATGAGTATACATTGGGACGAGACAAAGAAGGAATACATGTATAAGAATGAAGGTCAACCATGATCTTATACTGAACCTTCATCACCTGGATCCACAACCAACCAAATGCTCGTGGTCAAGCTTTATTTAATAGAAAACCAACATAATGACCAAGGTTGAACCCATACAAGTTTCCATTGATGATTGGTACAACTCTATTAACAATAGATTCAACTCCATGGATCTCCACTTCACTTCTATTGATGACCATCTAGATAGGATTTCTACCAGGGTGAAGCATCTTGAGTTTGGAGATGATGTAGAAGTTTTGTGTTCTCATGTTTGTCATTTATATTTAATGTTCTCGTGTTTCTCATTTCTGTTTTCTTTCATATCTGGCTACTATGTGTTGTAAATTCTAATGATATTTCAAAAGTTTTAAATAATTTTATTTCATCTTTAAGTGACAAATATGAGAAAATAGTTTTTAATATTAATTATTATTATTATTATTATTATTATTATTATTATTATTAACTATTGTTGTTTATTTTGTTTTATGATGATTTTAAATGGGTCAATGAAACTTAATAAGTTTGACTTGAATTAGTCAAATACATTAATATATTTTTCTCTTTCTTATATAAAGTCCCCTACCATTGTGTGAATCAGGTCAAAGTTGATCTTTTGACAAAGCCCTAGGAAGAAATTAATTTGTGACACATCGAAGGGAATTGGACTTAGCCAATTGAAATAAATAAGTGATGGGAACCCAACCTTTGTGTATGAGATCTTGGCGAAATCTCTAGAGCACTCATGAAATAACCAGGCACGCACACGACCTATTAGCGCACTATAGCATCAACAACAAGAATTATGGAGGCGTGATGTGAGTGGTAGACCTCTAACATACATTAAGTGAGCTTGGTCCATATAGCTTGCTACATCAATCTCATTGGATGTTAAGTACTATCATTCTAGGACTAGTTCATATAACTTGCTACACTAGTTTGATGCATCACATTCATGATGTTAATACATGATTTTTTTTTACTCTTCTTTTGAACTTTTAAAATATGTGGGGGATTATTGTAAATTTTGATGATATTTCAAAAGTTTTAAATAATTTTATTTCATTTTTAAGTGACAAATATGAGAAAATATTTTTTTAATATTAATTATTATTATTATTATTATTATTATTATTAACTATTATTATTTATTTTGTTTTATGATGATTTTAAATGGGTCAATAAAACTTAATAAGTTTAACTTGAATTAGTCAAATACATTACTATATCTTTCTCTTTCTTATATAAAGTCCTCTACCATTTTTAACAATAGAAAGACAAGAAAAATACGTAGAAAATGATGAACTTAACATTAATCTTATAAAACCTCTTTTATATATTTCCTTTATTTTTTGTTCTTTTTGATTTCTGGTTGTATCTTCCGGTCATTTCGAAGAGTGTTTCTTGTTTTTCTGATATCTCATATTTATAATGAGAATATAGGAAGAACCTGTTGAATTCTGGGGGATTTGTGTTTATGGAGAAAATAAATCCTTAAGGACAATGTTCATACACGTCTCAGGTTTTTATAGTTTTTTTTTTATTTTGCAGAATAAATATTAATCATTACTAGAAGATGAAATCAAGTTATGTTGGTGGTCAGATCATACAACATTGTGTGTAAGCCTTAACATACTTTGCATGCTGTTGTTTTATGTTAAGGTAACTATAATTTTGTTTTATTATCAAAATATATGGTTTCTCTTACTTTGTGTATGAATTATTATGCTCGATTGTATGTTTGTTATTTGTACCATTTTCTTCTTCTTCTTTTTGATAAGTTAAAAGGGGGGAGAACAAGTGGGATATTGTATTTTGCATGGATTTTTACAAACGGTAAGATCAAATAAAATCCCATAAACTGTAAATTTCAATTATAAAAGGGGAGACATATGATTAAAGAGGAGAAACTCATGAATTATCATAAACACAATCTCCATTGTTTGTCATAGTAAAAAAAAGGATGAAATTGTGAAGAATGGGTTTTAATGAAGAAAACATATATTAAAGAAGAAAAAGAAGTTCAAGCATCATAGTAATATATTAATACATGTGATATGAAGATGATCAAAATAAGTCTTTAAGTGATAAGAAAATCAAGATACTCTTAATATAAAACACTCTATGATACTTAGAAAAAAAACCACATCTATTTCATCTCACTCTCATATGCATTCATCTTAAAAAGGGTTTAAAAAAAATATCAAAGCTATGCATTGAAACAATCATGTTTTTGGTTAAAACTGTGTGGTAATCAATTACTCCATATTGGTAATTGATTACCAAGCTTTCAAAACCTTCATATTTTGACCATGATTTTGTGGTAATCGATTACCCCATATTGATAATTGATTACCATCTTTCAAATTATAAAAATATGATTGTTGGACATTGATAATTGATTACCCCCTTATAGTAATCGATTAACATATGAAAATATGCATTTTTCATCAAGCAATGACACATTCCGAGAAGGGAAAGCTTCATGGTACTCCTCCATTCTTATACATATATTCATAGGGGTTTCATAACATATATTTAAGGCATTCTACATCATAATTCAAACTCAAATATTTCATTATTAATTTATACGTCAATTCAAACAATTCTAAGAGTTCATACATTTAAAAAAATACTTGAAGCCTTGTAAAAACTGTATATCATTCACAAAGTTTCATTCAATTTTTATGAGCATTTGATATAATATAGTTTAGATTGTATTTGTAAGAAAGGGAAGATCGACCTTCATCTTGGACTTACTTTAAGAATCAATTTGATTCCAAAATCATCATATTGTTGTAACTTCATCACCAAGGTGTGGGGAAATGCAAGTGTAGAAGAAAGTAGCGTGCTTTTTATAAGTGTTGTGAAAAAGAAAGTGGTGTGCTTTATTGTGTATGTTATAAGATTGTAAGAGTGGTCGTGGTGTCAGGGTTGTACAAAGATCTAACATAGTGAAAATTTCTTCAAGGTGTGAAAAGATTGGATGTACCCTTGGTTATAAGGGGAACTAGGATATATCCTTGTGTCATTTACATTCTTTCTCTTTATTTTTTCTGCATTTTACATTCAAAGCTTAATAACTTAATTCTGGAAAATAAAAGGGGAATTTTTTTTTCTTGAAACAAGAAAAATCCAAAAAACTTAATTCACCCCCTCTTAGGTTCACTTTATAGTTACAATGTAAATTCTTGGAAAAACGTGTTCCAAGAACAGATGGAATTTTCCTCCAGACCTTTGAACCAAGTCATGGAGGCTCCCTTCAACATGAGAACGAAAAGCTTGCACTTTACTGCGCTTTTGGCTTGATGGTAGTCTAAAATGGTATCCACATACTCGACGTACTTATTAGGGTCCCTACTACCATCACATGTTTCCAACTTTGGGGCTTCGCCAAATACCCGAGGACGATGCATTATATGATTCTTTTTTGAAATGGGTTTCGTCGATTATGAGTGGCAGACTATTTGGAAATATATGCTCGCGCCTCCTTTTTTGTGAATGAATTTTATTGATGATGAGTCTTGAATTTTCTTGCTACATCGATTGAATGTGTTCAACAAAATATCATTCATGCTATGAGCATTAAAAGAGGCTTGAGAGTGTTTTAAGAAATGCATCAATGAAGGAACCAAATGATGCACTAGAGGAATTTTAGGATGTGGTGGACGAACCTAAGGATATGGTGGAGGAAAGTGATTTTCAATGAGTGAGGATTCTAGTTTACGACTCTTATTGCATTTAAAGTTTGAGGAACAAGTACCTCAGGCCGAGAACTTACATTATGTACTATTAAAGGTGATGGGTCTCTCTCTCTCTCCATATCTTATCGTATAATAATGACAATCACTTTAAATCTGATTCCAATTTCCTTTACATCTTTTCTTATATCAAATTTCCTTATATTTGAAAATGTATTAGTAATGTCTAGACATAATTGATTTTTATTGTATAGTATAGAGATCTCCACTTCTTTAAAAAAAAAAACAAATTCATAATGGGATGCTTAAATATAAGTAATCTAGTGATAAAAAAAAACACTTGGGATAACTTATATGGGTTTTCCAGCGAGCAATTTACATGACGAATAACATACATATAAATTTTTCGGTATACGACTATACATATCGGATAACATAAAAAATAGTTTAAAGTGAATATTTTACAAATTTTATATGGGTAAGAAATAATGGGTAGGGGTGTGGAAAAACATTTCTTCATTTCCCTTTGAGCCCACGAACACTTTTCTTTCTCTATTTCACTAAAACATTCAAATCGAGAAACCCAAATTCGACCAAAAAAAAAAGAGAAACATACGTTAGAGAGACAAAGAAAAAGAAAAAGAACAAGAATCTGAAAAAAAACCAAGAACTATTTCCCCAAATTGAACATCACACGAAAACCCTAACCAACAAAATCCCCACTTTTTCTTCAATCACAAAACATCTCTCTCTAAAAATCACTAATTTTCCTCCATCGAATGGACGACATGGAAGATGACGCTAGGTACCCATCAAAGGGATACCCATTGCGACGCAAAAACCCTAATCTTCGTCAAAAACACCCAATTCGTAACCTACAGTATCATCGCTACGATGATCCAGAAGATAACAGCATCGACGATGTTTACGAAGACGAAGAACCCGAAGAATTCGATGATTACAGTATAGGTGAAAACGGAATTGAAAATGGGTATGTTGGTAATTTTGAAGGAAACGAAGGGTTCATTAGGAAGAAGAGAAAATTACGAAGCGGTGGTGGTGGTAGTGGTGGTTCGTCTGTTTCGAATTATGAATTGGTTCCGCGTGGTAAATTCTATGTTAATTCGCGGAGTTACAAATTGTCTAAGAACTCCTCAAACACATTTGTGGTTAGGGAGAATCGAATGTTTGAAGTTGGCAAAAACTCACTTTGTCTCCATGGCATATTCATGTTTACTCAAGTGGCATTTTCAAACCAGCATGCCTTACACTAGTTTGCAGGCCTCTAGACCATTTCACACTCCATAATTTAATTCAAATCCATCAGGCTAAGCTTTTGTTTTGACCATTTGGACATTGCACACAAGATTAGGCCCTAAGTGGTAAAAGGCACATTTCCATTTTTGCAAAAGTGTGCTTTATGTCAAACCACTATCCCTTGAGCATTGGTCCATATCTCAGAAGCCAAATCAAATCCACAAATTGCAGGGGCCAAGAGCAAAGTATGCAGCATATTTGATGGCTGGTACAGGCCTGTAATCACAACTTCCACTTTCTTACTTCAAAAACAAGAAATTGTCCAAACACTTGAGAACTTGGAAACCAGTCAATGCTAGCTTACACAAACACTTCAAACATCTTTCTCACAACCCTTTTAGCAAGAAACACGAGTGCTTGAGCCCCAAAACCTCCCATAGCCAGAAATCACACTTCTTTGGCAAAACAGGGCAGGTGCTACAACTTGAGTGCCATAGCTCATTTGGCTCGTGCGTTTTGCCCCTTTTTGCTTTAAACACCTTCCATTCAACTCACTCAAGCTATCCCAAACCTCCATTACCAATTGTAACTCCATTTACAGTGTTCACCATTTTCATTTCAAGCTTGTGTAGGTTGAGTTCTATAGGCTGATTCAAGGACATTCAAGACAAGCTAGCTATTGGAAAAGGACAAGTGAAGTTCCAGCAAGCTGCCAGACATCTCAAAACTTGTTGAGAAGCACTACATTGCCCTACACGAATCCAACTGAAACAGGTTTTTCTTCACTTTCTATCTCTCTATTTAGGAACATTTAGCCTTAGGTTTGTGAATAAAAAATGTAGTATTCATTGCTAGGAAGCCATACATATGCTCAGTTTCCATTTATATCAAGTGTGCTAGGAGAATTTTATCCATGAACATGCTAAAAAAAATAGGTCGGATTTTAGGGCCAGAGAAATTCTCTCTGGTCTTTGAGATTTAGGATTAGTTGTTTATATGGTTAGAATCGTATTGAAATTCTCTACAAGTTTGATGTTGTGAGTTTTTGCAAAAGATCACGTATACAGGATCTAACATTTGAACCAGGCGCGCGCGTTTACAAAGTCTGAAGGTTGAAGATGAAGTTGGCTTGGGCTGGGCTTGACCTGGCTTGCTTTTGACACCCACTCCTTTCATTTTTGCACCCCCTGGCCCATTTTCTTGTATTTTTACATTTTTGCATTTTTGTTTTCTTTTCTGATTTTGTTTATTTATTTCCAAATATAAAAAATGCTTAAAAAATATTTTCATAATTTTTTACATTTATTTGGCATTTTATTTTAATTTTTTCTAACATAAAAAAATTTTGAATACTTTTATAATTTATTTAAAACTTGAAAATAATATATAATCATACTTTTATTTTTATTTCTTATTTTTATTCACACTAAAAATATTTTCTTGAATAATTTATTTTTGTACATATTTTATTTTATTTGTACATATTTAATATATTTAATATATATATATACTTTTATTTTATTAAAAACTTTAGAATAAAAATATAAAAATATTACATTTTTATTTTCATTATTATTCATACCAAAAATACCTTTTTCTATGTATATTTTATTTTTATATTTTTATTGTATATAAATAATATATTATATTTATTTTCTTAAGGAAATTAGGGTTTCACCCTTAAAACAAATAAAATTAATCTTTTTTATTTTATTTTCTTTATACATTTTCCACACTAAATACTTTTACATACATAAACAGACAAAAACTTTTCTTTGAATAATTCATACTTATTTGATATTTATTTATTTTGTTTATTTAATATTGTCCATTTAAATATTTATGCATTGTGATTCAATTTGGATGTAATAGTAAATTAGGGTTTATATTTCTTGTCAAATACCCCCCATTCAAAATTGTACCCACATCCCCATAATCATGTTGTAATAGCTTAGGATTTTAAATTCTCGCACTTTACGCTTTCAATTATGCCATGATTAGAGAATTAGGGTTTGTGTGCAAAAATCCAAATTAACAAATAGTTTGACCTAATCAAAGACAAAAATACATGAAAATCAAACACAATGCACACTTGCACCCCTAGGGTTACAATCCACTTGTTGCCTTCAAAAATGGGTCATGGTATGCATGTTGGGTACTTTGGCAAAACAAAAACAAAATAAAAGATCATAGTCCATCAATGACGCTATCTTGGTTGCCTAAAACAAAAATGATCAAGTCCCTCAAGAAAATTGCCAAAGATGCTTGACATAATTGCTATCATGGTCCATACGATGACCCGCGCCTGTCCCGTTTAACATCCTAACACAAGGTTGTTCACCAAATGCAATGGTGTAACAACACTGTCAAAAGGGTTAAAAACATTATGAAGGATCTTTGAGTAAAATAGGGTAGGCAACTCTTAGTTACTTGATCAAAAGCTTGCCAAACATCCTTGCTATTTTCAAACACACCTCACAACACAATTTTCAAAACAAACTTTCAAAACATTGAAATGTCTTTTCAAAAAAGACAAACACCTTTGTATACATTCAAACAAGAATCATTAGAAAGCTTGCCACAATGATGGCCTCTTTTCAAAACATCTTTCAAAACCACACACACAAAGCACCATTTCAAACAATTGAAAAGCAAAGCAAGTGATCTAAACAAGTAACTAAGAGCCCATGGATAACCATGGATGAAAAGGGTGCTTGCACCTTCCCTTTTCATAATCTACTCCCCGAACCCAAGAAAACATCTCAAAGGTCTTTCCTGTGCTTTTTGACCTTTCCTTAGGATAAAATAAAAAGTCGGTGGTGACTCTTGCTAAACCAAAACATTTGCGAACACAAACGCAAAATTCCAAGTCAGTTCTCCCACCGTATCATATGGCCTAAGTGATTTTGTGGAATATTTGGGTCCAATATATCCTGACTTAGTAAAGGTGCTCTACTATAGCATGCAAATGCATGACAATAGTCTAAAATCTCGATACAAAGGAGGACGATGAAGCATATAACAATTAGGAAGCTTATCTATCCGTATATCATTTTTCTGAAGAAGATATATTTAGTAAGAAGTAGAAAACTGAAGAAGAAACGTCCAAAATTAAGAATATTTTATCTGCTAAAAATCTGTTTTAAAATGAAAGGATGATGCAATATTTCTTGGGCTATATGATTATACAAAAAGCCACCAATTACTTCCAGCTTACCATGTTTGAGCTTAAGTTTTTGTATGCCCTAAAAAATAATATTCATAGGAACTAGCTTAAATTGTTAAAAATCATACGCTCTCATCCAGGGTTAAGATTGCAAGTCTTCCATATGGAATATAAATTAGTAAAACTCTTGCACATTGATTTGTATAGGGGTGTACGTGGGCCGGTTTGGGTTGAGTTTTGCCAAACCCAATATCCAATCTATATAAGACACTTCGATTTGAGTGAGGTGAAATAACTGTCTGTTACACCAATGGGCCGATTTGAGCAAATCCACTAATTTTTGGGTTGGATTAGGTTGAGTAGTGGGTTGCCCAAATAAATTTTATATTTTATTAATATTAAATGACTAAATGACGAGTCATTATATTTTTTCATAAAAATTACTCTACATTTCTATCTTCTTAAAAAAATTTTAATAACTTACTTTTACTATTTTTTATCATCATAAAATAATAAATGATAAGATCAACTAATAAAAATTATCATAAAATACTAGCAACAAACTAAAGTTGCATTACATAAAATTGTATTAACATCAAAATAACCAAAGAGTGAAACATTAAAAAATAGTTAAAATTAGGGTTCACTATAATAGTAAATGTTCAAGAGACTAAAATTGCAACAATTAAATTAATAATATTCATCAAAATTATAATAATAAATGTTTGTTAGCGGGTTAATGGGTTTTTTGGGTCAGGGTCCAATTTTACCCGAAACCCGATATATTTAATAGATTTTTTAGTTTTAAAACTCGTAACCACCCAGTTACCCGACCCAACCCATTTGATTTTGATTTTTTTGGGTGGGCTTGACTGCATTTTATGGGTTGGTGCAACCCATGTACATCCCTAGCTATGTGGATATCATAAATTAAATAATGATTTAATTGACTGCTTATGATAATATGATCAACTCTAGTGTAATTGGTAATATGAGTATACATTGGGACGAGACAAAGAAGGAATACATGTATAAGAATGAAGGTCAACCATGATCTTATACTGAACCTTCATCACCTGGATCCACAACCAACCAAATGCTCGTGGTCAAGCTTTATTTAATAGAAAACCAACATAATGACCAAGGTTGAACCCATACAAGTTTCCATTGATGATTGGTACAACTCTATTAACAATAGATTCAACTCCATGGATCTCCACTTCACTTCTATTGATGACCATCTAGATAGGATTTCTACCAGGGTGAAGCATCTTGAGTTTGGAGATGATGTAGAAGTTTTGTGTTCTCATGTTTGTCATTTATATTTAATGTTCTCGTGTTTCTCATTTCTGTTTTCTTTCATATCTGGCTACTATGTGTTGTAAATTCTAATGATATTTCAAAAGTTTTAAATAATTTTATTTCATCTTTAAGTGACAAATATGAGAAAATAGTTTTTAATATTAATTATTATTATTATTATTATTATTATTATTATTATTATTATTATTATTATTATTATTAACTATTGTTGTTTATTTTGTTTTATGATGATTTTAAATGGGTCAATGAAACTTAATAAGTTTGACTTGAATTAGTCAAATACATTAATATATTTTTCTCTTTCTTATATAAAGTCCCCTACCATTGTGTGAATCAGGTCAAAGTTGATCTTTTGACAAAGCCCTAGGAAGAAATTAATTTGTGACACATCGAAGGGAATTGGACTTAGCCAATTGAAATAAATAAGTGATGGGAACCCAACCTTTGTGTATGAGATCTTGGCGAAATCTCTAGAGCACTCATGAAATAACCAGGCACGCACACGACCTATTAGCGCACTATAGCATCAACAACAAGAATTATGGAGGCGTGATGTGAGTGGTAGACCTCTAACATACATTAAGTGAGCTTGGTCCATATAGCTTGCTACATCAATCTCATTGGATGTTAAGTACTATCATTCTAGGACTAGTTCATATAACTTGCTACACTAGTTTGATGCATCACATTCATGATGTTAATACATGATTTTTTTTTACTCTTCTTTTGAACTTTTAAAATATGTGGGGGATTATTGTAAATTTTGATGATATTTCAAAAGTTTTAAATAATTTTATTTCATTTTTAAGTGACAAATATGAGAAAATATTTTTTTAATATTAATTATTATTATTATTATTATTATTATTATTAACTATTATTATTTATTTTGTTTTATGATGATTTTAAATGGGTCAATAAAACTTAATAAGTTTGACTTGAATTAGTCAAATACATTACTATATCTTTCTCTTTCTTATATAAAGTCCTCTACCATTTTTAACAATAGAAAGACAAGAAAAATACGTAGAAAATGATGAACTTAACATTAATCTTATAAAACCTCTTTTATATATTTCCTTTATTTTTTGTTCTTTTTGATTTCTGGTTGTATCTTCCGGTCATTTCGAAGAGTGTTTCTTGTTTTTCTGATATCTCATATTTATAATGAGAATATAGGAAGAACCTGTTGAATTCTGGGGGATTTGTGTTTATGGAGAAAATAAATCCTTAAGGACAATGTTCATACACGTCTCAGGTTTTTATAGTTTTTTTTTTATTTTGCAGAATAAATATTAATCATTACTAGAAGATGAAATCAAGTTATGTTGGTGGTCAGATCATACAACATTGTGTGTAAGCCTTAACATACTTTGCATGCTGTTGTTTTATGTTAAGGTAACTATAATTTTGTTTTATTATCAAAATATATGGTTTCTCTTACTTTGTGTATGAATTATTATGCTCGATTGTATGTTTGTTATTTGTACCATTTTCTTCTTCTTCTTTTTGATAAGTTAAAAGGGGGGAGAACAAGTGGGATATTGTATTTTGCATGGATTTTTACAAACGGTAAGATCAAATAAAATCCCATAAACTGTAAATTTCAATTATAAAAGGGGAGACATATGATTAAAGAGGAGAAACTCATGAATTATCATAAACACAATCTCCATTGTTTGTCATAGTAAAAAAAAGGATGAAATTGTGAAGAATGGGTTTTAATGAAGAAAACATATATTAAAGAAGAAAAAGAAGTTCAAGCATCATAGTAATATATTAATACATGTGATATGAAGATGATCAAAATAAGTCTTTAAGTGATAAGAAAATCAAGATACTCTTAATATAAAACACTCTATGATACTTAGAAAAAAAACCACATCTATTTCATCTCACTCTCATATGCATTCATCTTAAAAAGGGTTTAAAAAAAATATCAAAGCTATGCATTGAAACAATCATGTTTTTGGTTAAAACTGTGTGGTAATCAATTACTCCATATTGGTAATTGATTACCAAGCTTTCAAAACCTTCATATTTTGACCATGATTTTGTGGTAATCGATTACCCCATATTGATAATTGATTACCATCTTTCAAATTATAAAAATATGATTGTTGGACATTGATAATTGATTACCCCCTTATAGTAATCGATTAACATATGAAAATATGCATTTTTCATCAAGCAATGACACATTCCGAGAAGGGAAAGCTTCATGGTACTCCTCCATTCTTATACATATATTCATAGGGGTTTCATAACATATATTTAAGGCATTCTACATCATAATTCAAACTCAAATATTTCATTATTAATTTATACGTCAATTCAAACAATTCTAAGAGTTCATACATTTAAAAAAATACTTGAAGCCTTGTAAAAACTGTATATCATTCACAAAGTTTCATTCAATTTTTATGAGCATTTGATATAATATAGTTTAGATTGTATTTGTAAGAAAGGGAAGATCGACCTTCATCTTGGACTTACTTTAAGAATCAATTTGATTCCAAAATCATCATATTGTTGTAACTTCATCACCAAGGTGTGGGGAAATGCAAGTGTAGAAGAAAGTAGCGTGCTTTTTATAAGTGTTGTGAAAAAGAAAGTGGTGTGCTTTATTGTGTATGTTATAAGATTGTAAGAGTGGTCGTGGTGTCAGGGTTGTACAAAGATCTAACATAGTGAAAATTTCTTCAAGGTGTGAAAAGATTGGATGTACCCTTGGTTATAAGGGGAACTAGGATATATCCTTGTGTCATTTACATTCTTTCTCTTTATTTTTTCTGCATTTTACATTCAAAGCTTAATAACTTAATTCTGGAAAATAAAAGGGGAATTTTTTTTTCTTGAAACAAGAAAAATCCAAAAAACTTAATTCACCCCCTCTTAGGTTCACTTTATAGTTACAATGTAAATTCTTGGAAAAACGTGTTCCAAGAACAGATGGAATTTTCCTCCAGACCTTTGAACCAAGTCATGGAGGCTCCCTTCAACATGAGAACGAAAAGCTTGCACTTTACTGCGCTTTTGGCTTGATGGTAGTCTAAAATGGTATCCACATACTCGACGTACTTATTAGGGTCCCTACTACCATCACATGTTTCCAACTTTGGGGCTTCGCCAAATACCCGAGGACGATGCATTATATGATTCTTTTTTGGGAATGGGTTTCGTCGATTATGAGTGGCAGACTATTTGGAAAGATATGCTCGCGCCTCCTTTTTTGTGAATGAATTTTATTGATGATGAGTCTTGAATTTTCTTGCTACATCGATTGAATGTGTTCAACAAAATATCATTCATGCTATGAGCATTAAAAGAGGCTTGAGAGTGTTTTAAGAAATGCATCAATGAAGGAACCAAATGATGCACTAGAGGAATTTTAGGATGTGGTGGACGAACCTAAGGATATGGTGGAGGAAAGTGATTTTCAATGAGTGAGGATTCTAGTTTACGACTCTTATTGCATTTAAAGTTTGAGGAACAAGTACCTCAGGCTGAGAACTTACATTATGCACTATTAAAGGTGATGGGTCTCTCTCTCTCTCCATATCTTATCGTATAATAATGACAATCACTTTAAATCTGATTCCAATTTCCTTTACATCTTTTCTTATATCAAATTTCCTTATATTTGAAAATGTATTAGTAATGTCTAGACATAATTGATTTTTATTGTATAGTATAGAGATCTCCACTTCTTTAAAAAAAAAAACAAATTCATAATGGGATGCTTAAATATAAGTAATCTAGTGATAAAAAAAAACACTTGGGATAACTTATATGGGTTTTCCAGCGAGCAATTTACATGACGAATAACATACATATAAATTTTTCGGTATACGACTATACATATCGGATAACATAAAAAATAGTTTAAAGTGAATATTTTACAAATTTTATATGGGTAAGAAATAATGGGTAGGGGTGTGGAAAAACATTTCTTCATTTCCCTTTGAGCCCACGAACACTTTTCTTTCTCTATTTCACTAAAACATTCAAATCGAGAAACCCAAATTCGACCAAAAAAAAAAGAGAAACATACGTTAGAGAGACAAAGAAAAAGAAAAAGAACAAGAATCTGAAAAAAAACCAAGAACTATTTCCCCAAATTGAACATCACACGAAAACCCTAACCAACAAAATCCCCACTTTTTCTTCAATCACAAAACATCTCTCTCTAAAAATCACTAATTTTCCTCCATCGAATGGACGATATGGAAGATGACGCTAGGTACCCATCAAAGGGATACCCATTGCGACGCAAAAACCCTAATCTTCGTCAAAAACACCCAATTCGTAACCTACAGTATCATCGCTACGATGATCCAGAAGATAACAGCATCGACGATGTTTACGAAGACGAAGAACCCGAAGAATTCGATGATTACAGTATAGGTGAAAACGGAATTGAAAATGGGTATGTTGGTAATTTTGAAGGAAACGAGGGGTTCATTAGGAAGAAGAGAAAATTACGAAGCGGTGGCGGTGGTGGTGGTTCGTCTGTTTCGAATTATGAATTGGTTCCGCGTGGTAAATTCTATGTTAATCGCGGTGGTGGTGGTGGTGGTGGTTCTTCTTCTGGTTCTGAGGAATGGACAGAACATGCGACATTTGTGTTGTTGGAGATTTGGGGAGAAAAGTTTCTTCAAATTGGGAGAAACAGTTTGAGATCAGAGGAATGGCATGAGGTTTCTGAGAAAGTTTCGGAAGAGTTGAAAGTTGAAAGGGATGTTGCACAATGTAGGAGTGTTTTGGATAAGGTGAAAAGAAGGTACAAGAAAGAGAAGAGTAGAATGGATGAAATGGGTTTGGGTTTAAATTCTTGCAAGTGGCCGTTTTTCAAGAGGATGGATATGTTGATGTCTTCGTCTGCGAGACAAGAATATGGACTTGCTTGTGGTGTTGATTCGGGGGAGTATGTGTTTATGAATACGAGGGTTTATTTGAATAGGTCGAATGGTTTCGATGAAATGAGGGATAGTCCTGGTGAGTCTGAGGCTTCTGAGGATGATTACGGAGAAGATGATTTCGATGGAGATGATGATGATGAGGAGGAGGAGGAAGATGAGGTGGATAAAGAAGAGGAGGAGGCTTCGTATAGGGTGTTGGCTGATTCTATTCAGAAGTTTGGGAAGATTTATGAGAAGATTGAGAATACGAAGAGGCAACAGATGATGGAGTTGGAGAAGATGAGGGCGGATTTTAATAGGGAATTGGAGTTGCAGAAGAAGCAGATTTTGGAAAGGGCTCAGGATGAAATATCGAAAATACAGGTAGGAGACGATGGTGATGATGATGAGGAGGACACGGATACTTCTTCTGCAGATAATCTCAGTGAATAACGTAGGTAGGTTTGTTCGTTGGTTACTTTCTTTTAATTGTATGTTGTTGTAACTGCATATTTTATTGTTTATAATTTGATTATAGTAACCATATGTTTCGGTATCTTTTTTCTTTTGCATTCGGTGACCAACTTTGTTTAGTATTGCAATGTTATTTGGAATTTATATTCAATGAATATTATTGAATTTTGAATTTCTCCTTGAAGTTCAAGTAAGTGTTCTTTTGTTAACCATTATGAATTTGTTAACAATCACTGATCACCAAAATAGTACACATGACTCTGCTACACATAAGTGCTATAGCGCGCCAATATAACAACTATTTGACACATATCAGTGCTATAGTGTGCCATTGTAACAACTATTTAACCACATTTTGTACTAAAAACTAATAGCAATTGAACAATTGGGATTTGTTCAAATTCTGGAAAACGATAGGACTGTAGCCATTATTTAGCAACACTGGATTAAGTTAATTTCTAAGGTGTTCACTCTACTATAACTAGGAAGACATGTTTTTTTATGTGTATTTAGTACTGGGTAGGAACATTTCGATGAAGAGTTGAATATAGGCTTCACTTCATATTGCTTGGCGTTAAGATTTGAGTAAACCAATATAATTTATGCTTGTTTAATGGATTGTCTTATTTATGGGCATGAACATGGTTTGCTGAACTTTATTTCATGTGAAGAAGGAAGCTTTTACTCATTTTGCTTTTTTGAATTGATTGTCAAGGTCGTGTAATTAAACATCAGAAAAATTACATGATTCCTCGGATCAATTAGGGAAATAAATTTGGGTTTCTTGTATAAAATTATTAAGATAAGAAAATAATAATTAATTTTTTAAACTTTTGAAAGTTACTACAATAGGACTAAATCTCAATATTAGCAGACAGTGATTTTATAAATGATTTTAGCAGTTGTTTCATTTTGGGCTAATGGATAATGGAAAAACATCTGAAAATAAGTGTAGGCAGTTTGAACATTTGTCCAAACATTTGATTTATGTATATTTTGTCTTGGGTCATTCAGTGTCGGTGACCAAATTTGTTTAGTACTACAATGATCATGCCTTTTAGATGTGAAAAATTGATTTTCATTTGTTTGGTTGCTCTCAAATAGATTGATTATGCCTTTTAGAGTTGATTCTCGTTGAAAGTTAGGATTTGTAGTTTTTGAATCTAAATGTAGTTTTTACATTGAAATTTACTGTTCAACTCACTTTTGTAGAAATTTATCAAAACATAAATCATTTTGTCTTCAATATTTATATAATCAATTAAGGGTAGATAGTTCTCATGATGAAGAAGCTATACTAATTTTTAAGGTGTTCACTCCACTACATGTTATTTTGTGTTTAGTACTGAATAGAAACATTTCAATTAAGGGTTGATTATATGCTTCACCTCATATTGATTGAGTTAGATTTGAACAGCCTTGAACATGATTTGATTATTGTTCTTGAGAATATTTGTAGTTGTGACGATTCACAGTTCTCTCCCTCTCTATCCTGTCAAAAATTAATATTTGAACCCAACATTAATCACAGGTAGTGCCATAAAAATTTAACCAATGATAGCAATTGAAGATGACATCTTAAAGCAAATTAAAACCATAGATGAGAATATTAAACAAATCAAAACAATAGTTTTTTTTCCCTTCTTCAATGCATTGCAATTCAACTATTTATGTTCCTTTATTTCCCTTGAAAATGTAACTATCTTACTATATTTAAGATATTGTAAAATCATATATAACATTTTTTTTAAAAATCTGTTCTATCTCATTAGTAGGGGTGACAAAACGGCTGTGGCCTGTTGGGCCAGCCCACGGAACCGCTAAAAATCGGGTTGAGTTGAAATTTTGAGCGTGCAGTCCATCAAAGCTTGTTCCGACAATGCCCGCAGTTCACCAAATCCCGTGCTACCTAATCTGTTCAGCTCGTTCTGCCTTAACTCCACCTTGTTTTTGTTAATTCTAGTAATTTTAATACTTAATGCCTTAACTCCACCTTGTTTTTGTTAATTCTAGTAATTTTAATACTTAATGATTTTATTTTATATATTTATTTGTGATTATATATAATATTTTTTAAATAAAACTTGTTAAAAAATGCTTTATAAAAGATTGTTCTAAAAAAACAAGTGAAAAATTTAATTAAAATGTAAAAAAAGTTTATTAATCAATTAAAAAAATGAAATAAAAATTTAAAAAAATAAATGAGCAGACGCATCGCCTGCTAATCTGTCACTTTTACAAGGCGGGTTAGATTTTTATATCCATTTTTAATTGGAGGATTTGTCTACTCTTTCTTTTTTGGCGGACTTAAGACAGGTGAAGTGGGACGGGCGGTCTGTTTTGTCACTCCTACTATTAGTATACGTAGATTTAATCTGAGAAATAATGTAGGCATAGCATGTATACTTCTTTGGACGAGGAAATTATATTTTTTGGGGATTTAATTTGGATTAAGTTAATTTTTAAGGTGTAAAAAATACTTTTAACTTTGATTAAGTTAATTTCTAAGTTGTTCACTCTACATACATTATTTTTTTAGGAAAGACGTGTTTTTTTAGATGATTTTTTATGAAAATATAATTATACTGTAATGCATCTTTGGACACATTCTAAACACATACAATCAAAGTTGATTTTGAAACACGCTCTAAAATTGTGTTTATTTTGTATTTAGAGATGCATCTTCGTAAATCATAGGGAATTGAATTTCTGGATTATATTGAAGTAGAAAAACCAGAAAGGTGTAGGTTGACAAAATAAAATTATCATTGATAGCATAAAATAAGTATTACATAGGTGATGGTAACATAAATCAAACATTACATTTCAATATGCAGGTGGATGTTGCAACATCTTCATGATATTTTTGATTGATTTTGAAATCGTCGCATCTTCCTCAATCGAAACTTTTGTTTCTAAACAAAAAAGTATTCCCCATAGCCTTTAAATTTGCATTCGTCTTCAGCTTAAAGTTGTTGAACTCAATCTTTCCTTCGTTGTCAATTGATGTCGAACGATATCTGATCTTCACAATTTTTCGATTGTCACGGTATGGTAGGTGATTCTGCAGTATGTATTTTAGATCCGCAAGAAGGATGTACGCATTAATCTTAAATTCAATTGAGGATTTCACACCGTTAAAGTAGACATTTGCGACATGCCTAGTGGTATTCATTATGGTGTAATGTATTTTGGTATGAAACAATGAGACAAGTGTCCTGTATTTATAGTAGTTGTAGACAAATACGGATATCTGAAATTCTATCTTGTATCAGGAGATGTTTCGGAAATGCATATATGATACTACTCTTTTTTGTTATTTCGAATATGTATTTCCGAAACCACTAAGAATAGAATGAAATGTTATTTTAGACAGAAACAAAATTTGTAATAAATGTAAATTTTTTGGCAAACTTCAAAATGTATATCGGACATTATTAATATTAATACAAGATTACATACAACAAATTGATAAAGAAAAACTAACATGAATCGAAAGATTTGTTACCGGCTAAATCTATAACTATGGGTGGTGTCTCTTTTGACTTTTGTTTATTTGATTCTCTTTCAATCTCGCTCAAATTTGTGAATTTTGCATCCTTTCCACAAAATAGTTTGGCCAAGTCTCGACTTTGGTTGTTGAATGAGTTGACCACTCTGGTGATGTAAGTATAGGGCATCCCAGTTTCAAATGAACTTGAACAAAATTCTGCATATTTGAAATCCACCTAACACACATAATACAATCACTTGGATTTTGAGGTGGGGCAGTGCACAGTGGAAAAAATGTTTTCGCAAAATTGTATCTTGTAAGATTAATACACACTATATCATCGCATTTGCTTTGAGATGATCCATTTTAGAGAAGCACATCCATTTATCCTCCAGTGTCGGTCCATTAATGCAAGGAACAAGAGAGTGATAAATTGCATCAAATTTTTTCTTTTTTCCCATATAGCAGTGTGTATGACTCTTTATGCACCTCTTGGATAAGTTGATGGCGGACAAGTGTGTCATCAATCCTATTCTCTTTTACCGGGAAAAGCATAAACAACTCGAAAATCGTAGTTACAGTCACCCTCAACATTGATGATATGTTCAATGTATTTATAATCAATGGATCTGTGTGTTATTTGTTTATCTTTATTAAACTTCATCCTACAAGATTTACCAAATACACAAAGTTAACAAAACTCCAGCTTTTCGGCCTTGTCACCACATAAAAAAATTTGTTTCGATAATCCGAACATGCCTCTTTCACTAACATGGCCAAGTCTTTTATGCCATAACTCAGTCTTCGACACGGGTTTTGTGGACACCACATTTGTTGAACCACTTACAACGTTAGACTTAAGGGTATACAGGCCTTGACTTTTGATTCCTGTCAAGACTTCCTTCGACCCCTTCATTACCCTTAGGATACATTGCTCTCCTTTGAAAACATATCCTTTCTTAGAGAATTCACCAAGAGAAATCAAATTTATCTTCAAATCAGGTACATACCTGACACCAATCAATAGCTTTATTGAGTCATAGTGGAGCTTGAATCTTATAGATCCAATTTCTACAATTTTGCAGGCTTTGTTTTTTTCTCTCCAGCACTGATCCACCATCTTTATTACAAAATTACTCAAACACATCTTTGTTTGGAGTCATATGCTAAGTACAACCTGAATCCATGATTTATTCCTTGCAATAATAACTACTCAAAACTACAAGAATATCATATGATTCAAAATTATCTTGCACAATGGTTGCATTACCATTGTCCTTCACACCATGATTGCTCTGTCGGTCAGGGCACACTTTTCATGTATGACCCTCCTTCTTACAATGTTAACACCTAAGTATCACCACCATAAGATTTCTGATGGTCTTTACCCCTCTTCTTTTCAAATTTACCATTTTCTTCAAGAATTTCCCCTTAATGGACAAACCTTCATCAATAAATAATGGTTTATGCTTCTTTTGTTTGTTCAAATTCTTAGAGTACAAGGCTGGTTGTACTTCTTCAAAGGTCAAGGAATCTCTTCCATGCAAGAGAGTTTCTCTGAAGTGAGTATGAGAATTTGGTAAACACATAAAAACAACAACAACAACAACGCTTGATATTCATCTTCGATCTTGACATCGATATTTTTAAGATCAAGAATTATCTTGTTGAACATATTCAACTGCTCAACCAAGACTTTGTCTTCACCCATCTTGAATGATTACAGAGCTTGCTTCAGGTAGAGGTGATTGACCAACAATTTGGTCATGTACAAACTTTCGAGTTTCGACCACACACTCGTCACAGTTTTCTCCTTTGACACCTTCCAGTGAACCTTATCACCAAGGCTCGATACGATGGTGATGTGGGATTTCTCTACCATCGTTGTTTTCTCCTTTTTTATTAGCGCATCATCCATGTGTTAGGCTCCCTTCAGCGCTTCTAGCAAACCCTATTGAATAAGAAAGGCTTACATCTTCAAGCGCCAAAAACCAAAATCATTCACACTGGTGAATTTCTTAATTTCATACTTTGTGATGGTGTCTTCTTCTTCATGCTCACTGCACCAGTTTATTGTGTCGGAGTACCATCAAGAACAAATCAAAACTATAAGAAAGATTGATTTTCTTGAACAAACACAAGAAACCCTATTAGGTTTTCACGAAAGAGAGATAAGAGGGAAGAAGAAGAAGACAATATTAGGATTTGTTGTAATTGTTTTTCTATTCAGTTTCTCTATCAGGGTTTACAGATTACAAGTGAATCATAACTATCAACCTCTTTCAATAACTTGAGAGAACTAGTCTATTTATAAACTACTAAGCTAACTTAGGCTTTAATCTAACTTAAACAATTGGGTTAAACATACATGTCATATTCGACATGCTAACAAACCTAACATTATCGATTATTGCATGTTAAAACACAATTCAACTACATCTGCACGACTTTGACATCACCATGTGAACAGACTTCGATAACATGCTCAATCTATGTCGAACGAATAATTTATCCTTGTTTAGATACTAAAGTTTGATCCAAAATCTCACAAATCTCCATCTTGGAACAAACTCTACAACATCAAGGAGAAACCTAGCTTTCTTCATGCAGCTTTATCAACTACATACAATGGAAAAACTTACAACTTGACAATATCTTGGTGATCATATTAGCAACATTATTTTCTGCCAAAACCTTCAACACTTGGACTTCTCCATGCTTGATTTTTCTCTAAAAAAATGAAGCCTCACATTGATGTGCTTGGTTACCTCATGATATATTGAATTCTTCGATAGGTGTATATATTCCTCTTCAAGCCGCAATGCTTCTTTCACAACTTCAGTTAAGGAAATATATTCATCTTCAGTTGTTGATAAGGAATTAACCTTCTAAAGTGTTGCTTTCCAACTGATTGTTGTGCCAAACATAGTGAAAACATATTCAAAAAATAATTTTCTAGAATCCATACAACCTGCATAATCAGAGTAAACATATCCTTCAATTTCTACTTTACTATTATCACCACAAGCTCCACCTTAAATGAGGACTCTACTCAGAGACCCTTTTATGTACCTTACAATCCACTTCAATGCTTTCCAGTGTGCCTTTCCAGGATTGGCCATATACATGCTTACAAGGCTCACTTCATACATAATGCCTGGCCTCATACAAACCATAACATACATCAAGGAATCTACTATACTGGCATATGAAATACTATTCATATAGGATCTCTCAACTTCAATACTAGGACTTTGAGTCGTACTCAACTTGAATTAAGGATTTGTCGGTGTCACCATATGATTTGAATTCAACATACTAAATTTGTCGAGAATCTTCTTCAAGTATGTCTCTTGTGATAAGCATAATCTCGACTTTTTCTATCTCTCTGAATGTCAATCCCAAGAATCTTGGATGTAGCTCCCAAACCCTTCATGCCGAACTCCTATTAAGTTCATCCTTCACCTTCATTACATCCTAGACATTCTTGCCTGCTATAAGAATAACATCCACATAAAGCAACAAAATAACAAGTGAATTTCTAGGTCGAAATTTAAATTAAACACATTGGTCGAACTGACTTTTAGTGAAACCTATGTATGTCATGAACTTGTCGAATCTCCCATTCCATTGTTGAAGAGATTGTTTCATTCCATATAATTATCTATTATGCTTGTTCACATAATCTTCCTTTCCCTTTTCTGAATACCCTTCAGGTTGTCTCATCAAGATTGTTCCATCTAGATCACCATACAAGAACACAATTTTCACATCTATATGTTCTAGTTCTAGGTTGAACTTTGCCACCATTGTTGGTGTAAGCCCTAGAGGCTAATACTTTGAGTACTTGTATCGAATTATTTATTAATAATAAAAGGAATTTCTTTATTATGTTTGATTTTCCAAAATGATAAAGTTCCTAGAATAGTTCGCATGTTTAATGAAATATTAAGTGTGACTTAATCATGAGATCCCATTAAACATAAGAACGTTATTCTTAAAGTATATGTAGTCGAGCTTTATTACAAAGTGGGATAACATTAAAGCATTGAGATTATTATGGAGATAGACCGATGATCACACATCATAGATCATGGATAAAGAGTTATCAAGTCTTGACATGAGTATGGATATTAGGAGTAATATTTATACTGGATTGACCAACTATGAGAATACTACATAGAATATTATGCAAGGTGTCATAAGTTACTCTCATGTTGATAATGGTGTATACAGCCCTTCGTCCTGAAACCACTATGGACCCTAGATGTAAAGTTAAGTACTTTATTGTTGATCAAACATTACCCGTAACTGGATGACCATAAAGACAGTTGATGGGTACTTCACAAAGCATGCTGAGGGACATGAGTGACCTAGATGGAATTTGTCCATCCTGCATAACAGGATAATTGTATAAGGGCCCAATATTGAACTGGACAAGGGTGACACGGTTTATGCCTTGTGTTCAATATAGACATAAGGGAAAAGGGTAATTATACACAAATATTATCACGAAAATATTTTGTCTGATCACATGACATTTTCATGACTTGGGTAGCAGTGATGTGTTACTAGATACTGCTCACTGTTTATTATGTTAAATGTGTGATTTAATATAATTGTCAATGTCACGAAAACCTACAGAGTCACACACATAAGGACAAGTTGATGAGAGATGGAGTAAATAAGGAACACCGTAAGGTACGATGCACTTAAATGAAATATGGAATATGGTAAGGTACCACGCGCTTAAGTGATATGCGGTATATCATAAGGTATGATACATGTATGCTTAATTGGGCTTTTAGCTTGCAGTCTTAATTGGGCTTTTAGCTTGCAGTCTTAATTGGGCTTTTAGCTTGCAGTCCACATAAGTGGTTCTATAAATAGAACTCTTGTGCTTAAGCATTTTACTTGATGAAAATTTGGTCTTTAAACCCTATTTGTATTTTGTCTCACTCTCTCACTCAAAGTTTCCGTTCGTAAGCAGCTAGCATTGTGTCTGGAAGTGATTTGTTCGTGTGGACTGAGTAGAGACGTTACTATTCATCAATGTTCGTGATCACAACATTAAATATCTGAATCATCACAAGAGGTAATGATTTCTATCACTGACCATACCTATTTGTAAGGATCACTAAAGAAAATTTTTAATTTTCCGCTGCGTTTTAGATCACAATTTTCCTTCAACCATGGCTAACAACATTGTAATGGAGATATGCTTCACAATAGGTGAGAACATATCTTTTAAGTGGGATCCATATTTCTGAGTGAACCCCATAATAACCAACATTGCCTTCCTAAACCTTAAAAATCCAATTATAGCTGACTAACCTAGCTCATGCAGGTTTTTTAATCAGCTCCCAAGTGTGGTTATCATGAAGATATTTCATATCATCATCCATGGCATTCATCCATTCATTCTTATTTCTACTCCTCACAACTTTCTTGTAGACTATAGGTTCTTCATCAAGAACCTCGCTTGCAGAGATTAAGGCAAACATTATGAGACCTGCATAACCAAGTCTTTGAGGTGGCTTGATGACTCTTATCAACTTGTCTCTTGCCAACAGATAATCATTTTTCAGTTTCCTCCTTTTCATCAGTAACTTCTAATTCTTCTCCGACTTCATCTAGGTTATGTAATTCAGCATCACTATGCTTGACCTCGAGAGGAATCTCTTCCTGTTCTAGCTCTTCTTCTGAGATTTCTGCATTCAGACCAACAACATTAGTTTTCTTGATACCATTTTTGCTTCATTGAAAACTACATCACGACTTGGGATACACCTTTTGTGACATGGTTCTAGGCACCACAACCTATAGGCTTTAACTCCCTCGGGATACCCCATGAACTTGCATCTTAGAGGTCTAGATTCTCCATTGTCTTACCTAATGTGAGCATAAGCAAACAACCAAATACTCTAAGTTTGTCGAGATTAGGTGGATGTCCCCGCCATAATTTTCAGGTTTCTTTATACCCAAGGCAGTCAAGGGACATCTATTTATCAGATATGTTGTTGTCAAAACAGTCTCAGTCCAAAACACCTTCTTTAACCCAGCACCAACCAACATGAAACTAACTCCTTCCAAAATTGTTCGATTAAACCTTTCAGCTAAACCATTTTATTGTGGAGTACATGCAATAGTTTTGTTCCTTGCAATTTTAGACGCAACACAATAGGTGTCAAAAGTCTCATTAAAAAATTCAAGACTGTTCTCGGTCCTTAACCTCTTAACCTTCCTACCAGTTTGGTTTTTGACCAGAGTCTTCTAACTATGTATAGAAAATACATTGAACTTGAATGCGAAGGACACCTTAGAGGCCCCTAAAGATTAGAATGAATATAATCAACGGATCCATGTGTTCTTTGTTTACCTTTGTTAAACTTCACCTACAGGATTTACCAAATGTACGAGGTTCACAAAACTCCAGCTTTTCGACCTTGTCACCACATAACAGATTTTGTTTCGATAATTCCGTCAGGCCTATTTCATAGACATGTCCAAGTATTTTGTGCCATAACTCAATCTTCGACCTAGGTTTTATGGATACCACATCTTCTGAACCACTTACAACCGCAACCTCAAGGGTATACAAGCCTTGCCTTTTGGTGCCTCTCAAGACTTTCTTCGACCCCTTCATTATCTTTAGGATACCTTGATCTCCTTTGAAAACATATCCTTTCTTGTCGAATTCACCAAGAGAAATCAATTTTATGTTCAAATCTGGTACATATCAGACACCAGTCAATAGCTTTATTGACTCATCATAGAGCTTGAATCTTACAGATCCAATTCCTGCAATTTTTAGGCTTTGTTGATTCCCAACAACACTGATCTACCATCTTTATCGCAAAATTCCTCAAACACATTTTTGTTTGGAGTCATATGCCAAGTGCAACTTGAATCCATGATCTAATCCTTTCAAGCATAACTTCTTGAAACTACAAAAACATCATATGATTCAAAATCATCTTGCACAATGGTTACATTACCATTGTCCTTCAAGCTATGATTGCTATGTCGGCTAGGCCATGCTTTTCGTGTGTGACCCTCCTTCTTACAATGACAACACCTAATTGCAGAAGTATCACCACCATAAGATTTATGCTAGCCTTTACACTTCTTCTTTTCAAATTTACCATCTTTCTTCGAGAATTTCCCATTAACAGACAAACCTTGACCAACAAACGATGGTTTATGCTCCTTTCGTTTGTTCAAATCCTTAGAGTACAAGGATGATTGAACTTCTTCGAAGCTCAAGGAATCTCTTCCATATAAGAGAGTTTCTTTGAAGTGAGCATGAAAACTTGGTAAAGCACACAACAATAATAACTCTTGATCTTCATTATCGATCTTAACTTTGATATTTTCAAGATCAAGAATCAGCTTGTTGAACATATCTAACTGCTCAGCCAATACTTTATCTTCAGTTATCTTGAATCAATACAAAGCTTGTTTCAGATGGAGGAGATTAACCAACGATTTGGTCATGTACAAACTTTTGAGTTTTGATCATACGTGTGATCGGTGGATCTGGAACTGACTGTTTAACGCTGGTTCGCGAAATGTCGCGGAAGCAAGAGTCGCCACCGTCTTTTATTTTCTCCAATTGGAAAGGACAAAAGCACAGAAAAATTCCTTTAAAGAGATTTCTCTCGGTTCGGGAGGTAGGTTATAGAAAGGGAAGGTGTTAGCACCCTTTCTATCCATGGTTATCCATGGGCTCTTAGGTACTTGCTCATTGTGTTTTCAAAATTGTTTTATTTGCTTTTCAATTGTGGGTTTTAAAAAAGTTCCTTTGAAAAATTTCAGTTCGACTCGCACGTCAGAGTGTTTGAAAAGTTTGCTTTGGAAGCTTTTGAAAATGTGTTGGTGTGAAAAGATTTCAGTTTGTTTTGAAGAGAGCAAGTATCCTTGAGAACCTACTTACCCTAAGGAATTCGTCTGTGTAGATGTCCTTTAAAGTAGTGCCATCCCACCATTGAGAGGTAGGTAGCACCACCGTTGGAGGTGTTCGGGTCAATTCGAGTTCGGGACATGGTGATCACCAGAGCAATGGGAAGACACCTTAGAAGCTACCCTCATGCCAGGTTCCCGGATCATGAGGACTTACTAAGACGTCCTCTACTCGACGATCACCTTTCGAAAGGCAACAGTGAGGCGTACCCTAGGGGTGGTGTGTGCGAATTGTGTGTCGTTTTCATTGATAATTTATCTTGTCATGTTTGTTGTGATCTACGCTTGATTTTATTATGTCCATTCATTCTTGCATGCATATTTAATAGTTAATATTTGCGAAAAAATAAATCTAAGGCTATTACAAATGGCGCGGGTCCACATCGCCAAAATTAAACCGGACCCGATTTAGCGGAAAATAAATAAAGCGAATAAATAAAAGTGCGAAAAGTAAAGATTACAAGGCTTAGGGACAATTACATAATTATTTAAACGATTATAAAATAAATGCGCGAAATAAAGGAATTAAACAAAACTAGGGCGTTGGACCCTTTTGCAAACAATTAAAATTAATAAGGGATTTAAAATTAAAATTAAATGAAAATGGTATTTTTTTTGTGTTTTTTAGATTTAATGAGAAAAAGGAGTTAATTGAAATTAAATTAAACGGCAAACCCTAATTCTAATATTTTTATTTATTGTGAAAGAATTAAAACATAATCTACATTAAACCCTAATTCATTCATGTACAATTTTTAATTTATGAAAATAAATAACTAATATTATTATTCTGAAAAAAAAGGGAAAAATTAAAAAAAGAAAATAAAAAGTTATTAAACCTAAATTCTATTTTTTTTGGATTTTTATTATGAAAAATATTTAATAAACCTAAATTAAAGCTAAATAATTACAAGCATTTATTTATGAAAATAATTATAATATTAATATTTATTATTTTTTTGGCCTTTTCTGATTTTTGAATGTTTTTATATTTTGAAGAAAAATAAATCAATTAAATTAAGACAATAAAATAAATAAAACAACAAAAATAAAGGTAAGAAGAAAAATGTAAAAAAATGCAAACCAGGGTGGGGTGTAGCCCCAATTTAGGAGGTTCAGGCCTGGGATTTCTAGCCCATTAACGCCTGAGTCCATTGACTTTTGGAATTTTGTATGATGCTTTGACTAGGGTTCAACATATTCATCCATCTTATGCCTTTGGATTGATTCCCAGGATGACGTGTGTGGCTTGATGATGAGAGAACATGATGTACCTGGATATTAGCATAGCATAGGATCTTATTTTGAAAAATAACATGGAATTTTGCCAGACCTGGGACTTGAACCCAGGTCTTTGATGTCACATGCATAACGTGTTACCACTGAGCCAATGAACGTTAATTGATATATTATGGTAAACAAATAATGAAAAAGCAAAACCAACGCTAAGTAATTAAAACGCGCGCAAATTTGAATTGGCGAACCACCGGCTGACAACTCATCGTCTCTTTCATTTTTCTGAAACATGAAGGACGAAGGCAACGGTTTTTTGATCGTTGTTTTAGAGGGCCTATAAGAAAATAGCGACTAGCCCCTCGACGCTCATAAATTGAGCGCGAGGGTGCCATCTTCTTCGTCTCAACCTGCTTAAGCTAATGGCACTGGTCTGGAAGCATAATTTTTCCTTGGGCAGAAAACCCCAAATTTGAAACCTGCAAAACCTAAAAAATCGCGCATGGCAAATCCTTATAGACAGCAGGAAAATCAAATTAAATATGATGATTAGCTTTAAAACACCACAAAGAGCAAGAATCCATAATTAGAATGCAATGATAATGCTTAGAATGGAAAATACGATTGTGAGTTTCATGCTGTACAGTTCCAATTTAATCTACCAATTCTTGAGGTTTTAGTTGTTGTTGTTGATTGGAACGTGTTCAAGACAACCTTGGCAAGCTATTGAGATCGTTTTGGAGGCTTGAATCGACCTCTAAGGCACTTTTCAGATTTGAGTTTTTAAGAAAAATTTTCAATATGCAATGGCTTGTTTGGGCGCAGCTTGCAGTCTCTTTGCATTAGGTCTTTGATTCTGATCATATAGTGAGTGATTAGGTTAAGAAAAATTGGACAAAATCCATTGCTTTGATGATTTTTGAATATTTGATTTCATGAAATCTTTTCCAAATCTTTTCCATGTGCATTTTGGTTCAATCATGCTCAAATCTCATCAAAACTTGCCTATTTAAGATGTGCACGAAATATTGACCTTGGAATGTGCATAAAAAGATTTTTTAGGTTAGGTTTATATTTTTCATGTATTAAAATAATTTAAATGAATTAATATTAATATAAATTCAAATAAATAATTAAAAAATATGAAAATACTTCCCTTTGGGCCTAATGGTCGTGCATAGGCTTGGCATGAAGAAACTTGGAAGAAAAATGGGCCCAATAGCAAATTTAGGCCTTTTGCATCAATGTTGACTTTTCAAAATTCCCAAAAATTCCCAACTTCCACAAGGCATAACTTGGTCAATTTTTAAGCTTTTCACATGTTCTTGGACATTTTGGAAAGGTCTTTGAGTCCTTTAACCAATGCCTTTGGTCCCATGTCATTTTGATTTACCAATCTCAAGTTATGGCCTTTGACTTAAAGTCCCTTTTTGTTGACTTTTGAAAATGACCTATAATGTTGAAATTGATAACTTTTTGTGAGAGCATTTCTTGGACTTGGAATATGAAGATGAGTTGTAGGAAATGTCTTTCTCTTCAAAATGAGCTTTGGATGGAATTTTTCTGATAATCCATGTGAAAGTTATGCCCTGGTCAATTTCAGTTGACTTTTTCAGCTGTCCAAATATAGCAACTTTTGCATCTTTGATGATTTCTGAGCCAAATTTTGAGAATCATGATCAAGCATTGATCAAATGATGTTTGTGGCTTCAAAATGATATATTGACCAAAAATTTGAACTTTTGACTGTCAAATGACCATTTTGCCCCTACAGTTGACTGTAGTGCAATCTAGGGTTTTGACTGTGCAATTTTGAGCTGAATGCCTTGAAACTTGATATGAGGATACTTGACCATCTTTGTAAGCATATGAGACTTGATTGAGCCTTTGAGAGCTTCATTTTCTTGATCAGAACCCAAACCCTAGTTTTGACTGCATAGGAGACAGTTGAGCTGCACAACCCTTGGGAAATTTTGTGACTTTGACTTGACAAATCTTGATGAATATGGGAGGGCAAATTTTGGGGTACAACAGTTGCCCCTGTTCAATCTTCTTAGACCTGAGGATGCAGATTGGCTGACGTGCCTTTCGTAATCCGAGGGTAGAAGATGATTGAACACTAAAGTGCCCAGAAATTTGCGCTCACATAGCGACAGTGATGGGGGAATGGGCTTATAGATGCCATTTGGAGGTTGCTGAATAGGATGATGGGCTTATAGATGCCATCTGGATATTGATCGCGTAGGAGATTCTTTAGCTAGAACCTGCATACCTGAAAAAGAAAAATGAGTACCTGACACGTTGCAGGAGTTGATTTCGGACGCTTGGTATAGATGTGTCCTGACTGGTTACAGGAGCTGAATCTGGAGCTTCAAACGCTGATGAACGAACCAGGGATGGTTGCTACCTTAGCATGAATGGTAAGGGAACCTTGGGCGACTTTAACTTTAACAACGCTCGTTGAGAAAAATCTTGGGTGTCTTCTACTGGGATAAGAATCAGGGAGATCTTAGGGTCGATCTGACTGAACCAGAGAGGCCTTTGACTGGGTAAGAATTAGGAAAATCTTAGGGTCGATTTAACTGAACCGGTCTAGGTCTTGAAACATCTTCAACTGGCTAAGCATCAGGGAGATCTTAGGGTCGATCTGACTGAACCAAGAGAAGGCCTTTGACTGGATAAGCATCAGGAAAATCTTAGGGTCGATTTAACTGAACCGGTCTAGGTCTTGAAACATCTTCAACTGGATAAGTATCAGGGAGATCTTAGGGTCGATCTGACTGAACCAAGAGAAGGCCTTTGACTGGATAAGCATCAGGAAAATCTTAGGGTCGATTTAACTGAACCGGTCTAGGTCTTGAAACATCTTCAACTGGATAAGTATCAGGGAGATCTTAGGGTCGATCTGACTGAACCAAGAGAAGGCCTTTGACTGGATAAGCATCAGGAAAATCTTAGGGTCGATTTAACTGAACCGGTCTAGGTCTTGAAACATGATTGAGAATTTCAACTGCATCTTTCCTGAAAAGTAAAGGTCAGTCATATGCAATGCTTGATATGGGTCAAGCAATGATGTTCTCGATATAAATGATATTTGTATGATGCAGTGCGTTATGCATGCTATAATGATGTATATGACGCGTTATGTATGTTTTCGTCTAGGAAAGTGAATCCTTGACGGGTGCCGGGAAGTTGTATCCTGGACTGACGTTGAAGAATAGATTTTACTTCCGTTGGGGATGATAGCTGCGAGAATACCGGTAGGAGAGGATGACTCCTGTTGCGGAATAAACTTGGCGAATGGAAGATTCTGCAGGGAGAAAAATGCTCTAGCGACCATGCTGGGAAGCAATACTCTGTGGGGATAGAGAAGTTTTGCTGAATGTTGACAGTAATTTGCTGAGGATACCCTTGTTGTATAGGAAGTGTTGAAGGAGTTCGCTGGGGTAAGGAGACTTTGTCGACGACGTTCTTTCCATGGCTTTTGGCTGAGGATAACCCAGTTATATCCTGTTAAGGAAATAACTCTTTAAATAAAGACGGACGACGCGTTCGTGCTCTGCGAGGGGATAAGCTTCCAGAATCTACTGGGGATAAGCTTACTGCTTGGGGATATGAATTCCAACTTTGCTGGTGAAGCTGGATTGGACTCTTCTGGGGAGTTTTGATATGCTGGGGAGGTGACTCCTTTGAATGTTGAGATACCGCCGGGGAACAATCTTTAGGCTAAGACTGCCGGGGATGCTTGTTAAGAATATATGTATTGCTGCCGGGGAAGTATTGAGCTCTACGGGAGAATACTCAATTTCCTTGATGTTCTGATAATAGTTTGGAGGAGAATGTATTATTTTGTTGAACCACTCTCTGGGGGATTAAGATATATTTGGCCGTGTTCTTTAGCTGAACCTACCTTGGTACCTTGGAGGATAGAACAATTAGACTGCTCAGACAACTCTTTATTGCCCCTGTTTCTAGTGTCGCCTGCAATTAATTCCTTTGTTTCGTATGCAAATATTCATGAGTTTAGCAAATTATTGTCAATGCATACATCACAAATTGAACCTTGGACGTTCTTCGCAAAACAAAACGGAAAAAGAAAAACACTTGGGCACGTTTAACTGAAAATATATTTGTATTGATTTTGAATGGCCTAAAAATAGGCGTTTTGTGTACAAGAGGCTGACGTCCTAGTAAGAGGTACGTCGCCGATCAAAAGAGTTCCTACAAGTTTTGTACAAAAGAAAATAAAACAGCTGTGTGAAAGATGAATGATCCACTGGGTTCCAACTCTGCTATTGCCTTTATAACTCCGAGCGTCTCATCACTTGATGACCTTGGTTGAAGGTGAAGCTGACTGATCGATGCCGTCTGAACTTGCTGTAGATACCGGATTCTGGATGCAAAGTGATCAATGAGACATAGTTTTACGCTTTTATCCCTAACTTTTGCCTGGACCGCCCTTTCGGGTTTTCAGTCCACCGGGATACCCATTTTTGCCCAAGCCGCCTTTTCAGGTTTTCGACTTGCCGGGTGTACAGATTTTTTCATTTTCATCCCTACATTTTGCCCGAACCCTTTTGGTTCGACGGGAAGCCCTAATTTTTGCCTAGGCATGTCAGCCTAGCGGGTCATTTTTCATGCGTAGTATTTTTTAACTATGTCTGCATTGGCGGGGTGAGGAAGGTCGTCACCATCCATATTGGTTAATATCATTGCTCCTCCTGAGAACACATGCTTAACCACAAATGGCCCTTCGTATGTAGGGGTCCATTTGCCCCTTGGATCACTCTGAGGAAGGATGATTCTCTTGATTACCAGATCCCCGACTTGATATTCCTGTGGTCTGACCTTTTTGTTAAATGCCCTGATCATTCGTTTTTGATACGTCTGACCATGGCAGATAGCAGCAAGTCTCTTTTCGTCAATGAGATTGAGTTGGTCAAGTCGTGTCTGGATCCAATCATCTTCGTCTAGATTTGCATCCTTCATTATCCGGAGGGAGGGGATTTGTACTTCAATCGGCAAGACTGCCTCCATGCCATAAACCAGAGAGAAAGGAGTTGCCCCGGTTGACGTCCTAGCTGAGGTACGGTACCCATGCAGAGCGAACGGTAACATCTCGTGCCAATCTTTGTAAGTTACTGTCATTTTTTGCACGATCTTCTTGATGTTTTTGTTAGCTGCTTCTACAGCCCCATTCATCTTCGGTCTGTAAGGAGAAGAATTGTGGTGCTGTATCTTGAACTGTTCGCAGAGCTCAGCAATCATCTTATTGTTCAAATTGGTACCGTTGTCTGTAATGATTCGTTCTGGGACGCCGTACCGACAGATCAGGTTGTGCCGAATGAACCGTGCCACGACAGTCTTGGTTACCGTAGCATAGGATGCTGCCTCAACCCACTTCGTGAAATAATCAATCGCCACTAGGATGAAGCGATGTCCATTGGATGCCGTAGGTTTTATCTCGCCGATCATGTCTATGCCCCACATTGCAAACGGCCAAGGCGCAGTCAGAACATTCAGGGGAACCGGAGGAACATGCACCTTGTCTGCATAGATCTGGCATTTGTGGCATGTCCTGGAATGTTGGTAGCAGTCAGCTTCCATTGTGGACCAGTAGTATCCTGCCCGTAGGATTTTCTTAGCCATAGTGTGCCCACTGGAATGCGTACCAAAGGTCCCTTCATGTAGCTCTTCCATGATCCTTTCTGCTTCAATCTTGTCCACACAACGCAGTAAGGTTGAATCATGGTTTCGCTTGTACAAGACGCCGTTGCTTAGGAAGAACTTGGCTGCAAACCTCCTCAGGAATTTCTTATCGTTGACCGAGGCCCCTTCAGGGTATTCCTGAGCTTCCAGATATCTCTTCACTTCGTGGTACCAAGGCTTCTCAGTTACCAATTCAGTTTCGAGATCACAACAATATGCCGGTTCGTCCAGTTTCCAGATGATGATCCGGGGAGCTTCATTATCCCATTTAACCTTGAACATTGAAGACATTGTAGCTAACGCGTCCGCTAACTGATTCTCTTCTCTTGGAAAGTGCTCAAAGGTTATCTCCGTGAAGTGGGGAATCAGGGTCAACACACATTCTTTGTAAGGAATCAAGTTTGGATGTTTCGTATCCCACTCTCCTTTGATCTGATTGATCACAAGAGCGGAATCTCCGAAGACACTTAGAAATTTGATCCTTAGGTCGATCGCAGCTTGAAGACCCATGATACACGCCTCATACTCCGCCATGTTGTTGGTACAGTTGAAACACAGCCGGGCAGTGAGTGGAGTATGAGTACCTTGTGGAGATATGATTATGGTGCCGATACCATTTCCCAAAGCATTGGAAGCTCCGTCAAAGTGCATAGACCATCGGGATCCTGGTTCAGGTCCTTCATCCGGTCCAGGTACTTCACAATCAGTCACAATCATGATACTTTCATCCGGAAACTCGAAGTTCATTGATTGGTAGTCATCTACAGCTTGATGAGCTAAGTGGTCTGCCAATACACTCCCCTTGATGGCTTTCTGGGTTGTGTACTGAATGTCGTATTCCGTCAAGATCATTTGCCATCTTGCAATTCTCCCAGACAGAGCAGGCTTTTCGAATATGTATTTTATAGGATCCATTTTTGAGATCAATAAGGTAGTGTGAGTCAGCATATACTGTCTCAGCCGGCGAGCAGCCCATACCAAAACGCAGCAAGTTTTCTCAAGCAGTGAGTATCGGGTCTCACAGTCGGTAAACTTTTTGCTAAGGTAATAAATGGCGTGCTCTTTTCGGCCAGACTCGTCATGCTGCCCCAGCACACACCCCATTGAGTTGTCCAGCACTGTCAGGTATAGTATCAGAGGTCTCCCTTCAACCGGTGGCATAAGGATAGGTGGTTCTTGGAGATACTCTTTGATTCTGTCGAAGGCAGCCTGACATTCATCGTTCCAACGTACTACCTGATCTTTCTTCAGCAGCTTGAAGATTGGCTCACAGGTAGCAGTTAGATGAGAGATGAATCGAGCAATGTAATTCAGGCGTCCTAAAAAGCCTCTGACTTCCTTCTCTGTCTTAGGAACTGGCATCTCTTGAATAGCTTTGACCTTAGCAGGGTCCACTTGAATACCTTTATCACTGACCACGAAGCCTAGCAGTTTTCCTGATCTCGCCCCGAAGGTGCACTTGTTCGGGTTCAATCTCAACTTGTATAGTTTCAAACGGTCAAACAACTTCTGCAGGTGATCTAGATGCTCTTCCTCAGTCTGGGACCTAGCAATCATGTCGTCCACATACACTTCGATCTCATGATGGATCATATCATGAAATAAGGCAACCATGGCACGTTGGTAGGTTGCCCCAGCATTTTTCAATCCGAACGGCATGACCTTGTAACAGAAGGTGCCCCACTGAGTAACAAATGTAGTCTTTTCCATGTCTTCAGGTGCCATCTTGATCTGATTGTAACCTGAAAAGCCATCCATGAAAGAGAATACCTTGTGTTGGGCTGTATTATCCACAAGGACATCAATGTGAGGTAAGGGGAAGTCATCCTTGGGGCTGGCCCTGTTCAGATCCCTGTAGTCAACACACATTCTGACCTTACCATCCTTCTTAGGTACCGGCACCACATTAGCAACCCACTGAGGGTAAGAAGTTACTGCAAGGAACCCTGCATCAAACTGTTTCATGACCTCGGCTTTAATCTTCTCGGACATCTCTGGACGCATCCGACGAACCTTTTGTTTAATTGGAGGGCAGTCTTCCCTAGTCGGCAAATGATGGACAACAATATCGGTATCCAACCCTGGCATGTCTTCGTAGGACCAGGCAAAGATCTCCATATAGTCATGTAACATCTTGGTTAACCGTTGCTTCACGCTGAGCTTTAGGTTGGCACCAATCTTTACCTCTTTTCGATCTGCCTCAGTACCCAGGTTTATGGTTTCCACTGGCTCTTCATGGGGTTGAATTGCCCTCTCTTCCTGAAGCAACAGTCTAGCAAGCTCGCCAGGCACTTCGCAATCATCTTCACCTTCGTCTTCGGCTAAGTTGATCGGATTTTCAAAGTCATAATTGGCAGTAGCAGAGCTGTTATCAGTGAGATCCAGAGTGGATTGGAACCTGTATGAGTGAGTGTGTGTGTAAATACAGCTGTTTTGATAATTACGTAAAGGAAAAGAAAGACAGAAAAGGAGCACAATATTTGCAATGCGAAAAACGTCCAAGATTTTCATTCATGATGTATAAAATGACAGTTTGTATGCCCTCACAAAATAGAACCACGATGCCTCGGGTAAGACACAGGGCCATAGAGTTTATCATTGTTTATTACAAAACATAACGAAACAAAGAAATTTATTACTGTGTCACAAAGGTAACAGGGGTATGATCCTTTGCACTCCAATTGTTCAATCCTTCTTCGGCCGTCGGATAAATCCAGCTGTTGAATTCGGCTTCGTCCACTTCAAGGTCTTCCCCGACAGCATTCACTTCTGAACCCTTAATAAATACCGGAGGCCTTCCGATCTTCTCTTTCCTCATAGCTCTCTGCCCTTCTGAGGTGAAACCCAGCCCAAGTTTATCAGTCTTCTGGGTGAAGTCTGGAAGTCTGCCCCAGTTGACACATTCACCCTTCTGCACCACAGCCCTGGCATCCTTTAGGGAAGCCATCTTCAAAGGACCACCTGCTTCTGCTGTTTCTGCTGCAATTGGAAACACCTCCTCGAAATGCTGAAAGGGGGTTTCAATAAACTCCCCATCCATCTCAATGTATCTGAACGAGTTCAGGTGGCTTACCATATATTCTTCCTCACCTTGCACGGTGACAATCTTCCCTCTGACGGGGTACTTCAACTTTTGGTGCAAGGTAGAGGTCACTGCCCCAGCTTTGTGTATCCAGGGTCGACCCAGCAGACAAGAGTAAGATGGACGGATGTCCATCACATAAAAAGTGGAGTCGAACACCTGAGAGCCCACCCGAATCGGAATGTCAACTTCTCCATGGACCATCCTCTTTGAACCGTCAAAGGCCCTGACGATAATGCTGCTGGGTTTCAAATCCAGGCCTTCGCAATCTAGACGATCCAGAGCCTTCTTGGGTAGCACATTCAAAGATGACCCAGTATCAACCAACACGTGTGCCAAGGTGGTGCCCCTGCATTCGATTGAGACATGCAGAGCATCATTATGATCTTTCCCCTTTGCGGTCAAATCAGCATCGGAGAAACCCAAGCCATTGTCTGCCGTTAGACTTGCCACGCAATCTGTGAACTGGACTGCAGAGGTTTCATGTGGCACATGGGCCGTCTTGAGGAATGAGATGAGGGCCTTTGCATGGGCCTCAGAGCACAGCAGTAAAGAGAGTATGGATATCTTGGAGGGCGTGTGCCCCAACTGTTCCACGACATTAAAATCGCTCTTCTTTATAATCTTCAAAATCTCCTCCATCTCTTGTGGGGAGGCCTCAGCAGCTATGGGTATGGGTGCCTCCATCTGGGCAGGCTCAGTTTCAATTCCCTTGCCCCGAGCATTGGACGACTCGGCAGCAGGAGAAACGATCGGATCAGCAGCAGGAACAACAACTTGGTCAGCAACGGGAATAGGTGTACTTGCAGGAATTATCAGGAGCGGTCTTCGGGCAGCCGGTGGCGCAATGTCAGGCGAGCAGAGCCTGCCACTGCGGGTAACTTTGGCCGGGCCAGTGATGTCACAGATGCTGGCGCCAGCGTTGAGCCCTTGTTTAACCCCGTTTATATATACATCTGCCCCATAGTGCCAAGGGACAGCTTTATTAGATGCATAGGGCAGGGGCCCAGGAACAGTGATAGTAACAGGTGCAACGGTCAGAATTTGGATGGGCTTCTTCTGGAGAGCCGGGATCGGATTGTTGAAGATAGTCACCACAGAGACTTCTTCCATTGGAACCATACGAACAGCAGACTTCTTGAATAGGATCTCCTTGCTATCCATTAAGCTTTGGATGCCTAACTTTAGCAAGGGACAACCGGATGGGGACACAACACAGAACAGGCAACCCTCACTACAACCCGGAAATAAACCGGCCTGCAGTAGGTTCTTCTTAATGATCTTTAAAGGAGTGGCTAGATCATCCACAGAAACAGCATAAACGTCTTCATCAACAGCATTTACCCCGTGCTGAGGCATAGGGGCAGTAACTACATTCGGCTTTGCAGGCGCTTCGAATTGTATCTCTTTAGCATCGATAAGGTCTTGCACCTTATTCTTTAACGCCCAACAGTCATCAGTAGAGTGCCCCGGGCTTTCTGAGTGGTAAGCACAACGAGCATTCGGGTTGTACTTGGGAGATGCTGTATTTGGAAACTTCGGCGCCTCCCTGACAGTCACTAAATTAGTTGCGAGCAACTGTGGCAGGATCTGCGACAAAGTCATGCCTAAGCGGGTGAATTCCCTCCGGGGTCTTTCAGTTTTCTGAGAATTGTTTGGCCGGGGAGCGGCAGCAGGCTTAGCAATCATGACCGCACTGACAGATTGGCGGTGTTCATTTCTTTCTGATCTCCTGGAACCATATACGGCACTAGACTCCTTCTTGAACGGTTTCTTTTCTGAACTAGATGATGCAGCCTTTGCAATCTTCCCAGATTTCAGCCCAGCTTCAATCCTTTCTCCAGTCAAGATCAAATCAGTGAAACCAGCGGAAGAATTCCCAATGAGATGGTTAAAGAATGGCCCAGATAGGGTCCCCAGGAACATGTCAACCAACTCCCGATCAGTCAATGGTGGCTGCACCCTGCCAGCCAGGTCTCTCCACTTCTGAGCGTACTCCTTAAAACCTTCGCTTGCACCTAACGCCATACCCTGGAGTTGGGTACGTGTGGGTGCAAGGTCGGCATTATACTGATACTGCTTGTAGAAAGCAGTAGCCAGCTCCTCCCAGTTACGAACTTTGGTCCCATCCAGCTGATAGAACCATTCGAGATGAGTCCCTGAAAGACTCTCCTGGAAGAAGTGGATCCATAGATTCTTGTCCGCAGAGTACGGCTGAATTTTCCGAACATAGGACCTTAAGTGCAGCTTGGGACAAGATGCCCCGTCATATTTGGAGAAGGTGGAAGCTTTGAATTTATGCGGGATAATTACACCAGTCGACAAACCCAGATCTCCGAAATCCAGCCCAGGTGCCTGTTGCACCTCCATAGCCTTCAACCTGTCCTCCAGTTGTTTGTACCTGTCATCTGCAGGAGGATACTGCTCCTCATCAAAATCCGTCTCGTTGTCGGAGACCACTGGAGTAGGAACCTTGACTTCTGCCTGAGAAGGACTCCTGCCAACAGAAGAACCAGCCTCTTCATGTTGCAGAGTATTACCCAACCTTCGGCCCGAGTTGAATAGAACAGTTCTTCTTTTCTTCTTCTTCTCCTTCTTCAGGAGCATAGTCTTCAGTTCTTCTTGGCCTTTAGCTAGACCCATGATTAGCTCTTGAAACTGCGCATTCTGCGCCTGGAGAGCCTTGATTGATGTCTCTGTTGATTCAGATCCGGGATTCATGATGCTGAAATAAACAGCGAAGAACTGTAAGCAACCTGAAAAGGGAAAAACCTGCTATGCCCATGATGTATGAAATGCGTATGCAATGCATTCAAGGGTTCGAAAGTTCAAATTTGTTGTAGCCAAAAAGGAACACACGTTATCATTAAAGAAATCATCGTTTAATACATCAAGGCCTCATGGGCAAAAGTACAAAAATCAAGTCAATCCCAAAATACACTGCGCATCCTTTTCGGAGCTATGTAGGTGTTGAGGTTCCTCTCCTCATGCAACAGACGGGTGAGCTCCAAGACCTTCTTTTCACTGGCATGCAGACTAGTCTCAAGAGAATTCCGCTCTTCCTTAAGCTGGATCCAGCTCTTCTGCATCTCTTCCCAGGATGTGGGCATATCAGGGTGCTGAATAACATGAGACACTTCCCCTTCCAAGACAGGTTCTTTGATTACTGGAAGCGTGTGAGGATAAGGCATCACTAACTTCTGGGAGCGGGCGCGTACCCACTTGAGATAAGGCTCTAAAGGGATGGAATTCCTATGCCCCAGTGTTTTGCTGTCTATCCTACTGGGCATCCTCCAAGCTCTGATAAATCTCTGGCGAAGTCCTTGAGTATCATTGTCGAAGTCAAAAACTATGTCAGGAATTAGCATGTCATGAGGACCATCCCTCCGAGCATAACCAAACTGTCTCCAAGCCAGGCATGGGCTATAAGTAATACCTCCTCTGATTCCAAGTAAAGGAACATTAGGGTACTCCCCACAACGATCAATGATAGTGACGTCCTCTCTAGACCTAGGACACCAATGTATATCTGCATGCGTAAGAGTCATCAACCGTTGTGACCATCTCAAACCCCGCTCATTCTTCAGGACTGATTGTGGAAGGTGCGAAATAAACCACCTTCCCAGGAGAGGAGTGCAACACATAAGGACACCTCTTTTTCTCATGGTTCGAGTGTAACATGAGTGAAGGATGTCCCCCAGCAACGTAGGTATAGGATTCCTGGACATAAAGATCTGAACGGCGCTGATATCAATGAGCTGATCTGGATTAGGGAACAACACCAAACCATAAACAAGGAGGGCCACAACCTCTTCAAAAGCTTGCAAGTCAAGGGAGTTCCAACATTCAAGGGCCTTCTCAAACAGAAACCTGGCTAAGAACCCTTTGATACCGCTTCTGACTTCCCAATGTCCCTTGAGGTCAGATGACTGTAGGTGCAAGGCTTTAGCAATATCTTCAAGCTTAGGTTCCCTTTCTATACCGCTGAAGGGTAGCTGATCAAGGATAGGAATCTTCAGGAGCCGGGAGAACTCCTCCAATGTAGGTACCAACTGATAGTCCAAGAAGGTAAAGCAGTGATGCAGAGGATCAAAGAACTGGAACAGGACCTTTATCATATCTTCCTCAATGTTGGTGTTGACCAAGCTGATGAGGCTTCCATGCCTTTCACTGAATGAAGAGTTCTCGGGAATCCTGGATATAAGCTCCTTAAGCTGAGGAGGGATCCTTACAAGACTGACCTGAATTGTCTTTCTACGAGCAGTTTCCATGTCCTACAAAACAAGAACAAAGATGAAAATCCGAACCCCTGAAATGGTTAGTCAATGCATATGATGCTGGATGATGTCATGATGCTATGATTAAACACACCACAGATATTTACAAAGACAAACATGTAAGGCACACAAGGCACACAAGACAAGCCCTTAAGGTTTAAGGCCAGCATGGGGTCTGGGTAGTACCCTCTTGAAGTTGGTGGGTTCAACCTGTCCTAATCAAAGTAACCGGGTTCTAAGGTTCCCAATATCACGGGATTGCTTTCATTGTTCATCGTTTCGATTTAGCCACTGAACTGGCGACCGAAATATTCCAGGAAAGCAACCCTCAATTGAGTGTAGTATCGAGTATCAACCGACCTCGGACTGCACCAAAGTCAGTTATCTCACTACCCTAAAGAGGCCAAGATAGTTCAATTAAGGTTCCTAAGGTCTGTTGATGCTTCATGACACCACGCGGAGGCCCCGTACTCTCCTTGACTGAACTCAAGGGTTACCGGTACACACCAAAGTGCCACATCAACGTAGCAGACTGTTTCAACCATGTCGGTATACCCCGCACAGTTCCCTCACAGCCTTGTTGCTACTTTCTAAGAAGGTATCCCCCAGATCCGGGTTTAGGATCTATAGAACTCCCAAGCAACCCACAATTTAAAGCACACAAGGAAAACAATTGAAAACACAGTTATGAACTAGCCCTAAGGTACACCTCACTTTATAAGATATTCCCCAGCAGAGTCGCCAGTTCTGTGATCGGTGGATCTGGAACTGACTGTTTAACGCTGGTTCGCGAAATGTCGCGGAAGCAAGAGTCGCCACCGTCTTTTATTTTCTCCAATTGGAAAGGACAAAAGCACAGAAAAATTCCTTTAAAGAGATTTCTCTCGGTTCGGGAGGTAGGTTATAGAAAGGGAAGGTGTTAGCACCCTTTCTATCCATGGTTATCCATGGGCTCTTAGGTACTTGCTCATTGTGTTTTCAAAATTGTTTTATTTGCTTTTCAATTGTGGGTTTTAAAAAAGTTCCTTTGAAAAATTTCAGTTCGACTCGCACGTCAGAGTGTTTGAAAAGTTTGCTTTGGAAGCTTTTGAAAATGTGTTGGTGTGAAAAGATTTCAGTTTGTTTTGAAGAGAGCAAGTATCCTTGAGAACCTACTTACCCTAAGGAATTCGTCTGTGTAGATGTCCTTTAAAGTAGTGCCATCCCACCATTGAGAGGTAGGTAGCACCACCGTTGGAGGTGTTCGGGTCAATTCGAGTTCGGGACATGGTGATCACCAGAGCAATGGGAAGACACCTTAGAAGCTACCCTCATGCCAGGTTCCCGGATCATGAGGACTTACTAAGACGTCCTCTACTCGACGATCACCTTTCGAAAGGCAACAGTGAGGCGTACCCTAGGGGTGGTGTGTGCGAATTGTGTCGTTTTCATTGATAATTTGTCTTGTCATGTTTGTTGTGATCTACGCTTGATTTTATTATGTCCATTCATTCTTGCATGCATATTTAATAGTTAATATTTGCGAAAAAATAAATCTAAGGCTATTACAAATGGCGCGGGTCCACATCGCCAAAATTAAACCGGACCCGATTTAGCGGAAAATAAATAAAGCGAATAAATAAAAGTGCGAAAAGTAAAGATTACAAGGCTTAGGGACAATTACATAATTATTTAAACGATTATAAAATAAATGCGCGAAATAAAGGAATTAAACAAAACTAGGGCGTTGGACCCTTTTGCAAACAATTAAAATTAATAAGGGATTTAAAATTAAAATTAAATGAAAATGGTATTTTTTTTGTGTTTTTTAGATTTAATGAGAAAAAGGAGTTAATTGAAATTAAATTAAACGGCAAACCTTAATTCTAATATTTTTATTTATTGTGAAAGAATTAAAACATAATCTACATTAAACCCTAATTCATTCATGTACAATTTTTAATTTATGAAAATAAATAACTAATATTATTATTCTGAAAAAAAAAGGGAAAAATTAAAAAAAGAAAATAAAAAGTTATTAAACCTAAATTCTATTTTTTTTGGATTTTTATTATGAAAAATATTTAATAAACCTAAATTAAAGCTAAATAATTACAAGCATTTATTTATGAAAATAATTATAATATTAATATTTATTATTTTTTTGGCCTTTTCTGATTTTTGAATGTTTTTATATTTTGAAGAAAAATAAATCAATTAAATTAAGACAATAAAATAAATAAAACAACAAAAATAAAGGTAAGAAGAAAAATGTAAAAAAATGCAAACCAGGGTGGGGTGTAGCCCCAATTTAGGAGGTTCAGGCCTGGGATTTCTGGCCCATTAACGCCTGAGTCCATTGACTTTTGGAATTTTGTATGATGCTTTGACTAGGGTTCAACATATTCATCCATCTTATGCCTTTGGATTGATTCCCAGGATGACGTGTGTGGCTTGATGATGAGAGAACATGATGTACCTGGATATTAGCATAGCATAGGATCTTATTTTGAAAAATAACATGGAATTTTGCCAGACCTGGGACTTGAACCCAGGTCTTTGATGTCACATGCATAACGTGTTACCACTGAGCCAATGAACGTTAATTGATATATTATGGTAAACAAATAATGAAAAAGCAAAACCAACGCTAAGTAATTAAAACGCGCGCAAATTTGAATTGGCGAACCACCGGCTGACAACTCATCGTCTCTTTCATTTTTCTGAAACATGAAGGACGAAGGCAACGGTTTTTTGATCGTTGTTTTAGAGGGCCTATAAGAAAATAGCGACTAGCCCCTCGACGCTCATAAATTGAGCGCGAGGGTGCCATCTTCTTCGTCTCAACCTGCTTAAGCTAATGGCACTGGTCTGGAAGCATAATTTTTCCTTGGGCAGAAAACCCCAAATTTGAAACCTGCAAAACCTAAAAAATCGCGCATGGCAAATCCTTATAGACAGCAGGAAAATCAAATTAAATATGATGATTAGCTTTAAAACACCACAAAGAGCAAGAATCCATAATTAGAATGCAATGATAATGCTTAGAATGGAAAATACGATTGTGAGTTTCATGCTGTACAGTTCCAATTTAATCTACCAATTCTTGAGGTTTTAGTTGTTGTTGTTGATTGGAACGTGTTCAAGACAACCTTGGCAAGCTATTGAGATCGTTTTGGAGGCTTGAATCGACCTCTAAGGCACTTTTCAGATTTGAGTTTTTAAGAAAAATTTTCAATATGCAATGGCTTGTTTGGGCGCAGCTTGCAGTCTCTTTGCATTAGGTCTTTGATTCTGATCATATAGTGAGTGATTAGGTTAAGAAAAATTGGACAAAATCCATTGCTTTGATGATTTTTGAATATTTGATTTCATGAAATCTTTTCCAAATCTTTTCCATGTGCATTTTGGTTCAATCATGCTCAAATCTCATCAAAACTTGCCTATTTAAGATGTGCACGAAATATTGACCTTGGAATGTGCATAAAAAGATTTTTTAGGTTAGGTTTATATTTTTCATGTATTAAAATAATTTAAATGAATTAATATTAATATAAATTCAAATAAATAATTAAAAAATATGAAAATACTTCCCTTTGGGCCTAATGGTCGTGCATAGGCTTGGCATGAAGAAACTTGGAAGAAAAATGGGCCCAATAGCAAATTTAGGCCTTTTGCATCAATGTTGACTTTTCAAAATTCCCAAAAATTCCCAACTTCCACAAGGCATAACTTGGTCAATTTTTAAGCTTTTCACATGTTCTTGGACATTTTGGAAAGGTCTTTGAGTCCTTTAACCAATGCCTTTGGTCCCATGTGATTTTGATTTACCAATCTCAAGTTATGGCCTTTGACTTAAAGTCCCTTTTTGTTGACTTTTGAAAATGACCTATAATGTTGAAATTGATAACTTTTTGTGAGAGCATTTCTTGGACTTGGAATATGAAGATGAGTTGTAGGAAATGTCTTTCTCTTCAAAATGAGCTTTGGATGGAATTTTTCTGATAATCCATGTGAAAGTTATGCCCTGGTCAATTTCAGTTGACTTTTTCAGCTGTCCAAATATAGCAACTTTTGCATCTTTGATGATTTCTGAGCCAAATTTTGAGAATCATGATCAAGCATTGATCAAATGATGTTTGTGGCTTCAAAATGATATATTGACCAAAAATTTGAACTTTTGACTGTCAAATGACCATTTTGCCCCTACAGTTGACTGTAGTGCAATCTAGGGTTTTGACTGTGCAATTTTGAGCTGAATGCCTTGAAACTTGATATGAGGATACTTGACCATCTTTGTAAGCATATGAGACTTGATTGAGCCTTTGAGAGCTTCATTTTCTTGATCAGAACCCAAACCCTAGTTTTGACTGCATAGGAGACAGTTGAGCTGCACAACCCTTGGGGAATTTTGTGACTTTGACTTGACAAATCTTGATGAATATGGGAGGGCAAATTTTGGGGTACAACAATACGCTTGCCGCCATTTTCTCCTTTGATGTATGTCGATGAATGTTATCACCAACGATCAATACAATGACATTGTGGTATTTCTCTACTATCATCATTTTCTCCTTCTTCGTTAATGCAACATCCATAGTTCAGGCTCCCTTCAACGCTTCTAGAAAATCCTACTGAACAAGAAGGGCTTGCATCTTCAAGCCCTAAAAATCAAAATCATTCACACCAGTGAATTGTTCAATCTCATACTTTGTTGATGGTATCTTCTTCACCATGCTCGCTGCACCAGTTTGTTATGTTGAAGTGTCGTCAAGAACAAACCAAAATTATGAGAAATATTGAGTTTATTGAGCAAACACAAGAAACCTCATTAGGTTTTCATGAGAGAGAGAGAGAGAGAGAGAGAGAGAGAGAGAGAGAATGGAAGAATAAGAAGAAATATTAGGATTGGTTCTAATTGTTTTTCTATTCACTTTCTCTATTAGGATTCACAGATTACAAGTGAATAACAATTATCAACCTCTCTCAACAACCTGAGAGAACTAGTCTATTTATAAACTACTAAGCTAACTTATGACCAATTCGAGATTCTAACAAACCTAACATTGTCGACTACTGCATGCGTGAACGCAATTCGACTATAACATACACGACTTCGACATCTGCGTGTGAATAAACTTCGACAACATGATCAATCTTTATCAAATGAATAAACTATCTTTGTCGAGATATTAGAATTCGATCCAAAATCTCACACGTCAATTTTTATATACCATGCTTTGTGTGCCTCTTTTAGACATGCAGAGTTTTATAGGTTGTGCATTCTCTTTAACTATAGCATTTAATATTCTACCATTTCAATTTTTTCTTACACTTGCTTTGTAACGACAACCCATTATTTTCCCTTTATATAATTAATAATTCATAAGTTACACCCAACTTATTGCTCAATCAATAGATCCACCCACACCATAAGAAGCTCGGGCAATTTGGGTTATTGAATCAACTCCACAATTTTAAACGACTTCATGCACTCTATTTGTCCCCTTTTCACCAAGAGGGATATCACTCAAAATTTCAAGATTTATCTCATGATTGAATATTTTATAGTACAACGGTTATTGTTTTAATCGGACCACACTAAAATCACATGTGCCACTCTATTAGACTGTTTCTAAAAAGGTATAATACTTCTACATTCCATTTTTCTCACAAACGGTCTTATTGACATCTTTATCAACTATTTTGTTGCATTCCTTCAAATTTTAATTTATATTAGTTAATTTTAGTTTGAAGGTCTTCCAACAAAAAGTAAATGAAGATTGAGGATATAAATTGATGTTAAAACTTTTAATGAATTATCTTATATCAAAATTTATCTAGTTTAATATATTTTGTGTAGTCTAAAAAAAGAATGTTAAAATGAAATTGTTTATATAAGAAAAAATAGAATGTGATTTTTTTTTTTAAATATTAGAAAAAGGTTTGAAATATTATTGTCATCTATATGTATTAAAATAATTTTAGATAATTTTGAAAAAAATTTAAATAAATAAAATAGTATAAATATTATGTATGATATAAGATAGCAAAAATAAATATATGATTTATCATTCGTATTCATTTTTTTAATTGTAAATATTTTTTAAATTTAATTAATTTTTGTTTAAAATTTAATAAAGAATAGTTTTTGTTCTGGATTGGACCTGTCCGTGGCCCAATCACCAGTGAGGTCCAATCCAAGCTTGTCAACATATCGTGTTGAGCAGTGTATCCTCCAAGCACACCCCGATCATGGGTATCTGGTCGGCCACGATTACTTCCCACCGATGCCTGCGAGGAACGTCCCCGACAAGCGCGCGCTCTGCCCGAGCACCGTCCTCGTAGGACTGACTTTCACCTCTCCAGATTTCGCGGAGTCCTCAGGGTCCCGATAAGATCGCGTCTTTATCTTCCCTGTCTTGCGGAGAGCATTATCTAGGTAGGGGGCCACGTACAGGTCCCCACTACTCACGTAGAACCTGACAGCCCCTTTGTTGGGCCTGTTTGATCAGCCCAATAAAGTGACTTTGGCCCAGCGCTGGGGGCTATAAATACCCTCTATTTCGAGAGTGTCAGGTATTCATTCATTCACACCTCTATACTTACTTGCTTGCTCATTCCGTCTCTCACTTTGCCATCAGAGTATCTTGCAGGTACCCCCCCCTCCCATCTCCTTCAAATTCAGCCCAAAGTCAGTTGTGACGGTCCAACTCTGATCAGGTACGATCAGTGGCGCCGTCTGTGAGAAACTAAGCTTCCCTGTCTTCTCTCCGTTTAAAAAGACAAAAGCTAACAATCCTCGACTGTCATGGCTGATCAAACTCAGGACAACCAGAACATTCGTGTCATCGAAGCTAACAACAACATCACCGACAATAATGCCGATCTCGACAACACCGACATCACCAACCATAGCACGGCCCCTGGCATCAACATCCCCGGACCTTCTAACTACTGGGACGGATCCACGGCTTCATCTTCATTGATCCCTCCTCGGCTTGAAGAAGACCACCCAGTGCCTCTGAACTACCCAGCCATCCAATTCCATGAAGTCCCTGTCCCCGCCGGGGCAGACGCCACGACCAGGGCACTGTTTGCGGCGATTAACCAAACCAAATATCTCATCTTTGCCCAGGGAGAAAGACTGAGAGTACTCGAGGACGACTGAATGCCCCCTAGGAGGCACAAAAGGCCTCAATCTCCTCCCCCCTCGACAAGCGGACAAACATCCCAGATCTCCCCCGCGGAGACAAAATCGGGACATCTCTCGAAGCTCGTCGCCTCGACCAATCGGACGACGACCCCCTTTGGAGAGGGAACCACTCGTCGATGCAGGAAGGCGCGACCACGGCCCTTCACAGCAAGAACGAAGACCTCCCGGAGACAGACACGGGGGAAACTATCAACAGCCACACCACTCGAGGAATGCTTCGCGCGACCAGGGGCACCGTGACCGATAATACATCGGATCCTCGTCCCGCTCCCCAGAACAGAGTGACGAGGACGACCCCCGCGGTCCCTTGTCACAAGCTATCATAGAGGCACTCATTTCCTTGGGCATGGAGAAGCCTCTCCACTTAAAAGAGTATGACGGCATCGCCGACCCGGTCGACCACATAGACGAGTTTGAAGCCATGTTACACTACCACAACATCGGAGGACCAATCAAATGTCAGTTGTTCCCCACGACCCTGAGGAAAGCAGCTATGAAACTGGTACAAAGGTCTCGCCCCGGGGTCAATTACCTCTTGGCGAAACTTGAAGAACTAGTTCATCAGCTTGTTCACTGCTTCGCGACGACACCCGAAGACCGAAGCAGCGCTCGAGGCCATTGTCCAGAAGCACGATGAGACCTTGAGAGAGTTTATTAGCCGCTTCAACTGGGAAGCCATCCAGGTCCCCTGCATGGACCATATGAAGAGATATCTGATGGAGAGGGGTATCCTCCCTGGCACCGAATTCAGAAAATCCGTGGGCATCGAACCACCCCGAACGTTTGATGCCCTCCTCGAGAAGGCCAGAGCCTACATGGACTACGAGGAAAGAGAAGCGGCCAATAGAGCCCAAGACCCCAGAAATCGCGAATCCAGCAAAAATCTGCGACAAGACACCGCCCCCCTCGACGAACTGGGGAAAAGAGAAGGGACGATAAACCCCGAGGCGCCCGGGAACAAAGGAGACCCTCAGGACAGTTCACAGAATACACTGCGCTCACGACTTCCCGCGAATGCATCTTAGCAGAGTGCGCAAGTACAGATTTCAAGGATGGTGGTGTCAAATGTCCCCGTCCAGCTCCTGCCAAACTCGGGGTGGACCAAAGCAAATATTTCCAGTACCACCGGAGCCACGGGCACCCGACTGAAGACTGCATCCACCTCAAGGAAGCCATCGAGACCCTCATAAAAGGGGGAAGGCTCGCACAATACCGGCGAAATAATGCTCCTCATCGGGATGCCCGTGAGACGAGGGAAGCAGAAGAGGATGCCCGACCATCTGACGCGTCGGTTCCCATCCAAATCGCGTTCTCCGTTACAAGACCCGAGGACTTCTACGTCCCCGAACACTTGCAAGAACCTCTGTCTACGCATAGCAGGTGGGAACACTTCCCCTTTGCCATGGTCATCAATGGTGGAGGATTCAATGATTTGACCATAAATTCAGCTAAGAGGAAGCTGGACGAGTTGGTCGACACGGCCCCCCCTCAAACATTGACCTTTGAAAAAGTGAGGAGAAGGTCAGAGCCAATCACCTTCTACCTCGAGGAGCTCCCCGGAGGGGGCCCCCAATTCGGCCATCCCTCTGCTGATAAGGGCGAGAATGGCCAACTTCGACGTACATCGCATCCTCATCGACGAGGGAAGTTTCGTCGACGTTATGTACAACCAACTGTTCCGAACCCTGCAGCTCGACGACTCTCACCTCTCACCATATATGGGGTCAGACCTGCAGGGCTTTAACGGCTCGACCTCCAAGCCTTGGGGATACGTCGGGCTCATGGTCACGTTCGGCGAGGATACGGCTACGAGGCAAGTCAAGGTACGCTTCCTCGTCATTGATTGCCCTTCCCTTTACAACTACATTCTGGGAAGGCCGACACTAGCAGAGCTGACCGCGGTTCCCTCCACCGTCCATCTAAAAATGAATTTCTACACCAAGAGGGCACGGGTCGCCACTATCCATGGTGACCTAGAAGCTTCCCGAAGGTGTTTTAACGCGGCATCCAAGGGACACGACATGGTCGACACCAGCACAAGGCCCAACAAGAGAGCTGCAACTACGCAACCAGAACCTCAGCTGTCAGAGCCCGTCAGAGCAGAAGAGCAGAGATCCACTCCAAAGGTCGACTCGATATCCCTAGACACCTGCTTCGACCAAGATGAGCCTCCCAGCGACGAGCAAGTCCCCCTTCGACCAATTCCGGACGGGGACTTCGAGCTCGTCCCCCTCGGTGAAGACCCAAGCTGAGGAGTGAAGATTGGCACCGGACTCCCCGACTTGGCGAGGAAGCAAATCAAGGCTTGCTTGTGCGAGAATGCAGATTTGTTCGCATGGAGCATTTTGGAGATGCCCGGACTCGACCCTAAGGTCGCCTGTCATCAACTCGCCATTGATCCAGCCGCTAGGGAAATAGTGCAACGTAGACGTAGGCAGTCTCTAGAGAAAATGGAGGCTGCTGAAAAAGCTGTAAAAGACCTCTTAGAGGCAAATTTTATTTCTGAAGCTCGATATTTAACCTGGCTGTCAAATGTTGTACTTGTCAAGAAAAATAATGGAAAATGGTGAATGTGCGTTGACTACACCGATCTTAATCGGGCATGCCCCAGAGATGCATTTCCTTTACCTAATATTGATATGCTGGTCGAAAACTCGACTGGTTATAAAATACTATCGTCTATGGACGCCTATTCGGGCTACAACCAAATCCCAGTGGCAATAAGCGGCAAGCACTACACCGCTTTCATGACTAGCTCGGGCAACTATTACTACAATGTAATGCCCTTTGGTATGAAAAACGCAGGAACAACGTATCAGCGGATGATGAGCAAAGTCTTCCGCAACCAAATTGGGGATATGCTCAAGGTATACATGGACGATATGATCATCAAATCTCAAGCAGATGTCGACCATGTCGCTCATCTCAGGGAAGTCTTTGCCCAAGCAAGGCAATGCAAAATGATATTTAACCCCGAGAAGTGCACGTTTGGGGTTATGGCGGGAAAGTTCCTCGGCTTCTACTTAACATAAGGAGGAATAGAAGCCAACCTCGACAAGTGTCGGGCTTTTTCCGACCTCCCCACACCTACCTCGAAAAAATTCATACAAGTCTTGAATGGCATGCTCACCTCGCTATCCAGTTTCGTTGCAAAACCCGCTCAACACGCCCTCCCTTTCTTCAAACTTCTTCGCAAGGAAGCAGCCTTCAAATGGACCGAGGAATGCGAGCAGGTGCTGCTCCATCTTAAACAAAGCCTCTCGCAACCGCCCGTGTTATCACGACCAGTCAACGGGGAACCCTTGTTCCTATACCTGGCCGTCTCGGTCGAATCCGTCAGTGCAACCCTCAATCATCAGACGCGCGACGGACAAAAACCCATTTATTTCACGGGCAATGCGCTTCAGGGGCCCGAGGTTAGATACCAACAGATAGAAAAGGTAGCTCTGGCCCTCGTCAATGCAGTGAGAAGGCTTAGACACTACTTCCTCGCGCACACGATCGTGGTACGAACAGACCAGCCCGTTAAATAGCTCATGGGTCGACCAGACATGGCGGGTCGAATGTTTAAGTGGCCCTTAGAACTTTCTGAGTTCGACATCTAATACGAAAGAAGGAAGGCTCTGAAGGCCCAAGCTCTGGCCGACTTTGTCACGGAGATGAAGGCTCAAAACCCCCCGTAGGGAAAAAGCATAAGTGGATCATCTTCGTCGAAGGAATCCTCCTAGAGAACGAGAAAGGTGTGGTGGTCGAACATCCGCTCACCCTCTCCTTTCCGACCTCTAACAACCATGCGGAATACGAGGCCCTACTCGCGGGTCTAAGACTGGCCGAGGATTTAGGTTCCCGTGAAGTACAAATCTTCACCGACTCTCAACTCGTCGCGTCCCAAGTTCAAGGGGAATACCAGGCTAAAAACAACAGCCTCATCGAATATCTGAACTTAGTCAGAGAGCACATGAAAAAATTCTACCGAGCAGAAACTTCACACGTACCACGCGAGCAAAACACAGGGGTCGGCATACTTTCGAAGCATGCAAGCACGAGAAAGAAAGGCGGAAACAAATCCGTCATACAAGAGTCTCTATCTCACCCGAGCATCGAAAAGTCTATGACTCCACCCGAGGTAAACACCATCAGAGACGCCTCATCCTGGATGACCCCGGTGTTTAACTTCCTAACGAAGGGGGAACTCCCCCCAGACCAAAGAGAAGCAACCTCAACCAAATCGCGAGCGTTCTCGTACGTGGTGCTCGAACACAAACTATATCGCAGGGGATTTTCCATCCCACTCTTGAAGTGCATCGACGAATCCGCAGTCCCCGAGATATTACGGGAAATACACAAAGGTATTAATGCCCAGCAGATTGGCGGTAAATCCCTAGTGAGGAAGGCACTACGAGCGGGGTATTACTGGCCGACGATGCAGCAAGACACCAAAGACCACACCAAGAGATGCGACAAATGCCAAAGACACGCCGACATGCATCTCGCCCCGCCACAAGAGCTGAATATATTGTCGTCCTCATGGCCATTTTCCTGGTGGGGGATGGACATCCTCGGACCATTCGTGCAAGGAACGTACCAAAACAAATTCCTCATCGTGGTTGTGGACTACTTTACAAAGTGGATAGAGGCCGAGGCCCTTGCGAAAATCACCTCATGTAACATCCTCCGCTTTTACAAGCGAAACATTCTCGCCCGTTTTGGAATCCCGCAGGCGCTAATCACAGATAACGGTACCCAATTCACCGGCCAAGGCTTTCAAAGCTTTGTCTCCAAACTTGGCACCAAACAACATTTTACCTCAGTCGAGCATCCCCAAACCAACGGGCAAGCTGAGGCCGCCAACAGGGTCATCCTACGAGGACTCAAGCGCAGACTAAGTGAAGCAAAAAAGGGGTGGGTCGAAGAACTAAATGGAGTTCTGTGGGCTTACCGCACCACACCCCACTCGACGACAGGTGAGACCCCATTCCGACTAACCTATGGCACCGAGGCAGTCATCCTAGTAGAGATCATGGAACCATCTAGGCGAATGGAGATGCCTCTTTACGAGGAAATGAACGACGAGGCTCTGAGGGACGAGCTCGACCTGATCGAGAAAATCCGATCGGGAGCAGCCCTGTGCGAGGCCACTCTAAAATAGCGGGTAGACCTACGCCATGACAATAAGGTCATAAGACGCGAATTTCAGGTCGGCAGCCTAGTCTTGCGAAGGAACCATAAAGATTCTCGCGAAGGAAAATTAGCCGCAAACTGGGAGGGACCTTATCGCGTCCAGGGAGCTACGGGCACCAGAGCATATTATCTCGAGCAATTAAACGGAGAACCGTTACCACGACCCTGGAATGCTGCGAAGCTGAAACAATACTATAGCTAAAGCCCTCACCAGTTGAAGACTTTCGCCGTTGAATATTCACCTTTGGTCGACAAAGGAAAAGATCTCGACCACGTAGGCGAGTCAAGGTACAGACCCGACCTACCAACCAACAACGGCATATTGTCGTTCACTTCGATGAACCAAACGTACATGCCTGGCAGGGACACCTTGATCGAGCTCCACTATCGAAGTACCCCACATGGCAGAACACCCAGCTCGCGATGGGCAGCTCACGCCACGGGCGTAGGATCCCAATCACGGTCATACGGCCGAAATGTGGATTCCACTCCGCGCACTCGACACATTTCGAAATGCGTCGAACCGACATAGGGGTCGAACAAATATCTCCACCCGAACACAAACTTCTCCAAGAATTCATTACCAAAATAACAGTCGAGCATATATAAAAAATACTATCAGATAAGTGCAAACAAAGCATCCATCGAACAGGCAATCATAAACAAGGATCAATAATATACCGACCACAAGGGCCGGTGATATCCAAAATTACAGTCCAGGCACGACGGCCAAAAAACTAAGAGAATAATAACGGGCACGTAGGCCTCAAAAACAATAACGGGCACGTAGGCCCCAAAAAAAATAACGGGCGCGCAGGCCCAAACACCAACAAAAGCATCAATCAGTTCCCGGAGTGCCAACGTCAGAAGAGTCAGGGGGAGGCACAACCTGACCATCGATAATCTGGGACAGAACCTCAGCCCCTTCGGTATTTAAACCCATATTTAGCGCGGACAGCTGACTCATCGCAACCTCAAAACCATCGGCCAAAGCGCCAACGCATCCCGACTCTAGGAGTTGAATGCGAGCGATAAAGTCAGAGCAGGTGCGCAAGTCAGCTATCCCTTCTGGCTCGTCCTCAACGGGCAGCATAACAGCCTTCAGGTCCTCGACCTCTCTCGATAGTCGTTGTTTGTCACTCTCCAACCGCTCCTTATCAAGCTGGAGCCCTTTTCCAGCTCTTTGACCCGATCCAAGGAGTCCGACCCTTCGCCCGCGAAGACAACCACCATCTCGTCCATTTTTACACCCCGACCATGCTGGCAGCGAGGTGTTTCCTCCGACCTTCCTTGTCGAGCCGCCTGATAATGTTGGCCTCGTTGTCGGACACGGACAAGGGAAACCCCTCAAAGAAATCCTTTTCCACAAAGCAGGGTGGCAGACCGAAGGCCCCGGCGCCCGCCCCTCCGTCGGTCACTTCAACCCCATCATCTGGTCGACTCTGTTTCTTGCTGATCAAAGCATATTGACGCTCAGTGTCCGGGGAACCCGAGGACCCACTAGATCCTTCCCTGCCCGAGTCGGAGGTCGGGCCCATCTGCGTGGCTTATTGCGGCCTCACCAATCTCTTGCTGATTTTCTTGTCTTGAGTTAGCTTCAACAACCTCTCGCGATGCTCTGCCATGTGACCTACAAAGGAAGTGTACTTGGGTTAGCTACATACATTAAATAAAACAAATAAAGAGGAATGTCAATAGAGCAAATTAAGGAACCTAAGAGGTCTACGGCTTGCCCGTAAGATTAGCACTCGACGAGCGCCTTGGTATTGATCGGGCGCACCTCGAATGTCGGATAGCCATCCTTATCAAGAATGTCGTCCCCTTCCCTCGTAACCCACCGAGTAGGAAAGAAGCCATCGACAAACTTGTTCAGGACGCCATAAGCTTCCTCGTCCTTAGCACTCATACCCCCAGCAGGAGTATGGTAGTATCCAGGTCCATGGTCGTAATGGCCCGAACACCAGTGAATGGGAAACTTAGAGACTTTCCCAACCTCGGGATTACCCTCAGCATCCAAACACGGCTCCCCGTCCTCGTCCACCACAGCAGCCGGTTCGAACAACGAATTTACGATTGTTTGGGTATACGGTTGCAAAATATACCACTTATCCTTAAAATCTCGCATAGAATCCATATACATCCTAAACAGTCTCTTCGACTGCTTAAGGGACACCCAATTGTGCTTCCCTTCTCGGGACTACCGTTATAGATGAAAAACCCTGAAGAACAGGGGAATCGTCGCCCCAATCCTCAGGAAGCGGCAGGTGAGTTCGAATGCCCGGAGAAAGGCAATCGCATTAGGATGAATTTGGGAGGGGCCAGGTTCAGGTGGTTAAACACTCCCACCTGGAATTAATTGAAGGGAAACCGGAGCCTGAGATCTTTAAATACGATCTCATACATGGGAAATGTGTCATGTGTAAACTCCGAGAAGATACGGGCATCCCTCGTCGGCCAAATAATCTTAAAGTTTCTCTAAAATCCCTCCTGGCTGCCCCCATACTCGACAATAATGTAAGCTTGTTTACCGAAATAGTTATAGATCGAAGCTATTCCCCGGGGTTCAGCACCAACCCAATCCAGAGTGGGGTCGTCGATAGTGTCGACCAGAGTGATGCTTTCTTCTGCAGTTCTTGTTTCCTCAACGTCATTACGCCTTGAGGACTCAGGAATATCAGCCATTTACCTGCAAAGTATAGGAAACTGGTGAATTCGACAGCAAATCCGCTTTTCTTCCATAAAGACGGGGAGAAGTAAGCAACACAGACCAAGTCAACGACCATTTAAGACTTGTAAAACAGGGAACACGTAGACCTCGACCAAACACCGACCTTAGTGGCGGACGTGTATCAATCATGAATGACGCGTGCATAACATGAATATCGTGAGAGAAGGATGAACCCCACGACCAAGTTCATAATGTTGCTGGCCAGATACAAGAATACTACAGGAAAAACTAGCCTACATACTAACGAAAGGATGAATCTCCCGACCAAGTTCATAAATCTACTAGCCAAACGCATGAGTCTCACGGGCACGATCGTAAACCGTATGCCTAAACTTATGAATGTCGCGGGCGTAGTCACGAATCAGGCACCTAGGGTGCTTAAATTTCTCGGGCACAATCCCCAGACATGAAATTCTACCACTAAAACACCATCAAAATCTATCTACAACATGAGATATCAAAGGGAAAAAACACTTACTTGGGAGAAGAGTGAGGAGCGACGGTGGTGGAGATGAACACATGGCAAACGACGCGGCGGTCTCAGCGATGCTAGGAAAACGCACGGTGATTGAAAACAGAGAAAATATGAGAGTGTGAAGATGTGAAAACAAACTATGGGTCCTGAAGCCCTATTTATAGAGGTGATGTGGAATATGAAACGTCGTTCCAGGGAACCACGAACCGCCTCCGTCCTCGACGCCTACTCGCATAGACAATGATGACCCTACTCCATAGGGAGGTATTATGGTTTCCAAGATCCGCACCACGTGTTTGACTGACGCGTCACCACCTCCCTGCGAGCGCTCCTCGAACACTTCTCGTTCGCTGCACGGGGCAAAACACGAACCAAGCGATGTCTCATATCCCCGATTGAAAACCCTTGTGTCGCGCAAGCGAGTCTCTCGAAAGGGCGAACTTGAATCAAGTCATAACTCCCATACCAGGAGCAATAACTTGGGGGCTCCTGTTCTGGACTGGGCCCGCCCGTGGCCCAATCACCAGTGAGGCCCAATCCAAGCTTGCCAACATTCGTTAATTGGATTAGTTTAGTTGGTTTTATTTTATTTCTTTCTATTTTGGGTTGAGTATCTCTAATGTTCAATTTTAATACTTTTGTTTATTAAAAATTATTGAAATATTAAATTAGATTTGTTAAAATATTAGATTAGATTTGATTAGATTTAATATTTAAATATAATCTAAGTTGGGTACGTTCAAGTCCAATTAGAGTTGTATATAAATGGTTCTAGTCTGTATTATTATTTGTACAATTCAATAATACAAATTCTTATTTCCTTTATTATTCTCTCCTTACTAAAAGTGTCTCACATACTAACAAATTGGTATTCAGAGCTTTCGTTATTGTTCTTGATCAAGTTTTCAAAAATTTCACGTCAGAGATCGTATTTCTAGGGCAAGTGATTCAATCGCTGTGAAGATGACTAGTGATAAGGGCATTCCGAATTCTCTTCCAATGCTTGGCGATAAGAATTGGATCTGATGGAAAAAACAGATGCAGTCCTTTTTTGGCTTCCATGAAACTCTAGAAGTGGTTACCGACGGTGTTCCTACGTTGGCTGCAAATGCAACCGACGAACATAAAAAAGCTCACAACAAAGTAAAAAAGAAAGATTACAAGGCTGCTTATTGCATTCGGACGGCGGTCGGTGCTATTAATTTCGACAAAATCTCTCATACTGAAACGGCGAATGAGGCATGAGATATTCTGGTGAAGTATTATGAAGGAGGTGAAAAAGTCAAGGTTGTCAAGTTACAAACGTTGCATCGATAATATGAGTTGTTGTCGATGGGAGAAGATGAAAAAGATGTTGAATATGTGTCAAAGGTTCAAAAACATGTCCATCTCATGAAGGATTGTGGAGAAACCATAACTGATAAGATGATAGTTGAGAAGGTAATGAGAATGTTGACCTCTCACTTTGATCACGTTATCGTAGATATTAAAGAATCCAACAATCTTGAAACCATTAAAGTGGAAGATTTGGTTGGTTCGTTGGAGGCGCATGAGATGAGGATTGTCGAAAGGAAAGGAGTGTAAGACTGGATACAGGCTCTGCAAGCTCAATCATGGAAAAAGGATGGTGGTTCCAAGAAATTCAAAGGCAAGTTCGACAAGACTCAGGGCAAGAAGTCTTGGTCGAAACCTCACAAACATCAGGTCAAAGATGAAGCTTCTAAATCCTCGAAAGGAGGAGGAGGAAACTATCGAAAGGGAAAAGAAGATAAAAAAGGTGTGGAGTGTTATAACTGTGAAAAGTGGGGTCACGTAGCCAAGAATTGTTGGTACAGAAAAGATAGAGGATTGACAAGCAAGGACGAAGGAGCAAACCTTACACGCCAAGATTCAGATGATTCTAAAGGTGCTATAGTGGTTATGGCTATAGTTGTAGATAACCATGTCGAATCCAAAATCTGGTTTCTCGACTCAGTCTTCTCAAACCACATGACTGGTCGAAAGGAGTGGTTGCCAGATTTTGACGATTTGTAGAAGAGCAAGGTAAAACTTGCTGATAATAGTTTGTTGCAAGCAGAAGGTAATGGAAATATAGTCTTTCAAATGAGTAATGGAGGGAAAGCTATAATCAAAGATGTGTTTTATGTACCTGGAATAAAGTGCAACTTGCTAAGTGTTGGACAACTAGTAAAAAAGGTTTCTCAGTTGTCATGAAAGATGGAGTTTTGAAATTGTTCGACACCAAGAACAATTTGGTCTTAAAATCTCTGTTGTTGAAGAACATGACATTTAAGACTATGATCAGTTCGACTGAAATTCAATGTTCAAAAACTGTTATTGACCACAAGGAGAGTTGGTTGTGGCATTTGAGGTTTGGACATTTGAATTTTCGATCACTCAATCAACTGATTACTCAAGATATGGTTAATGGAATTCCAAGTCTTGAGATGCCTGAAAAACTTTGTGAAGGTTGTTTAGTAGGAAAGCAATCTAGAAATTCTTTTCTTTTCGACTATGCCAATGAGATCATCTTGCACACTCGAAGTAGTACATTCAGATGTATGTGGTTCATTCGAAGAACATACAATTGATGGAAATAAATATTTTGTTTCATTTGGTTACGGGTTTAGTCGAAATTTATGGATCTATGTGATCAAACGAAAGGACGAAGTATTCGAAATCTTTAAGAGATTTAAGATACTTGTCTAAAACTAGAGTGAGAAGAAAATCAAAGTTCTGCGAACAGATGGAGGTGGCGAATACACATCCAATATGTTTGAAGATTTGTGTGCAGAACATGGTGTTGATCATGAGGTAACTGCTCCTTATCCACCTCAACATAATGGAATTTCTATATTAGATATGGTGAGATGCATGATGAAGCAAAAGAATTTTCCAAAGTCTTTATGGGGAGAAGTTGTTTCGAATGCAGTTTATATTTTGAATAGGTGTCCTACCAAGATATTGAAGAACAAAGTTCCTGAATAAGTATGGAGTAGTAAACGACCATCATTGAGTCATTTGAAGGTGTTTGGCTCTATGTGTTACAAGCATGTTCCTGATGCAAGGAGAAGGAAGCTTGATGACAAGAGTGAACCTATTATTCTGATAGGATATCATAAAACTGGTGCATACAGACTATTCAATTCAGTTAATGAGAAGATTGTGTTGAGTTAAGATATTATGATTAATGAAAATTCTTAATGGGATAGGAGGTCTAGCTATTCATTAACAAGACATTGATGAGTTCTGATGTCGATGAAGAAACTGATGAATAGAGGTCGAAGGAATTGTTCAGAATTCAGTCAAAGTCGAAGAATAAGTAGTTGCTGACATTCCCGACACAATCGAAGTCGAAGAGGTTGTGGTTGAAATAAGCCAAAGACCTCAAAGAAATAGAGTTCTTCCAACAAGACTTTATGATTATGAAGTGATGGGTGATGATGAAGTCAGGCCAGATGGAGAATTAGTTCATTTTGTTTTACTTGCAGGTGTTGAACCCATTAACTATAGTGAAGCTTTGATGACTAAATAGTGGAGGTTAGCTATGTTCGAAGAGTTACAGGAAATCGAAAGAAACAACACATGGGAGTTAGTCGAGTTGTTAACACATACATAAGCTATCGAAGTAAAGTGGGTATTCAAGTTGAAACATAATGTTGATGGCTCGATAGCAAGACATAAAGCAAGATTAGTAGCTCGAGGGTTTCTTCAAAGAGAAGGACTCGACTACTCTGAAGTATTTGCTCCAGTAGCAAGATTGGAGACTGTTCGACTAGTGGTAGCATTGGCATTCAAACAAGGCTGGTCGACATTTCATTTAGATGTGAAATCAACATTTCTGAATGGTCCTTTAGACGAACAGGTCTATGTAACACAACCTCCAGTATTTACGATTCAGAAGGAAGTGAGTAAAGTATATAAATTGCACAAAGCGCTTTATGGCATCAAGCAGACACTAGGGCATGGAACAAGAAGATAGACTCATACTTAGTCAAATTGGGATTTGTCAAATGCAAATCTAAGTATGGTGTCTATGTTCAGGTTGTAGCACAAGATATAATAATCATCCACTTATATGTTGATGACATGCTAGTAAATGGAAATAGCTTAGAGAACTTATCGAAGTTCAAAGAGCAGATGATGAAGGAATTTAAAATGTATGATCTGGGAAAATTGTCTTGTTTCTTAGGTATGGAATTTCAAATGTTGAAGCAAGGTATGGTGCTACATCAAAGGAAGTATGTCAAAGAAATACTCAAGAGATTCAGAATGGATGATTCAAATCCTGCATCCTCATCTGTCAAACCAAATGTAAAATTGGAGAAGAATGGAGAGGAAGACAAAGTTGATGTAACTTTGTTCAAGTAAATTGTGGGATCTCTAAGGTATGTGTGCAACAGCCGACCTAATATAGGTTTCGCTGTAGGATTAGTAAGCAGATATTTGAGTGAACCAAGAGTGTCACATATGAAGGCTACAAGAAGAATTTTGAGATATTTGAAGGGTTAGATAAACTGTGGAATACTATTTCGACGTGACTCTGAAGACAAAGAAGTAATAGTTAATTGTTTTTCAGATGTTGATTGGTGTGGAGATAAGGAAGATCGAAGAAGCACAACTGGATTTTTCTTTCAAGTATTTGGTGCCCCAATCTCATGGTGTTCGAAGAAACAACCTGTGGTGGCATTATCATCTTGTAAAGTGGAATATATAGCAGGATCCTATGCTGCATGTCAAGAAATTTGGAGCAGGTCTGTACTTGAAGAAATAAAGGTAGAAGTGAAGAAACTTCTTATATTACAAATCGACAACAAGTCAGCCATAAATCTGGCGAAAAATCTAGTTATGCATGGAAGAAGTAAACATATTGAAGCAAGGTTTCACTTCTTGAGGGAAAAGGTAAATCAAGGTGAACTTGAAATAAGACATTGATCGAGTGAAGCACTGTTGGTCGACAGTTTTACCAAAGGATTGAAGATTGTCAAGTTCATGAATTTGAGAAAGAAATTAAGAATAGTTCAGATTGACTATTTTTGAAGATGTTCGACAACTTGAATTATGAGGTGTGTTGAAATATTAAATTAGATTTGTTAAAATATTAGATTTGATTTAATTAAATTTAATACTTTAATATAATCCAAGTTATGTAAGCTCAAACCCAATTAAAATTGTATATAAGTAGTCTTAATCTTTATTATTATTTGTATAATTTAATAATATAAATTCTTATTTTCTTTATTATTATCTCTTCACTAAAAATACTCCACGCATTACCAAAAATAAAAAATAATATAAACGACAAGTTAACGGTGTATGTTGGTTGTTAGGGATGTCAATGGGGCGGGGCGGGGCCGGGGGGACACTTCCCCATCTTTTTCCCCGCCATCAAATTCATTCCCCGTCCCCGTCCCCGATCTCCGTCACGGGGGAATTTCTATCCCCATCCCCGTTCCCCGCGGATCCCCGTTCCCCGCGGGGATCCCCATAGATCCTACATTTATTCATTAATATTTTATTTTTTTAAAATGTTTATATTTTCTATAAAAATAAAAAGCACAAAGAATTCACATATTTATTATGTTATTAAAAAATACTAGTATTTGACATTTATTATTTTTTATTAAAAATACTAATGGAACACAAAATAATAATATTTTTTTTATAAATTTCTATAAAATGCTATAAAATTCAACAAAATGAACTATAATACTTTTTAAAGTAACAATATGCTTAAACAACTAAAAAAATCCAACAACATAATTATGCTTAAAAAACTATACTTCATCAAAACTAATAAGGGATAATTATAAAATTTAGCATCATGAGTATGCTTGAAAAGCTAAAAAATACTTCATAATAAGTCAACTAAAAGCAAAAGTCAACATATCTCTATTTGCTCAATTGATAACACACGTAAAGTAGAAATATCAAAATACTTAAAACAAAGTTACATATAAATAAACTAAAATATTAAGCAAAATATCCAAACAAGTAATGATCAATCATGTCTCTCTTTCCAACTTCTCCTTGCAAGGTCTTCTTCCTCATTCCACAATTAGATATGACTTTCTTTTTCCTACGAAAAGTAAACAATCAATAATTATATTTACTTAAAAAATATTTATTTATTTATTTTTATAAATAAACATAAAGGAAATGACTAAAAAACCTAATCTAAAATATATATATATTAAATTAACTATATTAAAATAATAGGCGGGGCGGGGTCCCCGCGGGGCGGGGGGTGTATTCCCCGTCCCCGTCCCGAAATGCTCTCGGGGGAATTTTTCTCCCCATCCCCGCCCCCACGGGGGAAAATTCTCCATCTTTGGGGTCCCGAACGGGGCGTTCCCCGCGGGGATCCCCATTAACAGGTCCAAACTGACATCCCTATTGGTTGTATATTTAAATGCTTAATTTATTTTAAAATATTTTTTTGAGAGATTTAAAATTAGAATTTTGGATTGTCTTTATGCTTAGGCCATCTGGCATTAAGACACCTGGCACTGAATCTTATAATTCCATTCTATTTTAATATTATCAAGTATCATTTTTTTAAATGGATCAAATACAAATTAAAAGTATGAAATATTTTACAAACTTAACATAAGAATACAAAAAATTATTTAAAAATAGAGAGAAAAAAACAAAGTGCAAAAGACTGCATATAAACAAACATATTAATAAATGAAAAATGAAAAATTTGGGATAGAATATTTTGTATAAGAAATATTAACAAAATAACTCAATGCAAAGCGTTAAATATGAAAAAAAATGTTTATATAACACAAATTACAATAGATTTTCTACTAATATAAAGTATCTAACAAATTGTATATTTTTTACACAATCCCATAATTATTACATATTATTTTGTTCGACATGAATTTGTTATTTCCACCTGGTTATGCCACATACTGTTTAAGAAATATGTTATACATTATCATTTTATTTTATGTTAAAAAATAAAATACCATACAATAGTTTATCTGCTAAATATGAAAGACATAAGTGTGAGGCTATTCGCCAAACTCTTTAACAAAAAATATATTTGAATGAGTTTTCAATAAAAAAATATATAAAAGATTTTAGCTAAAGTTTTTTAAAGTATTTGCTTATATTAACGATTGAAAGAAATGTTTAAGAAAATAATATGAAGAATTTATTTTAGAAAATTATTAAATTAAAAAAATTAATTAAATTTAAATATGTTAGATTGTCACTCGAGTAATCTTTTTTTGTCCTCTACTATTTGTTATTTGGGAAATTTTAAAAGAGATATTTACTTAATTTTTTATTGAAAAGGATATTTACTCCCTCCTTTCATAATAAGTGTTTCATTTATATTTTTTTATGTTTCAAAATAAATATCTTTTTAGAATATCAATACAATATTTATTATTAATTTTCACTATTATATGTTAGTGCGTGAGACACTTTAGTGAAGAGATAAAGAAAGAATAAAAATTTATATTATTGAATTGTATAAATAATGAGAAAAATTAGGACTATTTATATACAATTCTAATTGGGTTTGGGTCTACACAATTTAGATTATATTTAAATATTAAATCTAATTAAATCTAATATAATATAATATTTTAACAGATCTAATTTAATATTTCAACACATTCTCATAATCTAAGTTGTCGAACATCCTCAAAAATAGTCAATCTGAACTATTCCTAATTTCTTTCTCAAATTCAGGAATTTGTCAATCTTCAATCATTCGGTGAAAATGTCGGTCAACCGTGTTTCACTCGAGCAATGTCTTACTTCAAGTTCACCTCGATTTACCTTTTCCCTAAAGAAGTGAAACATTGCTTCAATATGTTTACTTCTTCCATGTAGAACGAGATTGTTCGCCAGATTTATGGCTAAGTTATTGTCGATTTGCAATACAAGAAGTTTCTTCACTTCGACCTTCATTTCTTCAAGTACAGATCTTATCCAAATTGCATGACATGCAACATAGGATCCTGCTATATATTCAGCTTCACAAGATGATAATGCCACCACAGGTTGTTTCTTTGAACACCATGAGATTGAGGCATCAAATACTTGAAAGAAATATTCAGTTGTGCTTCTTCGATCTTCTTTATCTCCACACCGATTAGCATCTGAAAAATAATTAATTATTTCTTCTTTGTCTTCGGAATCTCATCGAAATAGTATTCCACAGTTTATCGAACCCTTCAAATATCTCACGATTCTTCTTGCAACCTTCATATGTGACACTCTTGGTTCACTCATATATTTTCTTACTAATCCTACAGCGAAACCTATATCAGATCGGCTGTTGCACACATACCTAAGAGATCCCACAATTTATTTGAACAAAGTTACATCGACTTTGTCTTCCTCTACATTCTTCTCCAATTTTACATTTGGTTCGACATGTGAAGATGCACGATTCAAATCATCTATTCTGAATCTCTTGAGTATTTCTTTGACATACTTCCTTTGATGTAGCATCATACCTTGCTTCGACATTTGAAATTCCATACCTAAGAAACAAGACAATTTTCCCAAATCAGACATTTCAAATTCCTTCATCATCAGCTATTTGAACTTCAACAGGTTCTCCAAGCTATTTCCAGTTACTAGCAAGTCATCGATATATAAGCAGATGATTGTTATATCTTGTGCTACAACCTGAATATATACACCATACTCAGATTTGCATTTGAAAAATCCCAATTCGACTAAATATGAGTTGATCTTCTTGTTCCATGTCTTAGATGCCTGCTTGCGGCTATAGAGCGCTTTGTGCAACTTATATACTTTACTCACTTCCTTTTAAATCACAAATCCTGGAGGTTGTGTTACATAGACCTCTTCGTCTAAAGGACCATTCAGAAATACTGATTTCACATCTAAATGAAATGTCGACCAGTCTTGGTTGCATGCCAATGCTACCACTAGTCGAACAGTTTTCAATCTTGCTACTGGAGCAAACACTTCAAAGTAGTTGAGTCTTTCTCTTTAAAGAAACCCTCGAACTACTAATATTGTTTTATGTCTTGATATTGAACCATCAACATTATGTTTCAACTTGAATATCCATTTTTCTTCGACATCTTTTATATGTGCTGACAATTCGACTAACTCCCATGTGTTCTTTCTTTCGATAGCCTGTAACTCTTTGACCATAACTAACTTTCATTGTTTAGTCTTCAAAGCTTCGCTATAGTTAATTGGTCCAGCACCTGCAAGTAAAGTAAAATGAACTAATTCTCCATCTGGTGTGACTTCATCATCACCCACCACTTCATAATCATGAAGTCTTGTTGGAAGAACTCTATTTCTTTGAGGTCTTTGGCTTGTTTCAGCCACAACCTCTTCGACTTCGACTGTGTTGGGATGTCAGCAACTGCTTCTTCTTTGACTTCGACTGGATTCTCAATAATTCCTTCGACCTCTACTTCATCAGTTTCTTCATCGACATCAGAACTCATCAATGGCTTATTAATTGAATTGCTAGAATTTCAATTCCAAGCAGAATTTTCATTGATCACAATATCTCGACTCAACACAATCTTCTCATTAACTGGATTGAATAATCTGTATGCACTAGTTTTATGATATCCTACCAAAATCATAAGTTCATTCTTATCATCAAATTTTCTTCTTATTTCATCAAGAACATGCTTGTAACACATAGAGTCAAACATACAACTACCAACTACAAGTTTTATCAACTACAAATTTTATCAAACACAACATAAAATAATCTCCAAAACTACATCGAGACTACAAATCTGATCCATCACATGGAAATAGTTAATGCTACATTTTCTATTAGTATTATTTTATAAAGATAAAGAATTCACTTTACCCATATTCCAATTTTCCACCGTATCGCATAAGTTTTGTTAGTAACTAGTAATATTTCACACTCCTTTCTCTCTCCCATCTTCTTCTAAACCCCATTTTTTATATCACTCACAGACCTTTTCTATACTTACACACCACAATTTCTCTATCTCACTTCAAAAATCTATCCTTTATCGTTCCCATCATTTGCGATATAACCTCTTGAAAGTCCATTATTTAGCAAGATCATAGTTTCAAAAAAGAAAAAGAAATGAATCTTGTATCAAATCTGCTCAAGATATGTAAATGTACACAACACATGTTATTCAAATAAAGAAGTCAAGCCCCCACTATGATGAAGATCTAACTGGAATGACATTCTTTTTCGTGTTTATGTTTTTTTATACGAGTTAAAGTTTTGATTTTTCTAATTTTTTTAGATTATATGCAGTACTGATGTTGCTTGATGATGTAGTGGTGAAATTTGTGGATTCTTATGTTCTGAAATTTATCTTACTGTAATTTGTAAGTTTATTTTCTTCTGTTTAGTGCAACCCAATTCAAACCACCCATTTAACTTGTGTTTCGAACAAACCGTCATCCGTTGGAACCGAAGGTCGTCATGGTCGAAAGTAATCCAGTTTTATCATTCGTGGTTATATTCGGATTGAAGATTTTGGATTTCGATCCTACCCGTCTGATTGTCCAGGTTATAGGAACAAGAGTCGTAGTTATTGGTCATCTAAATTTATCTACTGTTTGTTCAAAGTCAGGTTTAGTTTAGGATGTGATTAAAGTCTCGTTCTTCGAAGAAAGTCCTTTTTATTTCTGAGTCAATAAAAAATTCTTGTGAGAATCGTGACATGTTCATACTAGTCACACCTATCATGTTCACTTTTTTAAGGAAAGTTTGTCTGATACACAACTAGAATGGTTCTATCAATATTTGGGAATACTTGGTTGCTGATCTTTACAAGCAGTATCAATATAATGCTGACCTTACACCGACTCGTGTGCAATTATAAAACATGATTATGGATTCAAATGAAGGATTCAGGGAATATGTCCAGAAGTGGAAAGACTTAGTTGAAAGGGTGCAACCTTCCTTGTTTGACTGGGAGCTAGTTGATATGTTTGTGGGCACTCTGACAGGTTCATTCTTTAATTATCTAATTGAGAGTTCTTCGTCTGATTTTACTGAACTGATTCTAACTGGGGAACGAGATGAAAGTGGTATTAAGAGCGGAAAAATTCAAGTGGTTGCGTCTTTGAATGTTGTAAAGAAGACGTTCAATAATAAAAAGGAAACCAATGTTGTTTATGACCAGAAGGCTCGTGGTAAAAATGACCGCAATCAGTCCGTGGGAGCGGTATTAATTTCTAATATTGCACCTGTTCAACAACAACAATAGGGAAATAGGCATGGGTCTGATGCTCCGGGAAGGCAGTTTACCAAGATTAATATGTCAATGTCTCAGGCATTACAACATTTACTAAAAGCTGAACTGATTACGCTAATGGATCCTCCTCAGAATCCCAACACCTCATCTCCTATGTACAATCTGAACGCGAGATGTGCCCACCATTCTAACAGTTTTGGGCAGGACACCAACAATTATTGGACCCTGAAAAACAAAATTCAGGATATGATTGACAACAAGGAGATTGAGTCTGATCCTCCGGAGACCCCGAATGTAATTATTGCGCCAATGTCGGAGCATGACAAAGACATAAGTGTAATTGACGATGTTCTTTATGTGGCTACTGTAAGTGAATTGATTACTCCTCTACCATTTATCAAGAAGAATTTGCTGCAGGCCGGTTTATTTCTGGACTGTGTTGAAAAATGTTACTGTTGCGCAGTACAACCCAATGGCTGCATGTTACTGATGGAAGACATTCAACGCATGATGGACAATCATATAATTCTGACCGAGAAGGTTCCGTCTGCTGAGAATCTGTGTCAAGATTTATCTGTAATTTCGAGCACTCCTGTCAGGATCACCTCCAAAGGTCTTGTAAGGATTACTACCAACCCGAAAGTTGCTCCCCTGATCATCACTACACGTGGACCTATCCCATATTCCTCAGATAAAGTTATTCCTTGGAATTATGGATCTGACGTCTACTACCATGGCGTCAAACAAGAACTAACGACTGTCAAAGATGAGGTTACTGAAGTTGTTGATCCCGGCATTGACAATATTGTTGGAACTAGTAAGGTTACTAGAAGCGGAAGGGTTTTCTCTCTGGAAATATCTCTGAAGACTCTTGCTACATTTGTTAGAGTTACTGCTACTGAGTCAAATGTTGAGGCTCGGGGCAAAGAGAGAATGACGAAGCCTGCCCAGACAGAGGCATCTAAGGAAGCTACAGTTGAAGACACCTCTAGACAAGAGTTGGAAGAGGTATTGAAGATCAACTGCAAGAGTGACTATAAGATTGTTGAACAGCTGGGGCAGACCCCATCCAAGATCTATATGTTATCTTTGTTACTGTGTTCTGAAGCTCATGCACAGGCTTTAGTAAAGTTCTTGAAGACTCCTCACGCGCCACAAGAGATCTATGTCGATCAATTTGGAAGTTATGTTGCTAGATTAACGATCAACAATGGATTAGGTTTCTCTGATGTTGATCTGACTCCTGAGGAAAGAAACCACAATAAGGCCATGTATGTCTCCATTGAATGCAGGGGCACTACTTTGGCTCATGTATTGGTTTATATTGGTTCTTCGTTGAATGTTCTACCTAAAGGCGCTCTTGACAGACTTGATTGCAAAGGGGTCGTACTGAAACCTAGTGATATTGTAGTTCGAGCCTTTGATGGGTCAAAAAGGATGGTACACGGGGAAGTGGATCTTCCGATCAAGGTAGGTTCGCAGATCTTTGAATCTACCTTCTATGTAATAGATATTCGGCCAGCTTATTATTTCTTACTGGGACGCCCCTGAATCCATGGGGCAGGCGCTGTCACCTCTACCCTACATCAGAAATTAAAGTATCTTGTGAACGGAAAGACTGTTACTGTCTGCGGTGAAAAGGAGTATATGGTAAGCCACTTGAACTCTTTTTGGTATGTAGATATGGAAGGAGAATTCATCGAGACTCCTTGTCAGACATTCGAAGTTATTTCTCATGCCTCAACTGAAGATTTCTCCACCATTCCCAAAGTTACTAGAGTTCTGCCCAGGATAGCTTCATTAAAAGATGATAAATCTACTATAGAAGAAGGTGGTTGTACTATTTAGGGTCAGCTTCCTGACATCCCTTATAAATTTGACAAGTTTGGTTTGGGTTTCACTGTAGAGGGTCATAGGGTTGTTCGTCACTCTCGAGTTGGAAGGCCGCCTTTCCGCATCAGCAATAACAGAGTCAACGTAATAGAAGATGCTGACAGTAATTATGACCTTGATAGTTGGATCTTTCCTACCATTCGCAAAGGGCGCAACAACTGGAAGACGAAAGATATCATCTTTATCTCCTTTAGTCAAGAGTAATAGCTACATTTCTGTTTTTTATTGCTTTCAGGTTTTGACTTTGTAATACTTGAACAATGACTTTAATCCTTGTGCCTTGCCCGGGGCATAATGGTGCATTTGTTAGGGTTACCATTTCATAAACATATTTTCATTTAATAAAGCATTGGATGTTTTGCATTCAAATTTTGTGCTCTCTGTCTTTCTTTTACTATTATCACTTTCAAATAGCTATGTGTTCTTATACACACCCACATAATACATTAAAGATCCACATCCACTCTGGATCCCGTTGATAACGATCCTGTTATTGCCACTTATACATTGAAAATCCGATCTACCAAGCCGAGGACGAAGGTGAGGAAGATTGTGAAATACCAGGAGAACTTGCCAGATTCTTAGTGCAAGAAGAGAAAGATATTCAACCACATGAAGAGCCAGTTGAAGTGGTAAACTTGGGTTCTAAAACAGACAGAAAAGAGTTCAAGATAGGTTCCAACTTAGAGGATAGTGTCAAGAACAAGTTAATACAGATGTTGCATGAATATGTTGAGATCTTTTCTTGGTCATACGAAGACATGTCGGGGCTTGATACCGATATTGTGGTTCACCGTCTGCCGATGAAAGAGGGTTGTGCTTCGATAAAACAGAAGGTTCATTATATGTGTCCCGAGATGTCAAAGAAGATAAAGGATGAAGTTATGAAACAATTCAACGCATGGTTCTTAGCAGTGACATCATATCCTCAATGGGTTACAAATGTTGTTCCGGTACCAAAGAAAGACAGCAAGGTACGTATGTGTGTAGACTACGGGAATCTGAATAGGGTGAGCCCCAAAGATGACTTCCCACTTCCATAAATTGATGTTTTGGTCGACAACACCGCTCAGCACAAGGTATTCTCCTTCATGGACGGTTTCTCAGGGTGTAATCAGATCAAGATGGCACCCGAAGACATGGAAAATACTATTTTTGTTACACAGTGGGGCACTCTCTGCTACAAGGTTATTCCTTTTGGGTTGAAGAATGTCGACGCAACATATCAGCGTGTTGTGGTAGCTTTATTCCGTGACATGATTCATCACGAGATAAAGGTCTATGTCGATGATATGATAGCCAGGTCATAGACTGAAAAAGAGCATCTAGAACATCTACATAAGTTGTTTGAAAGACTGAGGAAGTATTAGCTGAGATTGAATCCGAACAAGTGCACCTTTAGGGTGAGATCTGATAAACTCCTGGGTTTTGTTGTCAGCGGTAAAGGAATTGAGGTTGATCCCGCTAAAGTTAAAGTCATTCAAGAAATTCCAGCTCCCGTACTGAGAAGGAAGTCAGAGGTTTCTTGGGATGGTTGAACTATATTGACAGTTATATTTCTCATTTGACCGCTACCTGTGAGCCAATCTTTAAGTTACTGAAGAAAGATCAGGTAGTGAAATGGAACGAAGATTTCTAGATAGCCTTTGACAAAATCAAGGAGTACCTACAAGAACCTCAATTTTTTTATGCTATCAGTTGAAGGAAGACCTCTAATCATGTACCTAACAGTGTTAGAGAACTCAATGGGGTGTGTACTGGGCCAGCATGACGAGTCTGGTCGAAAAGAGCATACAATATACTACCTTAGCAAAAAGTTTACCGACTATGAAACAAGATATTCACTGCTCAAAAAAACTTGATATGCTTTGGCATGGGCTACTCGCCGACTAAGACAGTATATGTTAACTCATACTACTATATTAATCTCTAAAATGGATCCCATCAAATACATATTCCACAAGCCAACTCTCTCCATAAGGATAGCCCGATGGCAAATGGTCTTAACAGAATACGAAATTCAGTACACCACTCAGAAGGAAGTTAAAGGAAGTGTATTGGCAGATCATTTGGCGCATCAAGCTGTAGATGATTACCAATCTATGAATTTTGAGTTCCTGGATGAGAACATCATGATAGTTACAGATTGTGAAGAACCTGGACCGTATGAAGGACTTGAGACAGGATCCTGATGGACTATGCTTTTTTATGGAGCCTCTAATTCACTCGACAATGGAATTGGTGTTGTAATTATATCTCATCAGGGTTTCCATACACCCTTCACCGCCCGATTATGTTTCGACTGTACCAACAATATGCCTGAATACGAAGTGTGCATCATGGGTATTAAAGTTGCTATTGACATGAGAATCAAGTTCTTGAGCGTATATGGAGACTCATCCCTGGTAATCTGTCAGATTAAGGGAGAATGGGATACTAAGCATCTGAATCTCATTCCGTACCGAGAGCATGTGTTAACCTTAATTCCGTATTTCGAGGAGATCACTTTTGAGCATATCCCAAGAGAAGAGAATCAGTTGGCAGACGCGTTATCCACCATGTCGTCTATGTTTAAAGTCGGATGGAACAACGAGGCTCCCATAATTACCATTGAGAGGCTAGACAAATCAGCACATTGCTATGAAATTGACACTAATGGAGTAGAAGAGAAGTCTTGGTTTCATGAAATGAAAATATATCTTGAGGCTTAAGAGTATCCTGAAGGAGAATCCATCAACAACAAGAAATTCCTACTGAGGTTCTCATATAAGTTCTTCCGGAGCAACGAAATTTTGTACATGCGCAACCATGATTCGACTCTGCTTCATTGTATGGACAAGAAAGAGGCGGAGAATATTATGGAAGATATGCATGAAGGTATTTTTGGTACTCATTCCAGTGGACATACTATGGCTAAGAAAATTCTGAGAGCGGGTTACTATTGGTCGACTATGGAAATTGACTGTCATCACCACTCAAGAACTTGTCACAAGTGCCAGATCTATGCTGACAAAGTACATGTGCCTCGAGTATCTTTGAATGTCTTGACTACTCCTTGGCCATTTGCAATGTGGGGCATTAATATGATTGGAAAGATCAAACCTACTGCTTCCAACGGATATCTCTTCATCCTCGTCACGATTGATTACTTCACAAAGTGGGTTGAAGCAGCCTTGTTTGCCTCTGTTACCAAGAATATGGTCGCTCGATTCATTAAGCATAACCTTATTTGTCAGTATGGTATACCCAAAAGGATTATCACAGATCATGGTACCAATCTCAATAATACTATGATCACGGAACTCTATACGCAGTTCAAGATCAAGCACCATAATTCTTCTTTGTATCGATCGAAGATGAATGGTGCAGTGGAAGCTGCCAATAAGAACATTAAGAAGATTGTGCAGAAAATGGTTGTGACCTACAAAGACTGGCACGAGATGTTACCATTTTCTCTTCATGGCTATCGCACCTCAGCTCAGACATCAACTGGGGCAACCCCATTCTCTCTAGTCTATGGTATGGAGGTTGTATTACCTATCGAAGTTCAGATTCCTTCCTTAAGAATTATGAAATATGCAGACTTGGACGAAGACGAGTGAATTCAAACTAGGATAGATCAGTTGAGTTTAATTGACGAGAAGAGGCTTGTGGTTGTCTATCATGGTCAGATGTATCAGAAGCGTATGATCAAAGCCTTCAATAAGAAAAGCAAGCATCTGGTATATCAGGCTGGTGATTTGGTAATAAAGCGCATCATCCTACCGCAAGGTGATCCCAGGGGAAAATGCACTCCTACCTACGAAGGGCCATTTGTGATCAGGAAGATACTTTCGGGCGGTGTTATGATACTTACCACCATGGATGGTGAAGATCTTCCACACCCTGTGAACGCGGACATATTTAAAAGATACTACATAAAAATGACCCGCTAGGTTGACTGGCCTAGGAAAAAATAAGGGCATCCCAGCGAGCCAAAATGGTTCGGCCAAAAATCAGGGATATATATATATATAAAAGATTGTACACCCGAAAAATTGAAAACCTGAAAATGCAGCTTGGGCAAAAAAGGGTATCCCGGTGGACTGAAAACCCGAAAGGGTGGTCCAGGAAAAAATAGGGATTAAAGCGTACGACTATGTCCTGTTGGATCACTTACATCCAGCTTTATTACCAACGTCAAGTTCGAATGGTGTCGATCAATTCAATCAACTTCTTTTGACAAGCGAGGGATGAGATTCTCGAAGACATAGGGGCAATAACAGAGTTAGAACCCGACGAGATCATTTACACATAGTTATATATTTTGTTTTCACTTTGTACTCTCTTCATTTTTCACGACGATTTCCTATTACTAGGATTTTTGTCTCCTTGTACAACAATCGCCTGTTTATGGGCAAACTATCAATATAAACACAATTTTAAAGTTTAAATTTTGTTTTACTTTTTCTGTTTTATTTGCAAAAACGTCTAATGATTAAATTGAATGAACATGTGCATATGAATATAATTACTAGTAAAAAATATATGCATGAAATCAGGAATAAGTATTTACTCAAGACTCTAGAAGTTGGGATAACGTTCAAGTCATCCATAAATCCCCACAGAATAATCCCCAGTAAAGTTGCCCCACAAAGCATTTCCCATAAGATTATCCCCCGCGGAATCAGCTTCACAAGCTCATCTTCAACAAAGACATATTCCCCCGCAAGCCTGAAATACTCTAATCGTACTCACCAGCAGATCCCATAGCGGACAAAGGAGTATAATTCTTTCCTCGACAATATCACTGTTGTACCCCAAAATTTGCCCTCGCGCTTTTCCACAAAGAAATCTCAGCTTCAAACATTTCCTGACTTCTCAAACTGACTCAAGAATCGGACAAACGGACTTTTCTTGACGGTCAAGCAAAATTAGGGTTTTACTGATTTTCAGAGCTTTGAATTGTTTCATACAGTGGGCTTAGGGTTTGATTGATTTTTGTTTCAATTTTGATCAAGCGAGCGTGATTTGGCATTTAATCAGGAATTAGGGTTTTATGGGCATGTTCTCAGAAGAATTTGATCTTATACAGTGATCTTATACAGTATGCTTTTGAACAAACCTTGCTGATGATGTACAGGCATTTCTTTCAATTCCCAAACACTGGAGTTATAAGGAAGTTAATCCCTAGTCAACCCCTTCGAGCCAAAGAAGTAGGAGTTTCCTGTTCTAAACAATCAAAACCCTTGATATAAACCTGGGGCAGGGTAGTCTCTCAGTTAATTCAAAAAAAAAGAACGCGCATTGAAGTCGCAAACTCTCAGTTCGTAATACAACGAACGATGTCAAGAAAGAAAGCATTCCTTCGGAATCAAAAGACAAAGGTGGTTCCCTATCACGTAGACAGTCAATCTCTCAAAAGAGAAAAGCCCACTGAGCCAGAACCTATGAAGGAGGCTTAAGAAAGCTGGGGCATCCCGCTGACAGTAATCCCGAAAACGGTAACAGTCAGGCAAAAGTTAGGAATAACGAATCAAAATCAAAATAGTGAGGTCACTACAAAATCCTCAACAACATGAAAAATGTTGGAAAAGAAGAGGAGATGATGACTGTCTCCCAAATTCAAACTTGTGAACCATCACCCAAAAGTCGTTCCAAACTCAAGACAGAGTATGACGCATAATTAACTGAGCTTAGGTTGAAGGACATCACGAAGAGCGGGCGGGTACAAATATACTTTGAGCCTTTATCCTTTGTTTCTTAAACCGTGAACCAGGCCACGTTACAACCCTTCAAAAGTCCTAATTGAAGCATGGGTTAGTTCGAAAGCATACTGTTACAAAAGGTATCCTGACTCCTGTAGGGCTTTGCTCTAAATCTCGTGTTAACTTGTCTTATGAAAAGTTTTCTGCTAAAAACGCATTTTTCAAAATTTCAAAGACGAACATAAACTTTGCATTATTCGAATATCACTGTCTGCATTTGACCCTTTTGTTTGACAGCGAAGAAGTTCACACAGCGAATGTTCGGAGGAACGAAAACTCTCTCAGTAAGTCTAAATCACTTCAAGAGGATAACACTTCCATCAAATCTCTTATCAACAAGGGGCATGACATGTCGCCATCCAATTAACCTGGGGCAGTCCAGTCAAGATCCAGCAGATCTTTCAAAGATCAGTTAACCTGGGGCAGTCCAGTCAAGATCCAGCAGATCTTTCAAAGATCAGTTAACCTGGGGCAGTCCAGTCAAGATTTCAAGAAATCTCTCAATATGCGGAGTAATCTGATTCAAGACTCCTTCTTCAACCACTTGGGGCATTCGAATGTCAAAGGTGTTCAACAAATCAACTATAACATTTCCAGATTCGACTCCTGTATCCAGCCAGGGCATGTCTGAAGAGTTTCCAGATTCGACTCCTGTATCTAGCCAGGGCATGTCTGAAGAGTTCGAAGATTCGATTCCTGTATCCAGCCAGGGCATATCTGTTGACCACGTTTCCAGACTCGATTCCTGTATCCAGCCAGGGCACGTCCGAAGAGTTCGAAGATTCGATTCCTGTATCCAGCCAGGGCATATCTATCAACTATCACCTTTCCAGATTCGACTCCTGTATCCAGCCAGGGCATGTCTGAAGAATTCCAGATCAACACCTGCAACAACCCAGGAAACATCTGTGAACGACCGATTGTAGACCAACACCTGTAATAAACCAGGATTTTATCTACATCACCACTTGGGGCATTCGAATGTCAAAAGTGTTCAAAACCCGATGCAGTTTTACACAAGCTCATCATCAGGAAACCCTACACCGGTTCCTCTCCAAGACTTCTGAAACAGTTTACGGATTCTTCCCAACAACGGACGCCAATCTACCGACTTGTTCAGATTCTTATCAAGACTTCTGAAAACAGTTCATGGATTCATCCCAACAACGGATGTTAATCTATCAACTTGTTCAGATGCAACTTTCGAAGACAGTTTACGGACGCTTCCCAACAACGGATGTTGTTCTATTGCTGATTCAACTTCAAGACTTCTGAAAACAGTTCATGGATTCTTCCCAAGTAACGGATGTTAATCTATCAACTTGTTCAGATGCAACCTTTGAATTTAGTTTCCGGACGCTTCCCAACAACGGATGCTGCTCTATTGCTAATTCAACCTCAAGACTTCTGAAAACAGTTCACGGGTTCTCCAAGTAAACGGATGTTAACCTATCACTTGTTCAGATTCTTCTCCAAGACTTCTGAAAACAGTTCATGGATTCTTCCCAAGTAACGGATGTTAATCTATCAACTTGTTCAGATGCAACCTTTGAATTTAGTTTCCGGACGCTTCCCAACAACGGATGCTGCTCTATTGCTAATTCAACCTCAAGACTTCTGAAAACAGTTCACGGGTTCTCCAAGTAAACGGATGTTAACCTATCACTTGTTCAGATTCTTCTCCAAGACTTCTGAAAACAGTTTATGGATTCTTCCCAACAACGGATGTTAATCTATCAACTTGTTCAGATGCAACCTTTGAATTTAGTTTCCGGACGCTTCCCAACAACGGATGTTGTTCTATTGCTGGTTCAACTTCAAGATTTCTGAAAACAGTTTACGGGTTCTCCAAGTGAACGGATGTTAACCTGTCGCTTGTTCAGATTCTTCTCAAGGATAACCACCACGGAAGATCGCACTCGCCAGATTCTCCCTATCCCCAGCGGAGTCAGACTTTCAAACTTTCTCCCCACAGAGTTTTGAGGAGGCATATCTTGAGTTCCCCAGTGAAGTCTCCAGGGTTACCTCCCATCAAGCCAAAGATTCTCAATCTGGTCTCCCCGGCATGAGTCTACTAGTTGGAGCTCCCCAGTAGAGGTCATTAGGAATTCTCTTCCCCAGCGACAGCCAAGGATTTATTTTCCCCGGCAGCAGTCAAGACGCTTGTATCTTCGGCCATCTCGGAATCATGTATCCTTGGCAAGATTAGCTCATCAGCTTACCTGCGCATTCATTACATTCATATCATAAACATTAGATGACACATACATTGCATCATGCATCATAACATTGCATACAACTAACCCTATACCTTTTCAGGTAAGATCAGTCGACCGACACAGATCACCTCCTGAGACTCATCCAAAAATAGTTCAGATGTGACCCGGACACGGCAACGTCTTGATACTCATTCCAGATTCATTCAGACGCATCAGCAGAAACCTTACGCCGTTTCCTCTTCAATTTCTCAACTTCTGAAACAAGTTTACGGATTCTTCCCTACAACGGATGTCAATCTACCGACTGATTCAGACTCTTCTCAAACTTTTGAAGACAGTTTACGGATTCTTCCCTACAACGGAGGTCAATCTACCGACTGATTCAGACTCTTCTCAATTTTTGAAAATAAGTTACGGACGCTTCCCAACAACGGATGCTGCTCCATTGCTTGTTCAGTCCCAACTCCTGAAAATAGTTTACAGATTCTCCAGACACGGACATCAATCTGTTACTTGTTCAAGCCCCAATTCAGAGATATTCCAAAACAGGGATGCCCTTCTGATACTCGTCCACTCACCATTGACGTACAGTTCAACATCACCATATGGCATCTATAAGCCCATCCTCCTACCAGCAGTCACCGAATGGCATCTTTAAGCCCATTCTCAGATGGCATCTCTAAGCCCATCCCCCGACAAAATTCTCTCGCACCAGGTGGCATCTTTAAGCCCACCACCAAATGGCATCTATAAGCCCATTCACCTCCACCGTCACTTCGACGAGCGCAAATTTTCTGGGCACATTAGTGTTCAATCTCCTTTTACCTTCAAGTCGCGAAAGGCAAACTTGCCAATCTAACTCTTCAGGTCCAAGAAGATTGAACAGGGGCAACTGTTGTACCCCAAAATTTGCCCTCGCGCTTTTCCACAAAGAAATCTCAGCTTCAAACATTTCCTGACTTCTCAAACTGACTCAAGAATCGGACAAACGGACTTTTCTTGACGGTCAAGCAAAATTAGGGTTTTACTGATTTTCAGAGCTTTGAATTGTTTCATACAGTGGGCTTAGGGTTTGATTGATTTTTGTTTCAATTTTGATCAAGCGAGCGTGATTTGGCATTTAATCAGGAATTAGGGTTTTATGGGCATGTTCTCAGAAGAATTTGAATTCCACAGCACTTTGCGGTTTAGTTCAAGATTCGGATTAAAAGTCGCGTTATCTTGGTTTAATCAACAAAAGAGACAGTGGTTTGAATTCAGTACATTTTGATTGGGCCAGTCAGATGCAAGATGCAGTTTTGGAATTCACAGTGTTCATGTGTTTGATCAGTCTATCTGGGTTAATTGCTGCTTTGCTTTGGATTTTGGATTAGACAGACTTAATTGGTCAATGTTGTTTTATTTAAGTTATTTATTATTCTGAAACTAAAATGATTGAATTTATTTTTCAATTGTTTTAATTCTAAGAATTTTAAATAAATAAATAAACAGTAAGGAAATTAGAATTAATTAGATAATTTGAATTTTATTGATATTTGAATTATTTACAAATTGTTGTTTATTACAAACAATAATTTACATTTAATCTAAATATTACATAGAATTAAAATTATCCTATTTTCTAAGCATTCTTCATTCTTCACTCCGCTCCGGTATTCCTCTTTTTCATCTGCAAAAAGAAATGAGAAAAGTCAGAAAGCATTTAATTAAAAGACAGATAAAAATGCTCATCATTAGGGGCCACTGACTGGGATCAGTTACCCTCTCTGCAAATCACGGGATTTCTCCCGGTTCACAGAGAGGGAAGATTATTTTATCTCATGAAATGCAAATGTCAAATGCATAGTTTCTAAAAAATTACAAGCTGCATAGATTCAAAATCCAAACTAAACTGAAAAAGTTCAATCCAAACTTTCAAATCCAAAACAAAGTCCACTCAAAGAAAATCAATAAAAGCATAAAGCTGTCAAAGAAGATTTGAGGAAAAGATATCAAGATGCAAAATGTAAGATGCAAGAAATCTTTTCATCATGTCCCTAGTCATAGCCCCTTCAGAGCAAGTACAGTAAAAACATTAAAAAATTCTTAATCTGTACTTTGAGAGAGAAGTAAAGAAAGATAAAGCCAAGGCACAGTTCAGCAGGTCAGGATATAGACAGTTCACAGCAGACAATAGAGAAGAAAAGAGAGATAAGGCCAAGACAGTTCAGCAGCAGGGTAAAAGGCAAGCATAGCAGTTCAGGGTACACAGTTCAGAAAGTAGTAAAAGAAACAATATACATCTCAGAACCAAGCTAAAAACCACTGCTGTCATAACCCAAAGCCAACTCAACTCAGAAGACAGTTCAATATAGCAGCATAGCAGGTTAGACAGAAGAAAGAGATTATGCAAGTCAGAAAACAATAAAACAGTTCAAGATAGGCATAATACACAGCAGACTGCAGAAGAAAAGCAAGACAGGAAAAGATTATCAAAAGCCAACTTGATTAGACAGTTCAGAGGCAGCAGAGATACAAATCCAAAAGAACTCAGTTCAACATAGACAGTTCAGAAGGGCAAGATAGCAGTTCACAAGATAAAGGAGAAATATACAAACTCAGTTGGGATAGCAGCATAGCAGGGCATAAGATAGAGAAAGAGATAATAAAAGAACTCAGTTCAGGGGAAAAAAGAGAGATACTAAACCAGTTCAATATAACACCTCAAACCATGATCTAACCAAGAACCCCACCATACCAAAAACTATCAAAACCTGAACTTGGCCAAAAACCCCCCCAGAACCTGATAACCAATTCTGCATAGTGAAAAAGAGGGCAGTTCAATAAGGTTAGAAACTGATATCCAAACTCACACCAACCTACTGTCCACAAAACATCATCTAAACCTGCATCAGTTCATAAGATACAAAACTGAGATCAAAAACCCTGTCTCAACCTTCATACTAAACATATAAACCTGCAAAAAAAACTGAGTTGTCTAAAAACCAACATGCCCTGTCATAACCAGAGATTATCGAACCAGTAACCTGACCATACCAAGAAACTCATTAACACCATACTTGCAAACTGATCAAGCCTACAACCCTGTGAAGCGAAACATAACCCAAGCCTCAGAAGCTAGCTTCATCACAGGCATCTCAGTAAGGCACATCTCAAAGCACGCATAAGCAATCACATACATCAAGCAAGGGTTTAAACCAACGAATCAAGGCATCACAGTGGAAGAAGAAGAGGAAAGAAGCAATTTAAGGTGAACTCAGAAGCTTCATCAAAAGGCATCATATTTTAAACCAAGGCAACAATTCAAAAGCGTCAAAGAGCCTCAGAAGCAAAGCTTCATCACAGGCAAGGCAGCAATGTCCTAAACCCTCAAGCAAATACACAGTGGAAGAAGAAGAGGTAAAGAAGCGATACATTAGGGTTTTCTCAGTACGAATATCATCATCAAAAACCTAAGCATAAGCAACAAGAACGAAGTTACCAAAAAGGCGTCCAAGCAAGCATCAAGCTTCACCGCTCCGGCCTCCTGAAGCATCACCACTCTCCTCTCCTCCATCTCCAAAAATCAGGTAGCATGCAGTATTCTCTTTCTTCCTTTCCTTCACCTCATAAGTGATTAAAAAACTCAGTTTAAACGAACCCAAAAACGCGCGAATTCAGTAGAAGAAGAAAACATTAATCAAGAACGAACCTTGTATAGAGGACGCGAACTTACGCCTTGGAGGGAAGAGAATTGGAGAATGACGCTGGTGGCCGGAGGAAGCATTCAAGGAAGCGTTCAGGAAGCCTAAATCGGAGACGACGAACACAAGCACGCCGCTGTTAACCCTAACCATCGTTCTGATTGCCCACAGCATGAAACCCTAATTTCGTTCAAACGCCCAAATCTGGGCCCGACCCGTTCCTATCATCCCTAAAAGCCCATTCAGACTTTAAACCTCTTTTTTATAAAAAACAACATTACTCTAATTCTGTTCTAACCAAATGTTTTCAATTAAACACTAACCTTTTATATATGTTACATAAACATTCTTTTTCTTTTACAAAATCATTCTAATAGATAAAAAAAAATATATTTTTTATAATATAATTAATTTGATTAACTTGAAAATATTTTTATATACACATTAAAATACATTGGTACATAATAATTTAAACACACTTTTCTAATACAAAATTCAATTCTTTTAATTTAAATACTTTGTTGTATATAAACAAATAAAGAGACATTCTTAATTTAAACTTGAACACCATTTGTACATATCATACATTCTCATACATAATTAAAATTAAACTTTTTAATTGACACATACATTTATACATAACCATTTAAATACATTTTTCTTCTAATATTTAAAATCCCAAACATTTTGACTAAAATACTCTCCGATTAAAAATTAACACTTAATCAAAACCCTAATACGACTCAATTTCATAATTCGCATTTGTACATATTTACACCTACACATACATTTGCACTTACACAATATATTGCCCTACACACATTTTATCTTACATTTATACATTCGATATTTATATTTTGATTGCGACATTCGATTTGGTTGTAAATACTATAAGTCTCATCCCCTTGTACATTTATACCCCCACTCCCGGACATTATTTTGTAATAGCGTAGATTTACATTCCGCAATTTACAGCTTTTCAATTATACCATGGTTAGACCTAGGGTTTGTATGTACATAAAATCAAACGCTAGATAACCTAATACAAGACAAATGCATGTAATCAATACACAATCACACTTGCACCCCCTAGGGTAATCCCACATGTTGCCTTCCAAATGGGCCATGCTTGCACGTCGAATGTCTTTGGCAAAACAAAATCAAATGATCATAAGTCCCTCGATGACGCTTTCGAAAGTCGCCTATCAAAATGATCAAGTCCCTTCAAGCAAATTGCCAAAGACACTTGGCACCATTGCATTCGTGGTCCATACAATGACCCGCGCCCGTCCCGAATAAACTTCCTAAACGCAAGATTGCCCATCAATTTCAATGGTGGAACAAAATTGTTAAAAGGGGTTAAAACATGACAAAAAACCTTTGAGTACCATAGGGTAGACATAACTCTTAGTTACTTGAGATCAAACTTGCAAAAAGCACTTGCCTTCTTTTCAAAAACCACAATCCACAACACTTTCAAAAATCAAACTTTTCAAACTTTTGAAACATCTTTTCGAAAAGATATGCACCTTTGTAAAACATTCGAGTAAAGAATTATTACAAGGTTGGCCTAAGACAAGGCATCTTTTTCCGAAACATTTTTCAAAACAACCCACACACGCACTCTTTTCAAAGCAATCGAAAAACAAGGCAAGTGATCTAAAAAAGCCAAGTAACTAAGAGCCCATGGATAACCATGGATGAAAAGGGTGCTAATACCTTCCCTTTTCATAATCTACCCCCCGAACCCACGAAATATCTCAAAAAGGTTTTTGCTGTGCTTTTTAACCTTTCCTTTAGGATAAAATAAAAAGTCGGTGGCGACTCTTGCTAACCGCACAAGTGCGAATACGAATGCAAAACACTAGTCAGTTCTCCCACCGTATCACAGAACTGGCGACTCTGCTGGGGAGGTTTTTTTAGTGGGGTTACCTTAGGGTTTAGATCACCTTTACTTTCAATTGATTGCTTTGTTTGCTTTACATTTGTGGGCTTTGCATCGGAGTTTTATAGATCCTAACCCGGATCTGGGGAAACCCTTTTAGGTAGCAACAAGGCTGTGAGGGAACTGTGCGGGGTATACCGACATGGTTGAAGCAGTCTGCTACGTTGATGTGGCACTTTGGTGTGTACCGGTAACCCTTGAGTTCAGTCAAGGAGAGTACGGGGCCGCCGCGTGGTGTCGCGAAGCATCAACTGACTTTAGAACCTTAATTAACCATCTTGGCCTTTTTAGGGTAGTGAGATGACTACTTTGGTGTACTCCGAAGTCGGTTGATACTCGATACTACACTCAATTGAGGGTTGTTTTCCTGGAATATTTCGGTCGCCAGTTCAGTGGCTAAATCGAAACGGTGAACAATGAAAGCAATCCAGTGATATTGGGACCTCTAGAACCCGGTTACTTTTGATAGGACAGGTTTTAACCAACAAACTGAAAGAGGGTAGTACTTGAACCTCATGCAAGCCTAAACCTAAGGCTTTGTGTGCTTTGTGTGAATATTGTTTGCCTATATATACACTTACTTGCCTGTGCATACATAACATCATGACATCATACCATAGCATTTTAGCATTTTCAGTAACCATTTCAAGGATCTCGAGGGTTCTTTTGATGCAGGGCTACGTTGAACCAGAGATCTATCAAGGGGCAAGAGGTTTCTCCTCTAACCAATCCAATCAAAGTCCAAGAACAACAACTTGAATCAGTGGCTATGACCCACTCGACATGGTGAGCTTGATTCTCGTGGAAAGACATCCAACGACGCAAAGTTCTCCAATCAAAGTTCAAGTGCAACAACTTGAATCAGTGGCTATGACCCACTCGACATGGTGAGCTTGATTCTCGTGGAAAGACGTCCACCAGTGCAGAAATCTCCAATCCAAGAGCAGAGTTCAACCTCTAACATTTTTCTTGTGTTTACCCCAAGAGATCCTTGAAAACATGCATCCACATATCATGCATTGCATTTTGACGACCTTTCCTTTTTCAGGTTTCCTTACTCTCCTGCTGTTTATTTCAGCAAGAGATGGCTCTAGAACGGTCTGTCAAAGACATCCAAGACCAGACTGCTCAACTACAAGAGATGTTCATGAACTTGTCTCTGGGGCAAGAAGAGATGAAAGCTCTCCTCACCAACGGCTTAGGGAATTCCAACAATGCCAGGAATGATCAGATTGCGGAGCTGCAGTTTGATCTGACAACACTGAGGACCCAAATGATGGGATATTTGGTGGGCCAGATGGCTCTCATCCAAGACCTATCTCAAAGACAAGAGGAACTCAGAGTTCTTGTCCGCCAACTGCTCCCAAACAACCAACTGGGGCAAACATCTGAGGTCGAAGAGCAAGTCACCGCTCAGCCTCCACCCACTCAAGAAGACAAGGGGAAGGCTCCTTTGCTAGCTTCAGGGTCACAAACCCATCAACAACCTCGCCGGCGTCAGCGGGGCAATCGGCGTAGACAAGAAACGTCGGGAAGGCAGTTCACAGAGACTGACATACCGTCATCTCTAATTCTGGAGCGCTTGTTGGAGGTTAATCTGACTGCTTTGAGGGATCCTATCCGGAACCCAAATACCTCCGCTCCTGACTATCATCCCGATGCATTTTGTGTTTACCATTCCTATAGCCCAGGACATGACACCGATAGCTGTTGGGCCTTGAAGAACAAGATTCAAGATCTGATTGACATTGGAGTGCTGAGGTTCATGCCAGATGGCAAGATGAAGATCTTCCGTTAAAAGGGTTCTCCGCTTGAAGTGACGAAGCTCGAATTGAAAGACTTTTGCTTCTTTTTGAATTTTTCAAAGTTGTAATTTCTTTTGCTGTCAAACAATTATATGTTGATGTTAAACTCTGTTTTCATTAATGCATTGCATATGTTTGTCTTGAATTCATCCATTCGTTTCACTACTCTTATGCTTTTCTTTATGATATTTGACTCTTGATAAAAAGCTGCAAGCCTTTAGAGGGAGGATGACGAAACAATACCGTGATCTTATACAGTATGCTTTTGAACAAACCTTGCTGATGATGTACAGGCATTTCTTTCAATTCCCAAACACTGGAGTTATAAGGAAGTTAATCCCTAGTCAACCCCTTCGAGCCAAAGAAGTAGGAGTTTCCTGTTCTAAACAATCAAAACCCTTGATATAAACCTGGGGCAGGGTAGTCTCTCAGTTAATTCAAAAAAAAAGAACGCGCATTGAAGTCGCAAACTCTCAGTTCGTAATACAACGAACGATGTCAAGAAAGAAAGCATTCCTTCGGAATCAAAAGACAAAGGTGGTTCCCTATCACGTAGACAGTCAATCTCTCAAAAGAGAAAAGCCCACTGAGCCAGAACCTATGAAGGAGGCTTAAGAAAGCTGGGGCATCCCGCTGACAGTAATCCCGAAAACGGTAACAGTCAGGCAAAAGTTAGGAATAACGGATCAAAATCAAAATAGTGAGGTCACTACAAAATCCTCAACAACATGAAAAATGTTGGAAAAGAAGAGGAGATGATGACTGTCTCCCAAATTCAAACTTGTGAACCATCACCCAAAAGTCGTTCCAAACTCAAGACAGAGTATGACGCATAATTAACTGAGCTTAGGTTGAAGGACATCACGAAGAGCGGGCGGGTACAAATATACTTTGAGCCTTTATCCTTTGTTTCTTAAACCGTGAACCAGGCCACGTTACAACCCTTCAAAAGTCCTAATTGAAGCATGGGTTAGTTCGAAAGCATACTGTTACAAAAGGTATCCTGACTCCTGTAGGGCTTTGCTCTAAATCTCGTGTTAACTTGTCTTATGAAAAGTTTTCTGCTAAAAACGCATTTTTCAAAATTTCAAAGACGAACATAAACTTTGCATTATTCGAATATCACTGTCTGCATTTGACCCTTTTGTTTGACAGCGAAGAAGTTCACACAGCGAATGTTCGGAGGAACGAAAACTCTCTCAGTAAGTCTAAATCACTTCAAGAGGATAACACTTCCATCAAATCTCTTATCAACAAGGGGCATGACATGTCGCCATCCAATTAACCTGGGGCAGTCCAGTCAAGATCCAGCAGATCTTTCAAAGATCAGTTAACCTGGGGCAGTCCAGTCAAGATCCAGCAGATCTTTCAAAGATCAGTTAACCTGGGGCAGTCCAGTCAAGATTTCAAGAAATCTCTCAATATGCGGAGTAATCTGATTCAAGACTCCTTCTTCAACCACTTGGGGCATTCGAATGTCAAAGGTGTTCAACAAATCAACTATAACATTTCCAGATTCGACTCCTGTATCCAGCCAGGGCATGTCTGAAGAGTTTCCAGATTCGACTCCTGTATCTAGCCAGGGCATGTCTGAAGAGTTCGAAGATTCGATTCCTGTATCCAGCCAGGGCATATCTGTTGACCACGTTTCCAGACTCGATTCCTGTATCCAGCCAGGGCACGTCCGAAGAGTTCGAAGATTCGATTCCTGTATCCAGCCAGGGCATATCTATCAACTATCACCTTTCCAGATTCGACTCCTGTATCCAGCCAGGGCATGTCTGAAGAATTCCAGATCAACACCTGCAACAACCCAGGAAACATCTGTGAACGACCGATTGTAGACCAACACCTGTAATAAACCAGGATTTTATCTACATCACCACTTGGGGCATTCGAATGTCAAAAGTGTTCAAAACCCGATGCAGTTTTACACAAGCTCATCATCAGGAAACCCTACACCGGTTCCTCTCCAAGACTTCTGAAACAGTTTACGGATTCTTCCCAACAACGGACGCCAATCTACCGACTTGTTCAGATTCTTATCAAGACTTCTGAAAACAGTTCATGGATTCATCCCAACAACGGATGTTAATCTATCAACTTGTTCAGATGCAACTTTCGAAGACAGTTTACGGACGCTTCCCAACAACGGATGTTGTTCTATTGCTGATTCAACTTCAAGACTTCTGAAAACAGTTCATGGATTCTTCCCAAGTAACGGATGTTAATCTATCAACTTGTTCAGATGCAACCTTTGAATTTAGTTTCCGGACGCTTCCCAACAACGGATGCTGCTCTATTGCTAATTCAACCTCAAGACTTCTGAAAACAGTTCACGGGTTCTCCAAGTAAACGGATGTTAACCTATCACTTGTTCAGATTCTTCTCCAAGACTTCTGAAAACAGTTCATGGATTCTTCCCAAGTAACGGATGTTAATCTATCAACTTGTTCAGATGCAACCTTTGAATTTAGTTTCCGGACGCTTCCCAACAACGGATGCTGCTCTATTGCTAATTCAACCTCAAGACTTCTGAAAACAGTTCACGGGTTCTCCAAGTAAACGGATGTTAACCTATCACTTGTTCAGATTCTTCTCCAAGACTTCTGAAAACAGTTTATGGATTCTTCCCAACAACGGATGTTAATCTATCAACTTGTTCAGATGCAACCTTTGAATTTAGTTTCCGGACGCTTCCCAACAACGGATGTTGTTCTATTGCTGGTTCAACTTCAAGATTTCTGAAAACAGTTTACGGGTTCTCCAAGTGAACGGATGTTAACCTGTCGCTTGTTCAGATTCTTCTCAAGGATAACCACCACGGAAGATCGCACTCGCCAGATTCTCCCTATCCCCAGCGGAGTCAGACTTTCAAACTTTCTCCCCACAGAGTTTTGAGGAGGCATATCTTGAGTTCCCCAGTGAAGTCTCCAGGGTTACCTCCCATCAAGCCAAAGATTCTCAATCTGGTCTCCCCGGCATGAGTCTACTAGTTGGAGCTCCCCAGTAGAGGTCATTAGGAATTCTCTTCCCCAGCGACAGCCAAGGATTTATTTTCCCCGGCAGCAGTCAAGACGCTTGTATCTTCGGCCATCTCGGAATCATGTATCCTTGGCAAGATTAGCTCATCAGCTTACCTGCGCATTCATTACATTCATATCATAAACATTAGATGACACATACATTGCATCATGCATCATAACATTGCATACAACTAACCCTATACCTTTTCAGGTAAGATCAGTCGACCGACACAGATCACCTCCTGAGACTCATCCAAAAATAGTTCAGATGTGACCCGGACACGGCAACGTCTTGATACTCATTCCAGATTCATTCAGACGCATCAGCAGAAACCTTACGCCGTTTCCTCTTCAATTTCTCAACTTCTGAAACAAGTTTACGGATTCTTCCCTACAACGGATGTCAATCTACCGACTGATTCAGACTCTTCTCAAACTTTTGAAGACAGTTTACGGATTCTTCCCTACAACGGAGGTCAATCTACCGACTGATTCAGACTCTTCTCAATTTTTGAAAATAAGTTACGGACGCTTCCCAACAACGGATGCTGCTCCATTGCTTGTTCAGTCCCAACTCCTGAAAATAGTTTACAGATTCTCCAGACACGGACATCAATCTGTTACTTGTTCAAGCCCCAATTCAGAGATATTCCAAAACAGGGATGCCCTTCTGATACTCGTCCACTCACCATTGACGTACAGTTCAACATCACCATATGGCATCTATAAGCCCATCCTCCTACCAGCAGTCACCGAATGGCATCTTTAAGCCCATTCTCAGATGGCATCTCTAAGCCCATCCCCCGACAAAATTCTCTCGCACCAGGTGGCATCTTTAAGCCCACCACCAAATGGCATCTATAAGCCCATTCACCTCCACCGTCACTTCGACGAGCGCAAATTTTCTGGGCACATTAGTGTTCAATCTCCTTTTACCTTCAAGTCGCGAAAGGCAAACTTGCCAATCTAACTCTTCAGGTCCAAGAAGATTGAACAGGGGCAACTGTTGTACCCCAAAATTTGCCCTCGCGCTTTTCCACAAAGAAATCTCAGCTTCAAACATTTCCTGACTTCTCAAACTGACTCAAGAATCGGACAAACGGACTTTTCTTGACGGTCAAGCAAAATTAGGGTTTTACTGATTTTCAGAGCTTTGAATTGTTTCATACAGTGGGCTTAGGGTTTGATTGATTTTTGTTTCAATTTTGATCAAGCGAGCGTGATTTGGCATTTAATCAGGAATTAGGGTTTTATGGGCATGTTCTCAGAAGAATTTGAATTCCACAGCACTTTGCGGTTTAGTTCAAGATTCGGATTAAAAGTCGCGTTATCTTGGTTTAATCAACAAAAGAGACAGTGGTTTGAATTCAGTACATTTTGATTGGGCCAGTCAGATGCAAGATGCAGTTTTGGAATTCACAGTGTTCATGTGTTTGATCAGTCTATCTGGGTTAATTGCTGCTTTGCTTTGGATTTTGGATTAGACAGACTTAATTGGTCAATGTTGTTTTATTTAAGTTATTTATTATTCTGAAACTAAAATGATTGAATTTATTTTTCAATTGTTTTAATTCTAAGAATTTTAAATAAATAAATAAACAGTAAGGAAATTAGAATTAATTAGATAATTTGAATTTTATTGATATTTGAATTATTTACAAATTGTTGTTTATTACAAACAATAATTTACATTTAATCTAAATATTACATAGAATTAAAATTATCCTATTTTCTAAGCATTCTTCATTCTTCACTCCGCTCCGGTATTCCTCTTTTTCATCTGCAAAAAGAAATGAGAAAAGTCAGAAAGCATTTAATTAAAAGACAGATAAAAATGCTCATCATTAGGGGCCACTGACTGGGATCAGTTACCCTCTCTGCAAATCACGGGATTTCTCCCGGTTCACAGAGAGGGAAGATTATTTTATCTCATGAAATGCAAATGTCAAATGCATAGTTTCTAAAAAATTACAAGCTGCATAGATTCAAAATCCAAACTAAACTGAAAAAGTTCAATCCAAACTTTCAAATCCAAAACAAAGTCCACTCAAAGAAAATCAATAAAAGCATAAAGCTGTCAAAGAAGATTTGAGGAAAAGATATCAAGATGCAAAATGTAAGATGCAAGAAATCTTTTCATCATGTCCCTAGTCATAGCCCCTTCAGAGCAAGTACAGTAAAAACATTAAAAAATTCTTAATCTGTACTTTGAGAGAGAAGTAAAGAAAGATAAAGCCAAGGCACAGTTCAGCAGGTCAGGATATAGACAGTTCACAGCAGACAATAGAGAAGAAAAGAGAGATAAGGCCAAGACAGTTCAGCAGCAGGGTAAAAGGCAAGCATAGCAGTTCAGGGTACACAGTTCAGAAAGTAGTAAAAGAAACAATATACATCTCAGAACCAAGCTAAAAACCACTGCTGTCATAACCCAAAGCCAACTCAACTCAGAAGACAGTTCAATATAGCAGCATAGCAGGTTAGACAGAAGAAAGAGATTATGCAAGTCAGAAAACAATAAAACAGTTCAAGATAGGCATAATACACAGCAGACTGCAGAAGAAAAGCAAGACAGGAAAAGATTATCAAAAGCCAACTTGATTAGACAGTTCAGAGGCAGCAGAGATACAAATCCAAAAGAACTCAGTTCAACATAGACAGTTCAGAAGGGCAAGATAGCAGTTCACAAGATAAAGGAGAAATATACAAACTCAGTTGGGATAGCAGCATAGCAGGGCATAAGATAGAGAAAGAGATAATAAAAGAACTCAGTTCAGGGGAAAAAAGAGAGATACTAAACCAGTTCAATATAACACCTCAAACCATGATCTAACCAAGAACCCCACCATACCAAAAACTATCAAAACCTGAACTTGGCCAAAAACCCCCCCAGAACCTGATAACCAATTCTGCATAGTGAAAAAGAGGGCAGTTCAATAAGGTTAGAAACTGATATCCAAACTCACACCAACCTACTGTCCACAAAACATCATCTAAACCTGCATCAGTTCATAAGATACAAAACTGAGATCAAAAACCCTGTCTCAACCTTCATACTAAACATATAAACCTGCAAAAAAAACTGAGTTGTCTAAAAACCAACATGCCCTGTCATAACCAGAGATTATCGAACCAGTAACCTGACCATACCAAGAAACTCATTAACACCATACTTGCAAACTGATCAAGCCTACAACCCTGTGAAGCGAAACATAACCCAAGCCTCAGAAGCTAGCTTCATCACAGGCATCTCAGTAAGGCACATCTCAAAGCACGCATAAGCAATCACATACATCAAGCAAGGGTTTAAACCAACGAATCAAGGCATCACAGTGGAAGAAGAAGAGGAAAGAAGCAATTTAAGGTGAACTCAGAAGCTTCATCAAAAGGCATCATATTTTAAACCAAGGCAACAATTCAAAAGCGTCAAAGAGCCTCAGAAGCAAAGCTTCATCACAGGCAAGGCAGCAATGTCCTAAACCCTCAAGCAAATACACAGTGGAAGAAGAAGAGGTAAAGAAGCGATACATTAGGGTTTTCTCAGTACGAATATCATCATCAAAAACCTAAGCATAAGCAACAAGAACGAAGTTACCAAAAAGGCGTCCAAGCAAGCATCAAGCTTCACCGCTCCGGCCTCCTGAAGCATCACCACTCTCCTCTCCTCCATCTCCAAAAATCAGGTAGCATGCAGTATTCTCTTTCTTCCTTTCCTTCACCTCATAAGTGATTAAAAAACTCAGTTTAAACGAACCCAAAAACGCGCGAATTCAGTAGAAGAAGAAAACATTAATCAAGAACGAACCTTGTATAGAGGACGCGAACTTACGCCTTGGAGGGAAGAGAATTGGAGAATGACGCTGGTGGCCGGAGGAAGCATTCAAGGAAGCGTTCAGGAAGCCTAAATCGGAGACGACGAACACAAGCACGCCGCTGTTAACCCTAACCATCGTTCTGATTGCCCACAGCATGAAACCCTAATTTCGTTCAAACGCCCAAATCTGGGCCCGACCCGTTCCTATCATCCCTAAAAGCCCATTCAGACTTTAAACCTCTTTTTTATAAAAAACAACATTACTCTAATTCTGTTCTAACCAAATGTTTTCAATTAAACACTAACCTTTTATATATGTTACATAAACATTCTTTTTCTTTTACAAAATCATTCTAATAGATAAAAAAAAATATATTTTTTATAATATAATTAATTTGATTAACTTGAAAATATTTTTATATACACATTAAAATACATTGGTACATAATAATTTAAACACACTTTTCTAATACAAAATTCAATTCTTTTAATTTAAATACTTTGTTGTATATAAACAAATAAAGAGACATTCTTAATTTAAACTTGAACACCATTTGTACATATCATACATTCTCATACATAATTAAAATTAAACTTTTTAATTGACACATACATTTATACATAACCATTTAAATACATTTTTCTTCTAATATTTAAAATCCCAAACATTTTGACTAAAATACTCTCCGATTAAAAATTAACACTTAATCAAAACCCTAATACGACTCAATTTCATAATTCGCATTTGTACATATTTACACCTACACATACATTTGCACTTACACAATATATTGCCCTACACACATTTTATCTTACATTTATACATTCGATATTTATATTTTGATTGCGACATTCGATTTGGTTGTAAATACTATAAGTCTCATCCCCTTGTACATTTATACCCCCACTCCCGGACATTATTTTGTAATAGCGTAGATTTACATTCCGCAATTTACAGCTTTTCAATTATACCATGGTTAGACCTAGGGTTTGTATGTACATAAAATCAAACGCTAGATAACCTAATACAAGACAAATGCATGTAATCAATACACAATCACACTTGCACCCCCTAGGGTAATCCCACATGTTGCCTTCCAAATGGGCCATGCTTGCACGTCGAATGTCTTTGGCAAAACAAAATCAAATGATCATAAGTCCCTCGATGACGCTTTCGAAAGTCGCCTATCAAAATGATCAAGTCCCTTCAAGCAAATTGCCAAAGACACTTGGCACCATTGCATTCGTGGTCCATACAATGACCCGCGCCCGTCCCGAATAAACTTCCTAAACGCAAGATTGCCCATCAATTTCAATGGTGGAACAAAATTGTTAAAAGGGGTTAAAACATGACAAAAAACCTTTGAGTACCATAGGGTAGACATAACTCTTAGTTACTTGAGATCAAACTTGCAAAAAGCACTTGCCTTCTTTTCAAAAACCACAATCCACAACACTTTCAAAAATCAAACTTTTCAAACTTTTGAAACATCTTTTCGAAAAGATATGCACCTTTGTAAAACATTCGAGTAAAGAATTATTACAAGGTTGGCCTAAGACAAGGCATCTTTTTCCGAAACATTTTTCAAAACAACCCACACACGCACTCTTTTCAAAGCAATCGAAAAACAAGGCAAGTGATCTAAAAAAGCCAAGTAACTAAGAGCCCATGGATAACCATGGATGAAAAGGGTGCTAATACCTTCCCTTTTCATAATCTACCCCCCGAACCCACGAAATATCTCAAAAAGGTTTTTGCTGTGCTTTTTAACCTTTCCTTTAGGATAAAATAAAAAGTCGGTGGCGACTCTTGCTAACCGCACAAGTGCGAATACGAATGCAAAACACTAGTCAGTTCTCCCACCGTATCACAATCACCAACCTACGGAGTTTCAATCTTTAGTAGATTATGATAGCAACACAGTTCACATGAATTCTCTTCCCCAACTGAATTTATTTCCAACACTGTAAAATCCCCTGCAAAATTCTCTTATCCAGTCGAATTCAAATCCCTCAGCAGAGCATATTCCTCGAGTATTTCTCCAGCAGGGTTTATTTCCCCAACATGGTTTATTTCCCCAACAGGGTTTATTTCCCCATCAGGGTTTATTGCCCCAGCTTGAGTCTATCCCTCTGACTATTGTAAATCACTGACAAAACTTCTCTCTCTAACAAAGTGTAGTCAAGACCATTATCCCTAGAGAGTTTTTATGAAACCTGAAATCGGACCAGATATCAGTTAATCCTATCCTCCCCAGACGAGTCAGCATCCATGTCGAAAATTGGTCAGACAACACCTAGGAAGGTTATCCATCTATTTTATCCCGAGTTAGGGTATATAAGAATTAAACTCTCCAGTAGAGTGATGAATGACCAATGTTCTTGACATTCTTCTCCCTAAGAAGAAACCAAATTCCCCAGCGGAGTTTCCTCAAACAGCAAGCAGGAATCCCCAGCAGATTGAAGATCACACATATTTGTTATCCCGAACAACAATCAGGGATTTATTTTCCCGATCAAAAATGTTATACGAAGCTACCGATACACTTCAACGACATATCACGTTCATACATCATTTATCATAGCATATACATACGAAACGCATTAGCATATTCACATTTGTTTCAAGAGTATCATTATGCAATGCATTACATACATCATGACGTTGCATAAAACTAACTTTGTCTTTTCAGGTTAAGTTCGCAAACAGATAAATATTATCAATAATTTTCTAACAGGTCGCAGAGTAATTCCTGAAACAGGACAAGGCGACTTTTTACATGATCATGCAATCCCCCTCGGAGACTAAATCGGATAAGTAGCTACTTAAGCACTTCCCCCAGAGAGTCATTCTATAAAAAATAACTCCTCTAGATGAAGTCAGACGTAGAAATCTTCTAGTGCATCATTCAGATGAAGTCAAGCGTAAATTTCCTTCTGATATTCTTTTTGGAAAAATTCAAGCGTAAACTCCTTCCAATATCTCTTCTAGACAAAGTCGGGCATAGACATCTTCTAGTGCATCATTCATATGAATTCAAGCGTAGATTTCCTTCTGATACTCTTTTTTGAAAAGTCAGGCATAGACTCCTTCCAATACCTCTTCTAATTGAAGTCGAGCGTAGACATTCTAGTTCAGATGAAATAAAACGTGGATTCCTTCTTAAACTCTTTTGAAAAGAGTCTGGCATAGACTCTTTCCAATACCTCTTATAGTTGAAGTCGGGCGTAGACATCTTCTAGTTCAGATGAAATCAAGCGTAGATTCCTTCTGAAATTCTTTTGGACAAAGTTGGGCGTAGACTCATTCCAAACATATCTTCTAGACAAAGTCGAGCGTAGACTCATTCTAGTACCTCATTCAGATGAAATCAAGCTTAGATTCACTCTGATACTCTTTTGGACAAAGTCGAATGTAGACTCATTCCAAATACATCTTTTAAGGAAAATTCAGGTGTAGACTTGTTCTGATATTCCTATCAACAGTTACTCTGGGTGGAATCTATAAGCCTATCTCCGACGACATCCCGTCACCCTCCAAATGGAATCTTTAAGCATATTCCCAATATAATCAACCAACAGTGTTACTTCGTGCACATGCGAGTGCAAATTTCTGGGCACTTAAGTGTTCAATCCTCTTCTACCTTCAGATCACGGATGGTGGATATGCCAATCTAATTCTTCAGGTTTAAGAAGATTGAACATGGGCATTTGTTGTACCCCAAAATTTTCCCTCCCCTTTTTCTTCAAGACATTCTCCTAGGGTTCTCAAATGCCCAAGGTTGCTCAAGAATTTATCAGACAAATTCTCCTCCTAAGCAATGGGTCCACAACTAGAGTTTTGTGTTTCTCAAAGAATATTGGGTTTATAAGGTCTCAAGTGGTTTTGATGGTTCTTAATATGTCCCCAGGAATGCTCATGTCAATTTTCAAGCCTTGTATTACGAGTTTGCTCAGTCAATGGCTTAGATGACTGAAAATCAATTGTATTGAGTGAAAAGTCAACTATGGTCAACATACAATCAAACTTCAAGATTTTTGGTCAACATCAACATTTTTAAGTGGTATCCATCATTTGATAAAGGGTTGATCATGATTCCTCAAGAAAATCTCTCAAATTATCAAAAGTCAAAAGTTGCCAAATTAGGGTTTCCTTAGGAGAAGTCAACTAAACTTTGAACAAGCATAACCTTCACATACTTTATCATCTTTTCCCCAACCAAATCCCATTTTGAAGAAAATTGAATTCTCTACAACTTTGTCTCTCTAAGATCAAGTACAAAAAATGCATCATTTGAGAGATATAAGCCAATACATTATAGGTCATTTCAAAAGTCAACAAAAAGACACTTTTTATCAAGGCAACTTACACCAAGATAAAGTCTTCAAAAAGCAAAAATGATAAAGATAAAGGTTGTATAGGACATCTTGAGTTTTCCATAAATTCCAAGATCACTTACAAAATATAAAAATTGAGTGAGTTATGACCATTGTGAGTTGGAAATTTTTGAGCAAATGCATGAAGTTCAAAATGAGCAAGCTTGATATTTTGGACTATTGGGCCATGGTTTAAAAGTCCAAATGTGTGTTATACTCTTCATACACTTGAGAATTCATTCATACACTCTTTGGCCTTGTTTTATTTTAATTATTTCTATTATTTTTGATTTAATTCATTAATATAAAATAAATAAGATAAAATTACAAGAGTCCAAGCCCACCATATCTTAGCCCTATTTTTCTCTATATATTCATAATCAATAAGAGAACCATAGGACACAAAACCCTTGCCTCTCATTATTGTCACAAAATAGCAAAGTTTTCTCAAGAACCCTAAGTCTTGAAATCCTTGTTTCAAACCCCTCTCACTACAAAGCCTCCATTCCATTCACTTCCAGGAACATTGAAGGATAAGATTGGATCGGTTACCATGATTCAAAGGGCCTGAACCAGCATACATGCACCATCATTTTTCATTATTTCATGATTTTTATATTTCTGTTTGCATTATGTTTTAACACGCACTAATGCCACTAATTTGCTCCTGAGATGCCAACGTACAGGTCTGGACCATCGTAATGGTCCCATGCACACTGAAACGAAGTATGCCATGATTGTACTGATTTGCGTCGTTTTCATCCTAGCCCTCAAACCAGACCTTTGTAGTCCAAAACAAAGACCATTGAGTTTGTAGCCCTCAATTTAGAGGGTAGGGTATTATTTGTTGCCTAATGGTGTTTATTTTGCAGGTGATACAAAAAGGATGGTCGGATAAGGAGACCGGAGCTAGGGATCTGGAGCCTCTCCGGTCAAGGAAATAAGATTTATATTATATATCAATCGTTTCAGTTTATATAACGGATGTATCACCACCCCGGTGGTTAAAACACACGCGATAAGTCATTCCTCACTCGGTTCACGGGTTCGATCCCCGGTTTTACTAATTTTTCATATTTCCATTAACTTTGCACGTTTGATACAAAATATGATGGATGCGTATCCTAGCACTAAGGGCGCGTAGCTTAGGTGGCAGGCATGCATACTTGGGAGGCATGGGTCATGAGTTCAACACTCATCTTCAGCATTCTTTTTCTCTATTTTTTTACTAAAATCATTTTCTCTTTTACCCTAACCCTAATTTCTTAATAACCTTAATTACTTTTCTTTAATCAATATTAAAACAAATTAGGTTAGCTTCTTTCTAATAAAAAAAATTCATTTTAATTAGGATAATTAGTTTCGATTAATTTAATCACCTAACTTTTTCGATTAATTAAAATCAAATAGACTTTAAGATGATTATCAAAACTTTTTCGTCAAACGATCACAAAACGATCTTTAATTTTCTTTTTTCTCTTTATTTTACCGCTTCGCATGTTTACTTTCGCATTAATTTTCTCAATTATGTAACTGCTAAAGGATTGTAATAGTTGTAATTAGGGTTTTATTTGTTTTCTTTCTCCCTGATTTTGTGGTTTGTATCCTATTCCCCGAAGCTCTGTAATAGCATAGGACCTTTATTTTCCACAATTTACTGCTTTCCTTATCACTACTAGTAATTAGGACATGTATGGCAAGTTCTAAAATCAACCGTTAGATAACCCTAAATACAAGATAAAATAATTGAATTTAATACACTTTTCATACACTCACCTCTAGGGTAACCTCGCTTGTTGCCTTCGAAAAACACAATCATGTCCCTCGAACGTGGGGACGCTTTAGCACCGTCCCTCAAAAACAAAGATCGTAGTCCCCCGATGACCCTTTCGATGTTGTCTTCGGTAAACGATCCAGTCCCTTAAATGATAAATTGCTAAAGTGTCCCTACGAATTGCCTTCTATGACTGTACGATGACCCGCGCCTGTCCCATCACATCCAATGATAGGGCTTCCTACTAACTAATGGTAGGATAGTACTATATGAAAGAGGAGGGAGATAACACGAAAGACCTTTAGTAAGTAGGTAGTTCTTAATCGCTTGTTCGCTCACAAAGATCTTTTTATCACAATAACACTCTTCAAAAGATATTTTGAAAACAAACTCTTTGTACGCATTCTCGAGGACAGATATGAGAATCATTACAAAGTCTTGCCTAACAATTGGCATTTTCAAAATATTTTCAAACACGCATAACACAAAGCAATTTTTCAAATCAAAGTGAGCTAAGCGATTAAGAGCCCATAGATAACTACAGATAAAAAGGGTGCTAACACCTTCCCTTTTCATAACCCACCCCCCGAACTCAGAAGAATTCTCAAAGGTTTTTCTTGTTCTTTTCACCATTTCCTTATTGGATAAAAGAAAAGTCGGTGGCGACTCTAGCTATCCGCAACACTTGCGATAAAATGCAAAACCAAAAGTTTGTTCTCCCACTGTATTACAGGTATGGATCTGACATAGGAAACAACTCCGAGATTCTATCTTTGCTTTAGAATATGAAACTACAACAAGATCAACGCTATGAAGAAGAGGTAAAATGGCGTGCAGCTGAAGTGCAATGGCGCACTGATTTTGAGAATGCTTACAATGTGAAATTTAGGCAGGTCAATGCAAGATTAGATACTCGAACATCTAACTTTGAATCATTTGCCTCAACCGCTACTGCATATTTTTTGTCTCTTCATGAAGGGATTCAAAGCTCAAATGGAGTCATTCAAGGAAAAATCAACCATCTTCAAACAATTGGGGTTCAGCAATGTGACGAAGCAACTGCATTTTATGAGGAGATGGGTAGGTGTGTGTTATACCCCAAAATTTGCCCTCCCATATTCCTCAAGAAATTGCCAAGCCAAGTCACAAAATTCCCCAAGGGTTGTGCAGGTCAACAGTCTCCCATACAGTCAAAACTAGGGTTTGGGTTCTGATCAAGAAAATAAAGTGTTCAAAGGTTCAATCAAGTCTCATATGCTTACAAACATGGTCAAGCATCCTCATATCAAGTTTCAAGGCATTCAGCTCAAAATTGCACAGTCAAAACCCTAAATTGCCCTACAGTCAACTGTAGGGGCAAAATGGTCATTTGGCAGTCAAAAGTTCAAATTTTTGGTCAACATATCATTTTGAAGCCACAAACATCATTTGATCAATGCTTGATCATGATTCTCAAAATTTGGCTCAGAAATCATCAAAGATGCAAAAGTTGCTATATTTGGACAGCTGAAAAAGTCAACTGAAATTGACCAGGGCATAACTTTCACATGGATTATCAGAAAAATCCCATCCAAAGCTCATTTTGAAGAGAAAGACATTTCCTACAATTCATCTTCATACTTCAAGTCCAAGAAATGCTCTCACAAAAAGTTATCAATTTCAACATTATAGGTCATTTTCAAAAGTCAACAAAAAGGGACTTTAAGTCAAAGGCCATAACTTGAGATTGGAAAATCAAAATGACATGGGACCAAAGGCATTGGTTAAAGGACTCAAAGACCTTTCCAAAATGTCCAAGAACATGTGAAAAGCTTAAAAATTGAGCAAGTTATGCCTTGTAGAAGTTGGGAAATTTTTGTGAAATGGCAAAAGTCAACTATCTTTGAAAATCCAATTTTTGACAAAAGGGCCCCATTTTTTCCACTTGGTTCATCCTTGTCATGCCACACACGTGTCCCATGGTTAATTTCAAGACCAAATATTGATTTTTTTATTTTATTTAATTTTTGATGATTTAATTCATTTTAATTCTTTGAAAATTCAAATAAAATTTAAAAACCAATGGAATAGTGTCATGTGAACTTGGACAATTTCTATGTATCATGAACCAACTCAAGAAATCAGGCTAGGGTTCATTTGCACACTAGGTCTAGGTTTTGGCTAAAAAGAAGGAAAAATGGTTAAGGGTGAAAACCCTAGGACTTATTCTTTCCCAAGCATGAATTAAGGTCAAATACCTAGCCAATTCCATTCCATGATCATCACTGAGTCAAACCCTAGGCCTAACAGATCATAAGCTGCGCCCAAACAAGCATTGGCATATTGAAAATTTCTCCTTAAAACTCAAAACTGAAATCAAAGTTGGAGAATTTTTTAGGCCTTAATTCTTTTTCCATTAGCATCCTGAGGCAATTCTGAACGCATCTCAATCACTAACATCAACCAAAACACCCTGAAACGGTAGCTACAAGTCCAACTGTGAAGCAAAAAATTTCAAATCGCATAGCATAATTCAAGCATTTTCTTTCATTTTTATTTATGTATTCATGATCACAATGATGTTTCTGAACTAACCATGGTGTTTAATTTCACTTTTGTTGATCATACGAGACTCTACCATTTTCGAATATTAGGGTTACAGTTTTCCTAATTTAGGGCTTTCAAAAATAGGCAAAATCAAAGCTCAAGACCATTGTCATTAAAACCAGCATGTTCCAACGAGCAAGAAACAACCATCGCGAACAATTTATGTAGCCTATATGGCTATTCGCTATTTTCCCATAGCATGCTTAAAACAACGCTTCAAAACCGTTGCTGTTGTGTTTTATGTTTCAGGGCACGCGAGGAAGAAGAAGTCGTGGCAGCCAATGATACGTTCATTTGAATCTCGCGCGCAGTTCAAATAGCACTAACCTTTTTCTTTTATATTGTTTATTGACTATTATATATTAATTGAAATCAAAGTGGCTCAGCTGGCAGGGACGCGCGCTAGGGACTCTCATGACCTGGGTTCAAACCCCAGGTCTCACACATTTCTCATATTATTTTTCCACTTGAATTCCCATGCAGCATAACATTGATGCCTACCATACACTTCAAAATCAGCTCATCCACGTGTCCCTGAGTACCCACATCAAAGGCAAGGATGGAAGAATATGCTATGCTTCAGTCAAATGCATCACACCTGATCAAAAAAAGTCAATGGACTTCAAGCAAATGGGCCAGGCTTTTCAAATCTGAACCTCCTAATTGGGGACTACCCCCCCTGGTTTGCCTTATTAATTTTTATTCTTTCTTTAATCTTTCTTTTTATTTCTTTTATTTGCTATTTGTTTAGTTAATTATTTTTTTTAACAAAATATAAAAACCTTCAAAAATCAGAAAAGACCATAAAAAATATAATTTTTATTTTAATTACTTTTTTAAATAAATTACATGTAATTAATTAGTTTTAATTAGGTTTTCAATTTTAATCCTTTTTAATAAAAATCCAAAAAAATAGAATTTAGGTTTAATAACTTTTTATTTTCTTTTTTTAATTTTCCCTTTTTTCAGAATAATAATATTATTTATTTATTTTCATAAATCAAAAATTGTACATAAATTAATTTAGAATTAAATTAGGTTAGAAATTAAATCTTTTTCTTAATAACTTAAAAAACATTAGAACTAGGGTTTAGCATTTTAATTTTAGTTAATTTTTCTTTTTTTCTTTTAAATCTAAAAAACACAAAAATACCATTTTTCATTTAATTTTAATTTTAGATTCCTTGATTAATTTTAATTGTTTGTAAATGGGTCCAACGCCCTAGTTTTGTTTAATCTCTTTATTTCGCGCATTTATTTTATATTGTTTAAATAATTCTGTATATGCCCCAAAGCCATGTAATTTAAAATTCTCGCACTTTTATTTATTCGCTTTATTTATTTTCAGTCAAATCGGGTTCGGTTTTTTTTTGGCGATGTGGACCCGCGCCAGTTGTAATAGTTTAGATTTATTTTTCGCAACTTTATAACTGTTAAACAATAACATGAAAGAATGAATGCCCAAAAATAAAATCGAATCGTTAGATCACCAATGCATGACAAGACAAACAATAAACTGAAAATGACACACAATTCACACACCACCCCTAGGGTACGCCTCACTGTTGCCTTTCGAAAGGTGATCGTCGAGTAGAGGACGTCTTAGTAAGTCCTCATGATCCGGGAACCTGGCATGAGGGTAGCTTCTAAGGTGTCTTCCCATTGCTCCGGTGATCACCACGTCCCTAAAACTCGAATTGACCCGAACACCTCCAACGGTGGTGCTACCTACCTCTCAATGGTGGGATGGCATTACTTTAAAGGACATTTACACAGACGAATTCCTTAGGGTAGGTAGGTTCTCAAGGATACTTGCTCTAATTTCAAAACAAAAACTCTTTTCACACCAACACACTTTCAAAAACTTTCAAAACAAACTTTTCAAACACTCTGACGTACGAGTTGAACTGAAACTTTTCAAAGAATATTTTTGAAACCCACATTGAAAAGCAAACAAACATTGTGAAAACACATTGAGCAAGTATCTAAGAGCCCATGGATAACCATGGATAGAAAGGGTGCTAACACCTTCCCTTTCTATAACCTACCTCCCGAACCGAGAGCAATCTCTTTAAAGGAATTTTTCTGTGCTTTTGTCCTTTCCATTTGGAGAAAATAAAAAGACGGTGGCGACTCTTGCTTCTGCGACATTTCGCGAACCAGCTTTAAAACAGTCAGTTCCAGATCCACCGATCACAGTGTGGAAGAACTTGTCAAAGGCGTCGTGATGGAAATGATGGAAATTGATGTGTTGCATTTCATTTTTTTTAAATTTCATTTTAAGAACATCGTATTGTAGTTTTGATTTCATGTACCTTCATTTCCATTTCTTGTGTGTTTGAACAATATGTGCAACTTTGATTGATTTGTGTTATGAATCTGTTTATTGTTTATCTATTATTTTATGCACGTAGTGTTATAACATATACGCATTGATGTATGCATCTTTATACTCTAACTATGCAAAAGAGTCATTGAAATGTTGTATATTTTGTTGGAAATTAAAGGATAAGATACTATTAATTATGCTCTTTGTCTCTTTTTTATGTTGTTAAAGGGGGAGAAGATATATGCAAAGATCAAGAATGAAAGCATATATTCAGGAGGAGCATCTTTGTCTCATCACATTTTTTTCCATCATCAAAAAAAGGGATTTTGTGAGTGAAACTTATTCCTTTTAGGGTTTTGAATGATGTCAAAAATACGAGAATATTGCAATTCTTTTGTTGGTCATTATCTCTGAATTTAGTATGGCACCCTAGTAATTTAGACATCGTAGGAAGTTTGGAAACCATTCAAAGTCATCTCAAAAGTTAAGCCAACTCATTAAAAGTCATGTTTGCTGATATTTTCGTTGCATGTGTCGATACATCCGTTTTCAGGTCGACACATTCAACCTATTTTTTAAGCTTGTATGTCTCTGTAACGTTCAAGTCGACACATATATCATATAGGATGACACATACTGAAGCATTTCTAAATTTGCAGAAATCTTTATTTTATGTGTCGACACACTCACATTTCAGGTCGACACATTTGCTATCGTTATAAAGCATGCAACCTCTGTCTTCTTTGGGTGGACACATAAGTTTGAACATGTCGACACATACAGTTTAAAATTAAAGTATGTGTTGACACATTCGATATACAGGTCGATACATGCTGACTATTTTTTATCAATTTTTTTATTCTTTCATTTCTAAACCTATTTCCTTTGCCCTAATATTTCCAACATTATATATACTCTTTCATGCATCATTCATAATGTGTTGAAAACCACAAAATTAGCCTATTTCTCTCTTCATCTTCAATCTCCAATCTATGCATACACACTGACATTACATTGTAACGATGTTTCATTGGGGTGCCATCTAGACGAAGATTGCTAGTGTCCAATTGTGTATTGGGTGGAGTTTTGTATGGGTTTTCTTCCAGGGAAAACCTCGGGTTTGTCCTTCAAGATCATTGGTTGATTTAGGTGTTTTCTTGCAAGATGTTCGAGAGGTAATTTCGGTAAAGTGAATAATCTTTGAGTGCTTAAAATCTTTGCAAGGAACCTTGGAGTGTTTGAAATCTTTGCAAGGAAGTAACTTGGAGTACCAGGTAGAACCGAAGTCTTGTATTGCAATAGTTTGAGATTGAGTGTGCGCGAAAGCTTTAGAGATAAAGAATTCAAAGGAGTAGAAAGATCCAGATAGTTATTTTTCATCTGTTGTGTCTTGGTTTCTCTTAAGATCAAAAGAGGAGAAGGGGTTGAATCAACAATAAGCTTAGGGTTTCTGGAGTTGCTCTTGAACACTTCTCTTGTATCAACAATTTTGTATAGTAAGAATTATCCTAATTTCATTGGAATTAGGCGCAGACGTACCCACACTTCTCTTTTATCGAATATGAACCATAACCAATTAATAGATCTTCATAATTGATTATTATTCTGGGCTGGTCAAAGTCCCAAATGACTACGATCCAATTCATCTCAAACCCACTCCACTTGATCTAAAATATAAAATTAGTTCACACGCATTAAGAAAGGTACAATATCTTATCTATACTTTTTACTACACTTATCTTAAATCTTGAACTGACTTGGGTGTTGGAGTATCAATCATGCAAGTCTACTATGTACCACTATAAAGGAGATCGGAACCACCGTTCAAGATCAACAGTTTTCAACTTGTATCTATTTATGGTTCCTGAACGGAATAATTACTAAGTAAATTGCAGCTCATAATCGATTACACAACTACCATAATCAATTATAAATAAAATTTTGCTTCATAATCAATTATAAACACTTCCTAACCTATTATATTTAGTTCAAAAAGGTTTTGGATAAGTTCCAAAGTGTTTTTCAAAAGAAGTTGTAATTATATGAAGTTCTGAAACAAATTTTTGCGAGTGTGTAATATGACTTTAGTATTCGGAGAGTAACAAATTTATTTTCATAATTGATCCTAGAAATATATTAAACTTGAGCGCTTGATCAGATGACGAGCTTTTGGTATATAATTATGTTTTTTGATGTTATTTATTTGTATTCGATCTTTTTAAGTCAATCATCATAAACATGTCAGCTTTTTTATTGAAGTTATTATTTCTTCTTCAATCGCTGATAATAATGTTCTTGATAGTTACATTTTTTTCTCCTTTGACATCATCAAAAACATATTAACCATATAGAACCACATACCTTACTGTACTGTACGCAAACTCTAGCCTTTTCATAAGAAAAACTTATTAAGGCTTCACACAAAAGTTTAAAATTGATCTCATCTCTACCCTCTAAGTTATGTGCATCTAAGTTACAAAGGCTTGGGAACATTATTGTATAAGAAACAAACATTGTGAATCTAATTCAACTATCTAAAAATGAAAATAACATCAACGTCCAATAAAAACTAGTACCTTAAATGTTGTAAAAAAATGGTTCCAAATCATGTTTCTTTTACATATATAATCATGTTTCTACAACGGAAACAACTCATCCTTAAGAGGAGGACAAATCCATTGAATTTGAATATAAGTAATCTCCCACATATCATCATCTTCTCTAGGCTCCAACATCCCTTCATCTTTCATTTGTGTTATAATCTTCTTCAACAAATCAGGTATAATTTCACTCAACGATGAAGGACCATAATGTCCTAAATCAGCTTTCATGCATGTATCCATTCTTCTCAACACACCTAACCAAAATGCTCTAAATGCAGGACTCTCAGATATCTGTTTCAATGATTGTAAATACATAGCTGATAATAACTCCATTGCAAGTTTCAATGTTCCTTCCATGCTTCTCATTTCCCTCTCAGCATTTTCTCTTCTCGAATATTCCAGCATTTTCTCGTGTAACTCGTCAACCATTGCGAATATCACAAGGTTGAAATAGTTTATGCAGTTTGATGATACATATAGCATTTCTTCTGCTAAGTTGAAACTTTTGTGAAGTGAATAGACTGCATGGTTTCTTATCTCTTCTTGTCTTGATAGACTCGTTCTTCTGAACGCTTCGCCGAGTTTAACAAATAGGTTCATGTTATAGTTTGCGTTGGAAGGACCTCGATAATTGTCTTCCGCTGATGAACTACTATTGATGCTTGCTGCACTAACATTACTACCTGGATCTGAGTATATTGATCTGTGCCATTGAATCAACAGGTGTACGGAATCGGCTAATAGATCGAGTATCTTCTTTTTTTTCTCTATTGGACTGTTTTTCGCTAAGAAACAACCGAATGCGCAATCAATGCAGTACGCGTAGTTGTTTCGTGTTACATTAGTGCCTTCGGAGAATAAAGATATCAATGCCTCGATTCCGTAGTCGTAAGTTTCAGGATGTCTCCATGCAACTGATAACAGGTTAAGTACTGATTTCCATCCTATTTGTGTTTGCAGATTTGCGGGGTATTCGATGACTATTTTGCTCATCGTTTGCGATATGATCTCGTGACACATGTCGAGTATTTCTTTATCGAGTTTCCACATTAATGTTATGGATTTGAAAATAAACTCTTCAGCTAGTTTATCTTCTCTTTGTGCAGAAAAGAGTTTGAGACATACCCTGAGAAGGCCTAAGAGTGCTTTTTCCGCGAATGGAATTGGCGAAAACATTGGAAATTGAGCAACTGCTAGGAGATAGTCATGGAAGCTTGGCCAAAATAGTTGGAATCTATGGACATTGGCTAAAGATATTGCAGTGATTAAATCCCAACAAAATCCAACAGTTTCTTCTTCTTCGACCGGCGTGCTAAACTTTTGGCCTTTTCCGGCTGCTGCGAATACCAGCGATCTACCGAGGTTTTGTAAACATTCTTTTGGAATGTTTGAACTACTTCCAAAGATGCTACCAATTCTGCACATTTTGATCATTTTGAGATTCTGTTCGAATTCGCTACCAAGTGTCAAACCGTCTTCTGTGTTTTCTTGCGAAAGAAGCGACAGACGAGTCATGATGCTAGGAAACCGATGAGATCCGAATTTACTATCGTCGGTTGGAGAAAACGCACCTGATCCGGGCGTTATTGGTGCGTCTGCTGGCACATCAAAATCAATGACTGATTGAGGGAGCAATCTGAGCCTTTTGAGTTTCAACAAGCAATCTACTATGTTCTTCCAACCTCCTCGAATCGAGTTTCGGAAATCATTTGCTAAGGTAAATACAGCAACTGTTGCTAGCCTTGGCTTTAAATCATGACTGAATGTAAACATGGTCTCTTCTGTTGAAGCATAAGGATTTAGCAGTGTTGTGAATTTGCAAAATGATGTTACTAGTTCATCAAGTGTGTCTTCTATTCCATACTGCGCGATTCTCGCAACCGAGAATAGCCCTTCAATGCACTCATGCATGAGTTCCTCTTCATCTGCATGTTCAAAAAAAGATGAAAGAGCGGCTACCGAAGGACCGGCAATGCAGGCAAACATATCTCTACAAATTCTATGATCGAATTCGCATTGTACAAAACTCCGTGTAACTTTCGATCGGTTTATGAGCTGAATCCACTTGCTCTGGCTCATGTCTAATGACACAATAGTTTGATCCAATACAATTGCATTGCTAGCAATAGATTGAAAAAGCTCTAAAAGATACTCTCTAGGTAAATCCTGTCCTGCATTGATTGCTCTATTGTTTTTGATAAACTCTTCTTCTGTCATTTTCTTCTTAACTTGTGGATTGTGTTGATCAGTGTTAAGCATGATTAAGGAATAGCATAAAATAAGAACAGTGTCTTTGCTTGCAAATATATCTGACGATTGATGATCGAAGAATCTCTCAGAAAATGCTTCTAACACGCGCTGAATCTTCTGCGACTCGCCCGGTAACCTAAAACTCTCAAGATAAAATCTCAATCCAGGGTCAAGTCCCATACCATTAAAATGAAAAGTGTCTGTGAACTCCTTAAGAACTTGTAGGTAAAAGGCATCAGGATCACCAAGATATTCGCCTATCGCCTTTTTGTCTAAACCAGGCGTGTACCGAAAGAAGTAAGCATACGCCTTCGGATCAACAGGATCAGATACTAACTTAGCATGTTTCAAGTACTCTAAACCCTTTTTGTTATCTCTATTGAAATGATTTGCAGCTATCAGCAACTTCTTCTTCTGTATTTTCGTGATTCGTACATGCTCGACCCAAGCTTCTAAGTCATCATCATCTTTTTCTTTTTCCTCCCAAAAAGGTATATACTCAACCAATTGAGCTGTGTAAGGACCTAAAGGAGCTCTGTCATCAACTTTATCAATATGATCTGCAATGTTGTGAATCATGATCAATAGTCCTTCAAAGGCTTGAATGTGTAAACTTGTTAAGTGACCATTCAACGCAAACGAATGCTTGCATAGCAATCTTCCTACTTCTTCGAATATGTTCCGGCAAAACGGATCGCAGTCGTAGTTTGCATAGATTTCAACTATGAATGTTGGTTGTCTGCAGAAGTTTATTATACCTTCAACCGCAACTTCTTGTAGCTGAATCGTGGTTCCAAGAGTCGCGATTCTAATCAGTACATGTCCAAAGAATGCTTCTAATTGGTAACGAAGAGACCTGCGAAAAAAGAAGCAAATCAAAGATAATAAGAATAAAAGTGTTCTTAAAGTAAATAAATCATTTTTCGTCTGTCATTCGAATTTTTACCTTCGAAGAAAGTGATAAGCATTCAAAACGGTGCTGCAAATCATCGACAAGACAAACGAACTAGACCAAGTTCCATAGTAAATCAAATGATGAAACAAATCATCTTGAACCATTCTCAAAAGCTTAGGGTGATTCCCTATCTTATCGCCGCTCAATTCAATAGCCGAGTTAATCAAAACCAACGCGAAAATCTGAACATCTTCATCAGCTGTATGAGTAGTTGAACCATCTGCTTCAACTATAGACACAACATTCAACAATGAACACAGAAAATGAAATATATCAATCGCGCAACGAACACCATATCCTGATTCCAAACCATCGCTATCATCAACATCTTCTATGTCTGATTCAGAATCTCCTTCTCTATCATTACCTTCGATTTCGGGTAACCTTGAATACAAGGCTTGAATAAGTTCATGCATTGTGTATCTTGCACTTCTTTGTAGTAAATCTCCTCGGTTCACAGATTGTTGCACAACTTGAAAACATGCATTTACAAGTGTGCAAACAGCTTGATCATTGAGCAAATTTGATGCTTTATGTTGCATTATCCCTGCCAAAACCTGTAGCATATAAGCTTTTAGTTACCATCTTAGAGTCTGATTGGATAAACATCTTATTTGCAGCTTATAGCGCAACTACTTATCAAAATAAACGCTAATGAATAAACTCGTATAAACTATTTTTATAAATAAAAAAATTTAAATTGTTTTATATATTTTGTTTTACTATAGAACTAGCTTATGTACTAATGTGATAAATGTTTGTGCTACCAATATGACACCGATGCTTTTATGACAAGGTTAGTGTCGTGTTGGTGTCTGTGTCTCTATGCTACAAACCTGAAGTATCTTCATCATGACAGCATCTTCAGAAACAGGATCAGTTTTCTCAAGCCTACAACTAGTAATCCCCGCCACAATCGCCTCCATAGCTTCTTTCGCGCCTGGAGTCTTATCATCAAACAGTTGAAACTTAAGCATCTTAAGAATCGACGAAAGCGCGACCCCCGTAGCAGACGCGGGAACATCATCGCTTTGAATAACATCAAGGAAAGGCGAAAGATAAATGGAAGGATCGATAAACCGCCACTCTTGTTGAGGATTGAAAATGAGAGATCTAAGCGACCTTAACGAACTAACAATGGAAGAATCATAGGTTTCTTCAGGTGAAGATGTGTTATAGAGAGGACTGAATTCAGGATAGCGTCGTATAACTGCTAGAACTGCACCAACTTCAGTGTTTAACATGCATGATAAACCTAGTTGTCTTCTTTTGAATTTTGCTGTGTCTTTTTTCTTTTGGTTTGGGTAATCTTCGAGTTCTTCGTTTGTGAAATCATCTACGGTATCCATTTTGCAAAGAGATGATGAAAAATGTGAGTTTCATACACAGTTTCTTGATGTGCAAGAAAGTGATAGTTCGTAGAGTTTGGTTTGTTTGTGAGGATACAGAAATTATGGAGAGTTTTGTGGAGAGTGTAGAAGACCAAGTTGTTTTTGGAGAGAGTTTCGTTTGTTTGTGAGGATACAAATGTTATGGGGGAAATGTTTTCGGATAATTTGGTGAAGAAGTGGTATTGTGGTAAGTGTGATTTTCTAATTTTAAGGAAAGTTTTATTTAATTAAGGTCGGATACCATGATCATATTATACTAAAATTGTATTTACAAATAAATTCTCACTAGTTTGAGATACATGTGTTGTCCGGTTGCATGCAAATTTTTACTGTTAAATTATAATTTGATATATTGAATATTGAATCTCATTAAATTAATTTTGTTTTGATTTTAATGTACAAAATGCTCGTTAAATTTGATTTTAAAATTGTATAATCACTTTATTCTTGTGTATAAAGTGTTACTATTAATTTATTTATTAAATTGTAAAGCAACAACTTAAGATGAACTTATCAACCAAATGTGATAAGTAATTTCTATATCACATTTAATTCTTTCTAGTACTATTAGAATGATTAAACATTTCTAATATGAATTTAATATATAATTAAAACATATTTTTCTACTCTATTTGTTTAGAAATAATGAAAATATAAAACTAGTTATAGGGGTCACTGATTTAGAAATAATGAAAACATATTTAGAAATAAAACATATTTTTTATTAAATGGATGGTTGCTCAAATTTTGAATTTAATATATATTTAATAGAAACAGTAGAAACTCTTTAAATTAATAATGTCAGGGAGAAATTATTAATTTAGAGAATTATTAATTTATTGATAAATTAATAATTATTAATTTAAAGAATTTTTAAGTAATTATACTGTACATATCAAACAAAAAAACAAATTAGTTTATGCCTCTTAGAATTGTGTTGCAGTGAATTAGTCAGTCTTGCGATGTTGGGATAATAAGAGCTTTCAAGATGCATTATCGTAGAAGGTTTTACCGTAAAATATTAGAAGATTATGAGGTGGGACAATCTGATTCAGGGAAGATAAATGTCTTTGATGCTATCAATTTGGCAATCCCAACTTGAACGATAGATGTTTGAAAAGAAACAATAGTGAATTGCTTCTGACACTATAAAATTCGATCAGCTAGTGATGTTGCAAGAAATTTGGATGAATCCACTTTTGATGAAGAAACTCAAGACCTCGAGACTATGATCAATCAATGTGGTTATCGTAATAAGATGGATATCGACAATCTAATAAACTATCCCGGTGAAAATGAAGCATGTTCGGAGGTTCAGAGTTTAGAAGATATTATGGATACTATTATTGAGCACAATGTAGAGGATGACGGTGAAGATGATATGGTGTCTTTGGAGCATATTACGCGAAAGGAAACACTTATGGCGTCGAAGACTCTTCACAACTTTATTATACAATACAAAAATACAACACATGAGCTATTGGATGCAATAAAAAAAGTTAGAGATGAACTCCAAATAGAGTTTTTTTTCAGTTTCTATGAATTATTAGTTTATAATTTTCTTGGGACTAAAAATTATAAAGAGATCTCCCAAAAAATTATTATCTTATCATTTTATCGCATTTTAGAAAATTTATTAATTTACTGAATATTAATTTAAAGAATTTCTACCGTAGTTAATAAATATCATTTTTGTAATGATTAGAAACAAATATATATTTAGAAGTAATAGTAATAATGTTTACCTCTCAATTTGGTGATAAATATTTCTATAAATATTCCGAGTCTTGTGACTTATTTTATCTTTAATAATTCGTTCAAATTTAACTCACACGATTTTTTTATAATTATAAAACATGGAATGCTTAATAATGAATTAATATATTAACATAAATGCTCTAATATAAGTATATTTTCCTTAATTGAAAGTAAATTTTTTTTTATAATTAGAAGTATAAAAATGGTGTACAAATAAGTACCTCTCAATACAAATAAACCTAAGAATTTTTTACAACTTTAGCAATTCTCCCAAATTTAACTCATACATACTTTTTATAATTAAAAAAACATGGAGGTTTTTAAATCACTTTTGAAAATGTAAATACTATATAATTTATAATAATAGTCTAAAATATTGACATAAATATTCAATGTTCTCTAATGAATAACTGGGGTGCAGTATTTGTTCTAAATACATATAAAAAATTGTTGCTCATTTGAAACTATGCAAACAAACAAAAAGAAAACTCAATAAAGGAAAAATGTAGCTATATTTCTTCATGTAAGAGAAAAATAATTCAAATTGGTAATAAATTTAAATCTGTTTGTATATTACATCTTATACCATAAGTTTGTAAAAAAAAGGTACATTGTTGTTTAATAAGAAAAAAGTTATTTCTTACTACAAACCAATTTATAAATATATAATTTTGTTAAAAGACGTAATAATATACCTTAACTGCTTAGGTTTCAATAGCCTGTGTTCATTGATCTTTAGAGCATGTTGTTGATGTATTAGAAACAATTATGTATCTTAGGAGGTGTCAAAGTTATCTTCATAATGATGACGAAAGCATTTGAAATGTGTTTTATAGTTTCTTAGAGATGGAAGAACGACATGGCAACATGAGAATACTGAAATCTAATATCATAAGTGCAGGGTATGTTATTGCATAACTTACAATTGTTCAACTTTCTCCCCAAAAAAGGAGAAACAAGCCAGTATATCCCAAAATGAAAACAAGTGTTCTTTAGTCACTAATGAAATAAGTACAGATTTACAAGCAATATTGTAAAAGTAAGATTAGTAGCCCTACCTATAGTGCTCTAGATCTCTAGATTTAAACGAAGTTTGTAGTTCATACCTCAAACAGACAAGTGTATCTAAAACATCATCATCAAAAGCTTCACAATCCTCTATCCTTGAGATAGACATCAAAGTCTTCAACCATTCTTCATGAAGAGTTGAAAACTCTGATCTCTGTTCACTTGACTGAAAGCTTTTTCCAATTGATATTTTCATCTGTTGGCTAGCCTTAGAAGCAATGTTAACAGTTTTTTCTGGGATTCCAGCCATGAGGGCAACCTGCAATCCGTAGCTCTCAGGACATGCTCCTGAGGCAAGCCGATATAGGAAGACTAGCTCTTGATCACATTTGGAAAAGGTATCGGATTTTGACTTGAAAGCGCATGCCATGTGTTGCATTGTGACCCGTGGATGAGAGGCAAATTCTTTTGTTAGCGGATGGTAATGTGTGGCAAATAGCAAGCGACAGTTAACCTTTTCAATCAGATGCCGGAATACCTGTGCACATCCATATCCATAGAATTAGGAAGAGCCTAAAAATGTTTTGTTGTGCATGGAGCAAAATTACAGGATAAGGAACAATACTAATAGAATCATCAGTTATTGCTAAATTTGAGTATGTCCAACTCACAGTAAGTATAGAATGTACTAAGAAATAGAACCAAATATCATTTGAGAAAGACTTAGTAAAGAGTAGAGTCTCACAGCATATGCAATGGCATAGCCATCAAAAGTGCTTGTTCCCCGACCCAATTCATCAAGTATAACAAGGGAATCTTGAGTGGCATTATGAAGCACTGATGCAGTTTCTGTACACTCAATAAAGAAGGTACCTAAGAACAAAAACAAAGTTTGTTGGAATTGGCTATTCATAAAGTCATGAGGTGATCTCCACCAATACACATGAACATATTTTAGAACCACAATCCTGGATTCGAAGAGCTGGAAAACTCTAATGGAAGCATTAGTGGGTAGGCAACATCTCCAATGTGAATGTGTGTCAAGCAACCATAAATCACATTTGATGTTGTTAGAGTACTTACTCTCGCCTGCCATGATTCTATCTGTGGCTCCAAGCCGTGTGAAGATGATATCCACAACTGAGAGAACACAATTTTCACAAGGGACGTAGCAACCTAACTGCAAAGACATCAGAGACATAATATATTATAAGAGTCATCAGAAAAATCTAACGAAGATTTGTTGCAGCTTTGCTTTCTTTGTATCCAAAGGTTGGATTAATTGGCATCATCAACAGTTTAAAAAAAGTATTGTCAAACTTTAAGAAGCTGGAAGAATGGAGAAGGATGAGAACCTGGGCCATAATAACAGCTAGACAGGTAGCACGCAAAAGTGTTGATTTTCCACCCATGTTTGGCCCCGTCAAAAGCAATGTGCGGGGATGTTGCCTGTCTTCGTTTTCACCCAGGATTATGTCATTTGGAACAGGCACACCTCCACTCTCTCCAAGGGCAAATGGATGCCATAGTCCCTTCATTTTGAGCACAGGCACTCCACTATCTTTACTTGTACCTTTTGATGCTGGCACTATGACAGGCCTAGACATAGTTCCACAAGAAAAGCTAGAAGTAACAGCAAAAGATCTTAGCACATCAATGTAATTGATGGCATGAACAACTTCAACCCATTGAGCAGCTTTCTCCAAAAATAATTCAGCAAGTATTGTGAGTGTTTCAGCATCTGTGTCTGTAACATCATGATTCTGGCACCAAATATAAGGTTAGACTCGTATATATACTAGTGAAACACTATATTCTAGATGTCACCCTTACAAAACTATTTCAAAGATAATACACGTGGCAAACTAGAAATATATCTTTAACAAGTGACTGTTGTGACGAATAAAATACTTCTCAGTGAAGTGAAGTAGTCCATTTCAATTTTACACTGTTAAATAAATGGTTAGGAATTCAAATTTCCAGAAATATCAGTGAGCTATTACCAACATTTAATGGTTTATATTCTAATTTACAAATCACATAACAGCACATCAAGTGATAGTACATGCCCCTTCTCAATCAATCTAAATTTCACATTCACAATTTTAATAAAATGAATACAGGTATAAGTCGGTCTAGGAGGAATGTGTGAAAGTTTCAGTTGATATTAAGGAAGAAAAGTACTTGGTAATTTGGGAAGTCACTATCTACAGCTGCTTCAAACTGAGTAAGGAACTGATCGAGCCCGTCACTGCCAGTCAGAACAGGAAGTTTAAAAACTTTGGTCAAGGATGACATGAGAGGCTGCTCTTTCTGTAGTAGAAGCAGCAAACTCAAAGTAGCCCGAAGGCCTTTTACAAGAGACCCAAACACTTTCACCTGTATGTATTAACACTAAAAGTTATTATGCGCACTAAATAACAGAATAGCCATTCAAAGAAGACCATTCTACAGCCTTCAGAACATGTTTTCTACATGTCATTTATAAATGAAAATCTAAAGATCCTAAAAATATAGATAGATTACTCAACCTGGAAAATTAAGTTTCAATGATCAATAGGAACAGATTATTTTAAAATATAGCTTAAATAAATTTCCCTAGTACCAATTTCAGTGTTTATGGAAATTGCCACGTGAATTTCCTTCTAAGCAATGCAGTCTCCAAATTCTATCCTCAGTGACATGAAATATGCAACTAAACTAAGTGACAAACATAACTGTCAATATGTTTTCTTTGGCATTCAAATGATATTTCATTCAAAACAAGCGTGACAAAGTGTTCTGAAACCATAGAAAGAACTAACTAGCAATCCTCTACAAATTTAGCATAAGAAATAGTAGAACCCACCCTCTTTTTCAGTATTTTCTTTGCCAATAAGGGAAGTAAGATAGGGCTTGATACTTTTAGGCTGGACTTGGTTCGGCCAAGTAATAGTTCCAAATCTGGAAGCTTACAAAGATGTTGTGCAATATGAGACACAACTTCAGGGCAAGTTATTAGATGATCTACCACATCAAGCCTATTATTAATTTCTTCTGCATCTTTCAGTGGGCAGCAGATCCAGTTCCTAAGAAGCCGCTTTCCAGATGAAGTAAGACAGTTATCAAGATACTTGTACAGTGTACCTGAAACTCAAGCAGAACAGACTTTTTCATGCTGAAATTTCTAATGAAAATATGTCAGAAGATTAAAAGTACTCAAATAGAACAAATACTTGCCTGATTTTCCCCCGTCTTCGCTATTACCAAAGATTTCTAGATTTATATACGTTGGACCATCCATTTTGAGGCAACCCTTATAAACCTGGTATGGATGTATGTCCCCGTTCTGTAGGATCTCATCTAGCTGTATGAAAAGCAGAACAGATTATTCATCATAAACAACATAGTTACATAATGATCAAAAATCAAATAGAGTAAGCACAAAACTATACCATCAATCTATTAAGATGACCTATCAGACCACCAAGAGCAGACAAAGTGATTTCAGGATGAATCACTTTGGTCAGCACATGATCCAGTGAATTAGACGAAAACTTGAAGTATCCCTTCGAGTGAATTAAATCACTAATTTCTGAGTTCCCCAAGTCAGTGATCGACCACATAGGAGTTAATTGTAGTGCGGTTGAACCTGCAAGTGGAATAGAAACCAACAATGAGGTGCAAACATGATTTTTAAATTAAAACCATATAGATATAGATTCAATATTGCCAAGTAAAAAATATATTTTGAAAATTCCATGCTATAAAAACTTAATATTAAACAAAAATATATAATTGCAACATAGTGCAAAAACTTGGTAACTAAAAATTATTCCCCATGTAGCTTGTCTTGAACAATTCATGTTGTTAATAAACAAGACAGAATGTATATGAAGCACAATCTACTTAAATTGTTTTCAGTTTTCAGTAGAAGAACATATTATTAGCAACTCAGCACATTAATATAATATGAGATGTGCAGATGTTGTGGCTAGAAGGTCCATTACAATAATGAATTAATACCATATCAATTTAATTTTAAAAGGGAACAGGCAGCCTGAACTCCTAAGAAGCCACTTTGTTCAATGTGTATTGTCAGATATCATAGAGATACAGGACACTTGAGGACAGGTGCTAATTGACTAGTTTGTTAGGGAGGTAAGAGGAACATAAAGATTTTTCGAAGACTTCGAGCCCTGCTTCAGCTGATAACGCACATCTTATAATGTAAATATTTCAAAATAGTGTATCTTTAAGTCTAAGCAGAAGCAGAAAGAAATGCACCCACAAATAATATAATAACTGACCACACCAAAACGAGTTATTAATCTGTTATACAAAACTGTGCAAAACTATTACTTTCTAAGCCGAGGTATTATATCAAGGTTCCAAGGCAAAGCATAGTAAAGTAGAAACACGTGTAAAATTCTCTAGTGCCTTAAATACCATGCAAGGGTATTCCCAAACTGCAATCAAACATAACAACTCACCATTTAAAGAGAATTTTCTAAATGCTTTCTGAGCTTCTTTGGACACCCCTGTAAAACATTGTTCTTAACATTAAGAAATAATCCTATACATGGTACGGAATTGAAGTGTATCCAAGCTTAAAGGCAACAAAATAAGACTGTTAACCTCTGCCTTCAAATATAATTTCCTTGGGTGACACCTAATATAGCATTCACACAAGCAAGTAAGCTAACAATTTGACAAAATAAAATATCAATCACAGAAACTAAGTACAAAAACAGGAACCAGTAAAGGAAGGGTTTTGTGCATACTTGCATCAATAAAGCCCCCAAAGCAGAACAGGACATGTCATCGTCAATAGAACCCATCCATAACCTAAGACGAGCACAATCAACAAAAGCAAATCCATATGTAACTGAACCATTATCAGAGTCATTGCTTTCCTGAAGAAAATATACAATTCTTTGTCATGTTGACAATTCAAAAGTATGAACATTTAGCATCACTGTACAATACAAATACTTGTAATAGCACAAAAAAGTAAATAACTACACAATAATGATAAGTGAGAACCTCTTTTATTGCAAGAAGATGATTTGCGTCAGGGCCAATATTACCATCCACATTGGTTGATGGGGTGACTACCTGATGTAATTTTCTTAGAATAACCTGCAATCAAGCAGCATGAGTTAGACTGTGTAGAAAAAACCTTGAGATCAAAGGAATTAAGGACACCAGCTAAAATAGTATACTGATTGGAACCAACTAGTATAGAAGAAGAAAGAAGCAAGTCTCTATTTATATGAATGAATGATGCACTCTCTGGTTATTTGAGAGAACTTGATCTCTCCCTTGTCCCAATCTGATTCACCGATTGAATCCCTTTATTGGTATCCCTGCTCTTATTGGTAGCATGCCTTGTTTATTTCTTTAACTAACACAACCTAATTAACGAACTAATCTTCAGAACTAATAGTGACATAACAGACTTAGCATATACATGGAATTTTAATAATTTAGCCAACCAGAAATAGCCCAATTACAAATGACAACTGCAAGTCCTGCCACGTTCACTGTATGTAAGATCAAATAAAATCTTCCTAAGAAACTATTTGTCATATAGGGCTAAAAGAACAATAAACAAAAGTGAGAGAGAACTTCGGAATGTTAACTAATGAAATAGCGATAAAGACATAATTAGCTAAAAGAATGTCATATAGGGCTAAAACAACAATAAACAAAAGTGATATATATCTTGCCAACTAGTGTGTGTGTGTGTATTCAAGCACAACTTGCCAAACAGTCAAAGAAACATCGAAAAGCAGAAAACTTACAGAATTTGCTCCTCTGGCTTTTGCTTCTTCAGATGTCTCCAATTGCTCCACTCGCCCAACCTTATATCTTCACAGGGAAAAAAATCATACTTAGTATCCAACAATTTATTAGGAAATCACTATCACTGTAAATTTATTATGGAGATTTAATGAATATGGGTGGAATACTCAGTAATTAGCAAAGATCATTTATATGCCGCACAAAATCTGCTCTGAACCATGAAACCAGATTAGTCAATTCACTATGTTGATCGGAACTGGTTGGCTAAATCCAAAAAAATAAAAAATCTCCACTTAGTAAAAACATAGTTAAATACATTCTATCCTTACCCACGAGCAACCAGGTTTTTAACAGCATCATCAATCCCACTTTCAGATATACCAACCTAGCCAAACAAGTCAAACAATTCACATTAAGAAATAAACACAGAAAATGAGTCAAGAACCACAAGACTATAAATTTGAAGAACCACAACTATAAATTAGAAATCACCTGCCGACATTTTCCCACACCACTAAATGTCATTTTCCAATCAAGCTCTTTATGACCAATTTCAGCGTCCATTTCATAAAGCTCATAAAATTTTCCCTGTGTTCAGGATTTATTTAAGGCACATTAACTAAAGATTATGTACAAAAATACCAGTAATAAATAAATATACCACAGGATGTATAGGAATAAAATGCCGATGTTGATTCTTGATTGACTAACCACTTTAAAGAATAGCACAACATCCATGTATTTGCATTTGACACTCCAATACTGTTTCTGTGATGCTGTCATTTTCTTCATAACCTCTGGAGGTATACTAAGTGTTGTCCTGTCATATAAAGGATCATCGGGCCTTCTTCCATTTGCATCCCTTATTCGAGAAGAATCAAGCCATTCAAACTTGCTAACCACTTCTAACTCTTTCTTAGTCATGTCCAGTGTCATCGAATCCTCAAGAAATCTAACTCGTTTGCCAGAATCTCGCAAGGATGAAAGCTTGGACACATCCTCTCGACTTCGCTTTGCATGAGAAGCAAGAGGCTGCATCCCTGGCGTTTCTGGTCCAGTAATATCAGTGTCACTTTCAACCCGGAACATATTTTCATGGTTAACCTTTTCTTTAAAATTTACAGTATTATCTTTCACTTTCACCACAGGTTCAAAAGTTGCCGCTTCTTTGTATTGTTGTTTGAGGTTAGTATCAGTAAATATAGTTGATGGTGGAGACGCTTTGGGGAAGCTGTCGTGATTTGATGGCTGGCTCCTGTAAAAATTGCACATTAAAACATTCTAGCATCAATTAAACAGCAATTTTCATAATGATTCGGTAACATCTTCAATTTCAACTATACACCATTTCTATCAATACCACCTAACTTACTAAGCATCCAGGTTCTGACATGACAACAGTTGCATTATTTGAACATCAAAATATAGACATATTGAATGTGAAAAGCCTATTTCAAAAATACACAAAAAAACTAAAATACATTATATATTTCACATCAAAATTTTGAAGTCAAAAATCGTTTCTCTATAATAATTTCAAATTTTCAAAAGCCTAATAGTGCTTATATACAGTTTCTAATCATAGCTTCAAATAGACCTATAACATTATGTGGATTTCACTCTACTACTAGGTATAGTTTCAAATCATAAATCATTATTTTCCAATAAATCATCGAAACGGATTGCATCGGTGCTTATCCTTTGTCGTGAATGAATACGAGAGAAATAGCAGAAAATATTGATATCTCAAGAAGTTAGAACAAATCAAGTTCCGATTTACGCCATTTTATGAATGAAAACCCTAACCTAACGATTCACAGAATAAGAGAAAACAAAATAAAACTACAAAATTAGAAAGAAAGAATGAAAAACGATGCTACCTCTTGCTAACTTTATCACCATCCTCGTCCTTTATAAACTTATGCATGATGCTCTCAAACAGAGATGAACCGGCATTGTTCGCGTTTGGCGTAAAGTTCGCCGGCAAAACCTGGCGAGGTACCTTCTCTGGCGGCGTGTCAGTTCCTCTGACGTCATCGGTCGACGGTGGTGGATTGAAGAGTACCTTGACAGGAAGGTCAGCTTGCTGAGCTGAGCGAGCGGAGGCTAGGTTACAGCCGGAACTACGGTTTTCCGGCGGGGACTTCTGGAAGAATGAGAGAATTGATTTCTGGCGATTCATGTTTACTCGGTGTTGAGAAGAGAGTGAGAGAGAGAAAGGTTTTGTGACCTACAATTCAAATGCGTAATTCTGAAATAACGTGCAGAATTTTCCCGCCAAGAACCAAAATGTTTTAGCGCTAAAAAGAAGGAATCACATTTAATCAATTGCTTGATTTCGCTTCTTTAATTAACATTTCAGAATATGTATCAAATGTCAATAAGCTTTTTATACCAAAAAAAAAAAAGTTTCAAATTAGAAACAAGTGTTTATTTAGCAAAGAAGTTTTGGAATATGAAAAATCGTTTTTGTATTCCTCAATCTTAAAACTCAAATCTCAAATAAATTTTTGTTTTTTCGACGAGAATAAATAATTGAACCTCAATTTTGTTTTAATTGAATTCGGAGATTCGCCTTCCGCTTCAAAACTTAAAATTTATCTCAAATCTAAAGGTTTTATTTAGGAGTATGGAAGAGACGAAAAATGAAGGTTTCTAAAAACGAACTTTTAAAAAATATAAAAATATATTTGATATTTTTTGAAAAAATTATTTTGTTTAGAATGATAAAAGAATGTTTATTAATATTATGTTTTTAATTTTCAGAATACTATAACAACAGTAAAAGATATTTGAAAATTTTATATAAATTATCTACATGAGCAGATTGTAGATTAATTCCCGAAACAAGACGGGGTGACTACCTACATGACAAACACTTTCTTCAAGACATATATTGTTTCAGTATAAATCGACCAAAGATTTATTATGATACTTCTTCCAATTTCTACCAACAGTCACTCTTGATGGCATCTTTAAGCTCGTCTCTGACAGACGTTTTATCACCTCTCCAAATGGTATCTTTAAGCCCATTATCGACACAATCAACCACCACATCATCGAGTGCAAATTTTTGAGTACTTTAGTATTCAATCATCTTCCACCTCCAAGTCACAAATGACGGACTCACCAATCTAACTCTTCAGGTTTAAGAAGATTGAACAGGGGCATCTGTTGTACCTCAAAATTTGCCCTCTCTTTTCTCAAAGATTCTCTCACAAAAATCTCCATTGCTCAAAATTGCATAAGGTTTGATCAGCTCAAGACACTTCCTCAACACTGGGCTCAAATTAAGGTTTGGGTTTGGACAAGTACAATTGGACTTTTAATGCCCCATATAGTTTCCATGGATCATATTGGACTCTCAAGCATCAGGTCAAAGGTGGAACTTCTGAATCCTCGAAAGGAGGAAGAGGAAACTGTCGAAAGGGCAAAGTAGATCGAAAGGTGTGCAGCTGCAGATAATAGTTCGAATTTAAAATCTGGTTCAGGCTGTTCAAACCACATGACTGGTCGAAAAGGAGTGGTGGCCAGATTTTGATAAATCGAAGAAGAGCAAGCTTGCTTCGATCCACAAGCTTCGATTGGGTAATGGTTTCCTTTGAGCAGCCTGCTTCGATCCACCTTTAAACCTACTTTGATCCACATATTAAACCTTCAACCCACATAGTTTTGACACTGTGAATTACAAGTTTATCTTCATGCTTACTTTGATCCACAAGCTTTGATTGGCAATGGATTCCTTCTAGCAACTTGCTTTGATCCACCTCTAAACCCTTCAACACACATAGTTTCTACACTATGAATTAGAATTTGAGGTTTGGACATTTGAACTTTCGAACACTTAATCAACTGATGGTTACTGGTAAGAAAGCAATTCATAAATTCTTTCATTTTGACTATGCCAATGAGATCATCTTGCATACTCAAAGTGGTACATTCAGATGATTGTGGTCCATTCTAAGAACACACAATTGGTGAAAATAAATATTGTTTTATCTGTTGATGAGTTTGGTCGAAAGTTGTGAGTGGTCTATTCGAAGAACACACAATTGGTGGAAACAAATATTGTTTTGTCTGTTGATGAGTTTGGTCAAAGGTTGTAAGTGGTCCATTAGAAGAACACACAATTGGTGGAAACAAATATTATTTTGTCTGTTGATGAGTTTGGTCGAAGGTTATGGATCTGTGTGATCAAAACAAAAGGACGAAGTATTCGACATCTTTAAGAGATTCAAGATGCTTGCTGAACAAAGTCTTATATACTGCCAAGCCTAAGCTTGATGTATTGTCCACATAACAGCCTAAAACCATGTCAAAAAACAATCTGTTGTACTGCTATGAAACAACCCTGCACCAAGCTGCCACAACACTCTAAAGTTATTGCAATACAGTCCTGCTATGCTGCTCATAATTTGCACCAAATTAGCATATAAGAGTTGCACCTCAAAAGCTAAGAAAAGAGCATATCCAAATAGTTCAAATTTTATTTGTTTTTCCCCCTAAAACCCCAACAAGACTCTTATATAAATAAGTTGTTTCACAACACACAAAGGGGGGCTTTGGACAAGGAAAAGGGAGAAGAAAAAAAGAGAGAGGAGAGAACACGAAGACTGAAGCCTTAAGACACTCTTAAACCCAGAACAAAAAAAAACACAACACCCCTGTTCTTTTCTTTCGAACCCATAATAAAAAAAACACAACACCTCTGTTATTTTCTTTCGAACCTAGAACCAAAAAAACACAACACCTCTGTTCTTTCGAACCCAAGAATATTCAAGGCAACAACTCAAGTTCGAAACACATATTCCAACTTCAAGGTAAGTCTTCTTGAATTTAAACCCTTCGTTTCAAGCATCATTGATAATTCATCTTCGAAGATAACATGTAATAATCATTGCCTGCGAAGCTACCCTTTTGTTTGTTTTCCTTTCTTGTCAATTATATGTTAAGAACTAACCTGTACAGACCATAAAAACAATGTTGGAGTGAAAAATTACAGCATGGTTCGACACAAAGCCTTAGGCTTCGAGACATACTGCTTTACATGCCCAAACAAAAGGAAAAAAGGGTTTGTGATTCGACACAGCATATTATGCTTCGACTCATACTGAGTTCGATTTGGAATTACAGGGTCGAAAGAAGGATATGTTCGATGCACATAAGCATGCTTCGACACATGCTTCGACCCATGTTCGAAGGATTTGTTTTTTTTCTCTCTTTTGCGTTGTTTTTTATGTATTTCATATATTTTGCTTCATGGCTATTCAATATGGTTTGTAATAGATAATTAGGTTTAATTTCTTGCAATCCCCATTTGTATCCCCCATCCCCCAAATGATGTAATAACGTAGAACATTTATTTTCTGCAATTTTATTGCTTTCATAAATGTTAGTAATTAGGGTGTGTATGGCAAGATAAAAAAATCAACCTTAGAAAATCCTAATCCAAGACAAGACAGTGCATGAAAAATACACACTTGCACACTTACACCTATAGGGTTAACTCCACTTGTTGCCTTGAGAAAAATAGCCATAATGTGCATGTGAGCCATCTTAGCAAAAATAATCAAAATACAAGATCATAATCCTTCGATGACGCTACGAATGTTGTCTTACAAATGATCTTAGTCCCTTAAGAGAAATGCTAAGATATCTCACAATATTGTCATTCATGACTATACGATGACCCACACTTGTCCCTTCATATCCAACGACAGGGTTTCTTACCAAATCAATGGTAAGATAGCAACATCTAAAGGAGGAGGAAAAGAACATAGACCTTTTGAGTAGGTAGGACGCTCGTAGTTTCTTGCTCACAAATCAAAACCATTTACACACTTACATTTTCAAAAACAAACATCTCTTTGAACTATTTTCAAAATCAACACTTTGTATACATTCTTATAGAGACGAGAATCATTACAAATTTTTCCGAAACAAAGGCGTTTTCAAAATACTTTTAAAATCCACCACAAACACATTTCAAACAAAGAATTTTTCAAAGTGATATAGCAAGCAACTAAGAGCTCGTAGATAACTATGGATGAAAAGGGTGCTAATACCTTTCCTTTTCATAACCTACCCCCCGAACTCAAGAAAATATCTCGAAAGGTATTTCACGTTCCTTTCACCCTTTCCTTTATTGGATAAAAGAAAAGTCGATGGCGACTCTTGCTATCCGCAACAATTGCGATAAAACGCAAAACACCTAAGTCAGTTCTCCCAATGTATTACAATACCGATGGACTATGGTTTTTGATGGAGCTTCCAACGCTTTGGGCAATGGAATTGGTGTTGTGATAATTTCTCATGAAGCTTGTTACACTCCTTTCACTACTAGATTATGCTTCGATTGTACGAATAACATAGCTGAATACGAGGCGTGGATCTTGGGTTTAAAGGTTGCCATTGACTTAAAGATCAAGCATTTGGATGTATTCAAAGACTCTGCTCTAGTGATTAGCCAAGTAAAAGGAGAATGAGACACTAAGCATCCTAATCTTATTCCTTACAAGGAGCTTGTGTTAACCCTATGTTTACCTAGGGTTTTGGTAAACAACCGCTGATCCTCCAAATGGTTACTTATTTGGTTACTCGCAGGATCGATCAGATTGATCCTATGGACATAGGTTGATTTTGAAGTTTGATTAAGTTGGATAAGGCTTTAAATAAAATGTTCAAGTAAATTGCATAAAGGAAAGGCTTGGTAAAATAGACAAGGCTTTAAAGTAAAGGTTCGACAGGAATTTAAAGGGGAAAAGCATGTAAAATACTGGAAAAGTAAATGACTTGAATTGATTAAATTGGTGTTTCACACATACATTTCTCAACAATTCGTTCGCTCACACTGGGTACTTGAATCTAAATGAGTGACTATGTATTTATTGTGAACACACGCGAGAAACTACATGTCTACTCCTATTTATACAAAAACATTCCAAGTAACCGTCGGGCAGTTACACTACTTCGAGATTAAGCCACTTGGCACGTTCTCCATGCTCGACGCTCCAGATCTTTGCACGTTTGCACGTGGTAACTGCTGGAAACCGTTTTCCCTCCAAAGCTTTGAATTTCAAACTGCTCCACTCTGGACCATCGAACACCTTCATCAAGAGACGTCTTCGACGAAAACTCCTTCGACGTCGAAGGCAATCAGCCTTCTTCCTTGGAAGAAATCTTCTAAGTATTTTGCCATCTTTCGACGGGCACTTCGACAGGCTTAGCCAGTCGAAAGCATCTTTCAGCTTTTAATGGCTGCCACCAATCAAAACAAAGGTGTCGAATTTAGGAGCCAACAAATTGCCCCCCAAGAATGCCTTATTTCGACTCTGAAAGAAAAAGGCATTCTTTGAAAACGCCATTCGACACCTGTTTTTTCCACGCTTAGTCACAAGTTAACTTGTGCACTTTTTGTTGCTTTTTACCAACTATTGGCAATCCCAAGAAACCATCATTGATTTGATCCTAGGACGTCACTTTCAGTACGGCGTGCAGTACCAAACATCACTTCATAATTTGTCATTATGACAAATCCCAAAAACGAGGACGCACGCTGCGTCTCTCTGTTTCTGCAGAAACGGCCAAAACAACAGGATGCTGCCACGCGTCCCACTAATTCCTGCAGCATTAAATGACATTTAATGTCCTCGTTATTGGGAATTTCTCCCACTACTATAAATAGTAGTGAATATCCCATTGTGGGACTTTTCACGCAAACTAGCCCTCAAACTCCCTTGTTTTCATACAAACTTGCTCTCTTTGCAGAAAAACTCTTCCTTTTTCAACTTCATCTTCATCCTCAACAATGGCCTCTGCTTCTACTGCCCCCAAGACTAACGCACCAACTGAACAACTTGCTAAGCCCAAGGTCTTTGTTACTGCTCCGGTAGTGAACGCTACAGGGAAACGAAGGGTCCCCGAACCTTCTGACATCTCCGTTCGCGATGCTTACTCGCGTCACTTGATGATTCCGGTTGGATACTCCAACCAAATCTTCGCAATGTCTGGACCCATGAACCCAAGCATCTCTGAAGCTCTAAAGATCAAGAGCTATTTCCCCATCGTCGAGAAACTCAAGCCAGTAGCATGCGCCAAGAAGGACGCAGAAGACAACGAAGACCCTACACACGAGAAGATCGACCTTCGTTTCTTCAACAAAAGTGTTAGGGTCTTCAGGTCTTGCCCTAATCTGACCTCTGACTATGTTGCTTGGCTAACAAAGTTGGAGAAACATCAAACTCCAGTCTGGAAGGAAATGGGAATCTTTGACCTAGTAATGCTGTCGAAGACAGGCTTAAACTACTCCCCAGAGATGCTTATAGCTTCGCTGTTGTTCTGGGATAACTCTCACTTCACCTTTCACCTTCCATGTGGGATGTTAACCCCCACACTCTTCGACGTAGCGGCCATCACTGGCCTTCGACCAACCGGAGATTACTTCGACCCGGAGGAGATGTCGGAGGACCAAATTGGCTTTTCTGAGACCAAGCCAACATATACCACCTTTATCAACCATTATCACGACAGGTCGACGGATACAGTGTCGGATGTCGAACACATAGCGTTTCTAGCCTTATGGCTAACTCGCTTTGTGTTTTGCTCGAAGTCTCTACAAGTGACCAAAAAGATGGTCACTCTTGCCACCCAACTGCATCACCGCCAGAACATCTGCCTGGCAGAACTGATTCTGGCTAGTCTTTATGACTCAATCAGCAATGGGGTCACTCTCTTGAAACATGTCGAAGATAGGAACAGTTTGCTACTCGCTGGGCCTTTCTGGCTACTTCAACTGTGGCTCAACGCCACTTTCGAATCCTTCTTACCCAAGAAGAATCAGATAAATGAACAAGCCCCAGCGATAGCTAATAGACGTATCGAAGGAATTAGGCTGGCTCTACTGACGCCTGTGGAAGATGGGCTGGAGTTCCAACAAACCTTCACTAACTTCGTTCTGATGTTCGCTCGAAGGAAGGAATTTGTTTCGACTATGGCTCCATTTGCTCAACGAAAGGTGGGGCCAGCATGGTTCACAATGCCACATCCCAAGGAGTCGAGTGGTCCCAATGTTGATGAGCACACCATACTGTGGGAGGCATTCCTTACCCCAAGGATTATGCCTCTTCGATTTAAGAGTTCTAAGACTCATCTGAGTCTGCTTGCCTATCAACCCAATCTGGTATCTCGCCAGTTTGGTATCATCCAAACCCTACCTTCTCCTATTTTTCAAAGAGAGAAGTCAATGTTGTACTTCTGCAACGATTATACAGAAGAAGCTGCCACCAAGCATATCGGAAGATATGCTGGTCGAACAATCCTCTCGCTGTTCAACTACCAGCTTAACTTCCTTTGCTCACCATCTTTTGAGGAGTGGTGGAGAAGCTATTATGCTGAGTACTTCTTCGACGAGAAGGACTTCATAGCAGAGTTGCAGAAGTCTTTTGTCCTTGTGTTGGACAAAGTAAAGAAATGTAAGTTCATACTCTCACATTACTTTTTATCTTTCTCTTCGACTGTTAGCCTGTTAACTTTCCTTGTCGCTTTCAGTTGTTCGAAAACCCCTAGCCAAGAAGGCTACAGAAGGCCCACAAGGAAGAGTCCCTTCGACAAAACCTCCACCGCCGGCGAAGATTATAGCGCCGGCGAAGACAACGGGCAACCAACAGGGGGAAGGCTCTTCGAGGAGGCCTCCTGCATCGGTAACCAGATTTTCTTCATTTTCTTCTGGCTCTTGATTTCTTATTTTCGATGTAATTATTCAATCGAATTCCTATTGGTTTTCTAGGCCCCTTCGCCCAAGAAAAGGGCAGCATTGGTGGTCGAATCGGGGAGTGATGACGACAGTGATTCTCCTCCTACTCCCTTAAAGAGGCGAAAGTTAACGAAGGACGCTTCCGTTCCTGCTCCTGCCCCTGAAGGTCGAACCGTCAGAATAAAGGTCGCAGTGAGAAAGCCTAGGCCACCTGCAGTGGTCATCGAGGAACCAACTGAGGAGGAACTGAACGCTCTAGTTACCAAGCCTGTCGAAAGTGATAATTCCAGCCCTGGGGCTGAAGTCAATCCACAGGTAATCTATTGGACTCTTCTTATAACTTAGGCACAGATACCAGTATTCAACTATGTCTCTCTCGACATCTGAAGATTTGTCTTCTTTCTCTTTTTCAGGACACTACTGAAAGTTCCCCACCAAGGACTTCAGAAACTCTAGAATCTGCTGACCTTAGCAGGCCTCAGGTGCAAGATTTGGGCAATGACGAAGCCCACACTGAGAATGAGGCCAATGCTGAAACAGTGGAGAAGACAACAGAAGAACCTGTGGTGGAGGCAACACAGCCAGAAACGGTTCCTGTGGTGGACTTGTCGTCAGAAGAGAATCCTGAAGGAAGAGACCAAGGCAATGGCGAAGAGAATCAAGATGCTGTCGACGAAGAGCACCAAGGTGGTATTGGCGAAGAACACCAGGGTGACGCTAGCGAAGAGCCACGAAATGACGCTGGCGAAGGACCCCAAGGTGATGTTAACGAAGAACCACAAGTCGACGCTAGTACCGCCTCAGTCCAAGTCGAAAAGCAACCAAACGAGGCACTCAGCATTCAAGAGCCTCAAGCCCAAGATAATACTGTGGCAAGGGTCACCTCCTCAAAGCACAGGTCAAAAGAGGACTTGGAAATCTTGAAACAAACTGACCCTGTCAGCTACCTTAATGCAATCGTCGAGAGTAAGAGTTCTTCCGACACTAGTCAGGAAATTCCTACCCTGTCGGGGAAATCTACTGAAACTTCTCCTCTTGATGATGCGTTGGCGAAGGTCAAGGCCCAGTTCTTCAAGAGAGATTTAATGAAGGCTTTAGAGGGGGACCCCACTGCTCCATCATGCTTGAAAGAGGTTTTGAATGCTGTTGACTTCGAAGCTGTAGCCCCAGAAATCTCAGACTTAATCATGGAATTACATTCTATGATTGATCAAGTCTCGGCGGATTACAGGTGCCAACGAACTTTTAACAGTCAGCTCGAAGTGCTGCATGGCAAAAGCTCATCTGCGTGGACTGCTGTCTCAGATTCGACTTCTCGAATTGCCGAGTTGTCGAAACAGAAAGCGTCTGCACAGGAAAGGGTCGATGCTATTGAGCGAGAGAATGTCTCCTTCCGAGCACAAATTGCAGAGATAGAGGCGAAGATAAACGCCAACACTGTGCTCCAGGAGGAAATTCTTTCGACCATCCCAGACACTGAGAGCCAGACTGAGATCAAGCAAGGCCTGGAATTCGCTGAGAGGGCTCAAAGCCTCGATGCTCAGATTGCCAAACTGGTGCAAGAAAAATCTTGGTGCAAAAAGAGGTTGGAGCTGCAGTATGCCAAGTATCTTCGACTCAAGAATTCTCTTTCCTTTTGATTCTCTTTTGTAACCATCTTCTGTAATTGTTTTCGACAACAATTGCCATTTTGGCTGAAATTAATAAAACTTCCATTTTGGCATTTTTATGGTTATTTTAGTTTGTTCTTTTATTATTTTATTTTTATCTCTTGAAGTATAGGCTTGTATTTTTTCAAATATTTACCATTTACTCTCAAGAGCCTTTTATCACCACTTATCTCTTCGACCTCATAGGCTCCACCAGAAAAAGTCTGGATAACTCTGAAGGGTCCCTCCCATTTGGGTGACCATTTCCCCATGCTTCGATCCCGTCGATCCATGGGAAGAATTACCTTCCAAACTAAATCTTCAGGCAAAAATACCTTAGGTTTTACCTTTCTATTATAAGAGTCTTCTACTCTTTTCTTCTGAAGCCTGAGTAGGTCGAGAGCGTGTAATCTCTCTTCGTCCAAATCCACCAATTCATCTAACATCATATTCCAATAAACCTCAGAAGGAATATCATAATGCCTCTGAACTCTTACAGATTGAAGACAAATTTCTGCTGGCAACACTGCATCGTGGCCAAAAGTTAGCCTATATGGTGTTGTACCAATGGCTTCTTTTGGGGACGTTCGACAAGCCCATAAAATCTGGTCTAACGTCTTATGCCAATTCTTTGGCTTCTTCCCAACATGCTTCTTTATCAAGCCAATCACTACCTTGTTAGCTGCTTCGACTTGACCATTCGCCTGTGCATAGTAAGGCGTGGATGTTAAGAGTTTGAAACCTGTTTCCTGAGCAAATTCCTGCATCTTTCGACCAGTGAAAACTGAACCTTGATCAGTTGTTATTGTCTCAGGGATTCCATACCTAAATATAATGTTCTTTTGAATGAATTCAATGACATTTTCTTGGTCTACATTGACTAAAGGGACAGCTTCGATCCACTTAGTGAAATAATCAATGCCTACCAATATGTACTTCTGACTCTTTGATGATGCTGGTCGAATCTCTCCAATGAGATCCAACGCCCATCCTCGAAAGGGCCAAGGCTTCACTATCGAGTGAAGTTCGCTTGCTGGTACATGCTGGATGCCTGTGTGAACTCGACACTCTTGGCAACCTTTGGCGAACTCAACACAATCTTTCAGCATAGTGGGCCAATATAGTCCTTGTCGAAACAACAACCATTTCATCTTATGGCCTGCTTGGTGAGCCCCACATGCCCCAGCATGCGTAGTCGAAAGGGCTATGTATGCTTCAGTTTCACTTAAACATTTCAGCAACACCCCTTCAGGCGTCTTTTTGAATAACTCATTACCCATGAGTACAAAACTCAACGCCCTGTATTTTGTTTTTCGTTCTGTCGGAGCTCCTGGATTTTGAAGATAGTCCACAATGGGTTTCCTCCAATCTTGCTCTGACAAATTATCAATGAACGAAATCTCGAAGTTTGAGTGATCAGCATAACCTAGCCTCGTCGATTCCAAGTCTGTTGGTGATAGACAAGTTGCTCTTATCTTCTCTCGAACTTCGATTGCTCTTTGTAATCTCGTTTTTGAAATCTTATACCCAGATGCAATCTGTGCCAAGTCATTGGCTATTTGATTTTCGACTCTGGGTATGTGTCGAATATTGACACTTTCAAACTTTTTCAACAAACGATTTGCTATCACAAAGTACATAATGAGATTTTCTCTTATGCATTTATATTCCTTTGTGACTTGCTTGATGACTAACTCTGAGTCTCCCATTATTTCGACTCGAGTTGCCCCCAATTCCAACAATATTTCAAGGCCAGTAATTAGAGCTTCATACTCAGCCTCGTTGTTCGAACAAGAACCTTCTATTTGGTACTTGAATGTTGTTGGAATTTTATCTGGAGAAATAATCAAAACTCCTACTCCTGTTCCATTTTTATGGCTGGAACCATCGAAGTAGAATTTCCAAGGTTCTATCTCCACATAGTTAATATCCTCGACTTGAATAGAGTGGTCGACTATGAAATCTGCAACCACTTGTCCTTTTACTGCCTTAAGAGGCATAAAGGTCAAGGAGTATTCAGTTAATGCTAATGCCCACTTGCCAATTCGACTATGCAAGATAGGTTTCGACAACATATATTTGAAAACATCAAAATGAGACGAAACGTAAACATCAACTGGTTTTATATATTGTTTGAGCTTTGTACAAGAGAAATACAGACATAGACACAATTTTTCAACTTCGCTATATCTAGTTTCTGCATCATTCAAAACTCGACTGAGATAATAAATGGGTCTTTCGACTCCATTCTCATCCTCTTGGGCTAACATACTTCCCAGAGTTTTATCAGATGCAGCTATGTACAATCTCATACTCCTATTACTACAAGGAGGCACCAAAATAGGTGGCTTAGTGAGGTACCCTTTGATTTTGTCGAAGGCTTCTTGTTGCTCTTGCCCCCATTCGAACCCCTCTTTATTCAGTCGAAGTAAGGGTGAAAAGGCCTGAGCTTTCCCACTTAGATTAGATATAAACCTTCTCAAGAAATTTATCTTGCCTAAGAGAGATTGCAATTCCTTCTTATTCGATGGCGCTTTCGCTTCCAAAATTGCCTTCGTCTTGTTCTGGTTGATTTCGATTCCTTTTTTGTGGACAACGAAGCCCAAGAAATCTCCAGCTTTCACACAGAACGCGCACTTCAAAGGATTCATCTTCAGACCATGTTCTCTCATTCTTTCGAATGATTGTCGAAGGTGGACAATGTGACTCTTCCTGGAAACAGATTTTATAACAATATCATCAATATAAACTTGCATAAAAGTGTTAATAAAATCATGGAAGATAGTATTCATTGCTCGCTGGTACGTTGCCCCAGCGTTCTTTAGGCCAAAAGGCATCACTACCCATTAGTAAGTGCCTAAGGCCCCAGGGCATCGAAAAGCTGTTTTCGACACATCCTCTTCAGCAATGAATATTTGATTATATCCTGAATAACCATCGAGCATACTCAGGTATTCGTAGCCAGCGGCAGAATCGACTAGCATTTCCGCCACAGGCATAGGATATTCATCTTTGGGGGTGGCAGCATTCAAATCTCTGAAATCTATGCACACCCTTAATGTGCCATTTTTCTTAATTACTGGCACAATATTTGCAATCCATTCGACATACCTTGTAACACGGATGAATTTGCATTTCAGAAGTCTTTCGACCTCCGTTTTGATCTTCGACAAAATTTCTGGAGCGAAGCGTCTTGGATTTTGCTTGATTGGCTTCTTTCCAGGTTTGATTGGCAACTGAAGTTCTACCAATCCTCTGTCGAGACCTGGCATTTCGTCATAATCCCATGCAAAACAGTCTTTAAACTCTTTTAGCAATTGGATTACTTCCAACCTAAGTTCTAGATCAATTTTGGCGCTGATGTAAGTTGGCCTATTCTCTGATCCTTCGCCTAAGTTGATTTCTTCTAAAGGGTCTTGTGCTAACATCTTAATGTTGTTCGCCAAGGGATCCTTTTCGAAGCCCAAAGGCTCATCGTCATAGATGGCGTCGAGCCTCTGTTCCTGCATTTCATCTGGCATGATATCAGGAGGTCTTGGATCGAAATCCTTTCCTGGGCCAACAGCAGATAACCGTTGATCATTGGCCTGTGTGGCCATGTACTTTACTTCGGCTTCGAGAGCCGTTATCATCTTGGTTTCGACCACATAAGCCGAAATTCGCTTCAGAGATTGTGACTCAGTCATTATCACTGAATTCACTTCCCCAACCAGTTGGTTGGATATCAGTCAGCCCACTGAAGTCTATGTGGGACAAGTCTTCTTTGTCCCATTGGAAACCATGCTCAGGATGCAGGTATAGGGAACAAAAGGTGTTTGGCGCTGGCGCCATGTCGAAGTCAGGAGTTGGACATGGCCCTATGTGAGCCAAGTTTTTGTCGAAATCTGTTACACCCAAGTGATTCACTTCGCCAAGGTAGTAACTCTGATCCGCCTCTATGTTTTCGACCATCCCATCTGGACGCCATAGAAGCAGCCTTTGATGCATCGATGAAGGCACAGCACCTACACCATGAATCCACTCACGGCCTAACAAAAGGTTGTAGTTAGGTTTGGCCGATATGACCATGAACATTGTTGGTCGAAGGATCGACCCAACTTTTATGTCGAGCTGGATCACTCCCATGGTGGTCCCAATGCCTCCCTCATAGTTGGATAGGACCATATTGTGAGGTTTAATTTCTTCATCCCTTTTGCCAATCTTTATTAGCACAGAATGAGGGATAATATTGATAGTGGCCCCACAGTCGACCAATATTTTGTTCACAGTGGTCTCTTCGAGCTTAGCCCTTATGAACAAAGGTTTGAGGTGATTCTTCATCGCCTCTGTAGGTGGCTCGAAGAAGCCATTTTGTTCCTCTGTAGTGCCATTGTCCATGACAAAATAACACACTGGCCTATGTTTGGCCATTTCTTGTTCCACCTCCCAGTCACTGGCTTCGACTTCTACCTGTCGATTGAATTCCCTAGGCAGTACTGAAACAATGTTCACCATTATATCCAGAGTATCGTCGGACTCAGCATCGTCTTCGTCTTCGACTTTGCTCTGGTTAGGCCAAACTAGCCTGTTGGTAACTGGTTCTCTCTCAAGAGGCTTTCTTTGTTTCCTTTGAGGCACATTCGAACTAGTTTCTGCCTTAGGTTCGTTGGCAGCCTCTCTTTCAGCTTTTCGCCTTCTTTGATATCTCCTCCATTGGGATCTCGACATAGGATTCTTTCCCTTGTAGTTGCTGGACACTTGAGCAACCTTGGGTGCAGCAACTGGAGGCTCTTTCTTCTGGATTACAGAGGAACCTCTTGGCACATCGAAAGAATGCCATTTCTCTTCACTTGGCCTTTTCCGGCCAGATGTTTTGTACCAAGTGTCTACTGGTACATTTGTTGGAGGCCTAAAAGTCAATGGCCTCTTGTCTTGATTAGAACCCCTTCTGGGATCATGTCGAAGGTCAGCATTCTCCCTTCTCTTGTTCGCTGCTCTCCCGCCTTGTATGTGCTCAGCAGCTTTTTTATCAAAGATAGAACTGCATCTTGGACACAGCATAACCTCTGATTTCTTCTTCTGGCATCTTTGTAAAAAATCTGCCAAGTTTTCGTTTTCCCTAGGGAAAGCCGTTTTATTCGCCTGCTCTTGCCTTATGGCTTCTTCTGATGCTTTAGGGTCAGAAAGTTCAACCATGTTGATATTCATTGTATCCTTATTAGCAAGAGTTAGTTGCTTCATTTGTATTTCCAGATTCTCCGTCTGGCCTTGTACAGTGGCCAAGTGGGAACTGGGCTTTGGTCCAGTTTTTTGTGCTTCAGTAGTCTTCGACTTTGGGTCTTCGACCGCTTTCTGGACAGCCTCAATTGTCTTCCTGGATAAATTTCCAGAAAAACTGCCAAAGATTGGCATGTTGATGTGGTCCTTTGAGACTTCGACCATGGTAATGCCTGGCTTCTTCGACTGGATCCTGGTTGCCTCTATCATGTTCACCTCAGAGGGTTCTGCATAGTGGGCTTCAGCCTTCAGTGGATTGGAGTCGACAGCCATGGGGGATTTGTCAGCAAACTTTAATCTCCCTTCCTCAATAGCGTCTTGCACAAGATTCCTGAAAAGAAAACATTGAGAAGTTTTATGGCCCAAAAAATTATGATACTTGCAAAAACCTCTCTTCTTTCTTTGATCAAGAGGAGGCACTTTTACCCCAGGGGGTACTATCATTTGGCCATCTTTAACTAGCAAGTCGAATATTTCATCACATTTTGTGATGTCAAAACTATAAGTCTTTTTTGGGAACCTATCGTTGGTCCTGTCTGGACCAATGGGATTTTTCCCATTTGAGGGGACTAACTGTTTACAAGAGTATGGAGGCCCTTGTTTCAATTCTGCTAAATCGACTTCTCCTTCTTCGACAGCTAAAGTATCGTCGAAGGATTCTAGATCTTCATCATCCATCTCAACGTACGCTATTCTCTATCTCTTGTGAGTTTTCGTTGCCTTAGCTTTTTCAGCTTTGAGGCGTTCGACTTGTCGAACTCTATCGGCCAGTTGGGCCATGTCTCTTAGGTACTGGGTATCTAGCTTCTTCCTAATGGAATAATCTAAACCGCCTGCGGCCATTTCGACCAGCTCATGTTCTGGCACTTGTGTAAAACATCTCGCCTTAAGCAGCCTAAACCTATTCAGATATTCGTCTATAGGTTCAGTGAAACGTCTCTTCACACTCGCCAGTTCTTTCAGGCTTATCTTGGTTTGCCCCATATAGAATTGTTCATGGAACAATCTTTCCAACTGGGTCCAATGGTGGATCGAATTGGGGGGTAGAGTTGTGAACCAAGTAAAAGCGTTCTTGGTTAAAGAACTTGGGAAGTATTTGATCCTTAGGTTTTCATTATTTGAAATGTCTCCTGCTTCGATCAAATACCTCGCCACGTGTTCGACAGTAGATTCTGTCGTGTCCCCAGAAAACTTAGTAAATTTGGGGACTTTGCTTCTAGGAGGCAAGTCAGTTTGTAACACATATTCCGACAATGGAGATGTAAAGTTGGGCCTTCGAAAGCCCATGTTCATCCCATTCTGATTCATGATTCTTTCGATCATGGTTGCCAGATTGTTTTCCAAACCCATGTTTTGGTATTGGACATGCTGAACCACTTCGTCAGCATTTTGGTTTCTGTTAACTAACCTTACCTCTGGGGCTATTACCCTAGGTTCTTCGACAGGTTGTTCTACAGGCTGTTGAGCCTGATTAATGGTGGTTTCTTCCTCTACAAATATCCCATGATTTCCTCTTATTTGCGCCCTTTGGGGCTGTCGAATAGGTGGGGGTGCTCCAAAGAAGTCAGCCAAACGCGTCATTTGCGCTGTAACTTGCTGATTCGATTGAGTAGTATTTTGTATTAGAGGATTTAGCACTGTACTCAAAGTTTGTGCCAACATTTGCACCATATCATGGTTGCTTTCGTCCATCTGTTGCCTCAAAACTGCTGTCGAGGCATTTGTAAGGCCATGGGCTACTTGGGACGTTCCTCCTAAGAGTTGGGTCCTATTTCTATTCGCCATGCCTACTCCAGAGCCTTGGAGTGGCGAAGAGGCACTCACGAAAGGGTCTGAATAAGTGGACGCAGCATTCGTCAGGCTTGCCACTTCAGAAGTTGGCATACCATAGAATGGAATAAATCCTGGGGGAACCACCGGCCTTGTGCCTATATTTCCCCTTGGAGGGGGGGTTCCCAAAGGCATTCTGGGGCCTGTTAACGAAGTTATTGGCCCCGTGGTTGTGACTGACACTGCTGGTGTCGAACCAACATTCGTCGCTTCACTTACGGTCATATTAACCGTTGCTCCCACACTCGTTTGTGGGATTTCATTATTGTTTGGCGGATTCGCCATCTCTTCCCTTCTTCTGGCAGTATTGTTATCGTTGGTGTATATTCTACCACTCCTTAATAACATACAACTCGAAAAGATGAGATTATTTTCAACAATCAACACACAGTCCCGCCGGGTGTGCCAATTTGTTTACCTAGGGTTTTGGTAAACAACCGCTGATCCTCCAAATGGTTACTTATTTGGTTACTCGCAGGATCGATCAGATTGATCCTATGGACATAGGTTGATTTTGAAGTTTGATTAAGTTGGATAAGGCTTTAAATAAAATGTTCAAGTAAATTGCATAAAGGAAAGGCTTGGTAAAATAGACAAGGCTTTAAAGTAAAGGTTCGACAGGAATTTAAAGGGGAAAAGCATGTAAAATACTGGAAAAGTAAATGACTTGAATTGATTAAATTGGTGTTTCACACATACATTTCTCAACAATTCGTTCGCTCACACTGGGTACTTGAATCTAAATGAGTGACTATGTATTTATTGTGAACACACGCGAGAAACTACATGTCTACTCCTATTTATACAAAAACATTCCAAGTAACCGTCGGGCAGTTACACTACTTCGAGATTAAGCCACTTGGCACGTTCTCCATGCTCGACGCTCCAGATCTTTGCACGTTTGCACGTGGTAACTGCTGGAAACCGTTTTCCCTCCAAAGCTTTGAATTTCAAACTGCTCCACTCTGGACCATCGAACACCTTCATCAAGAGACGTCTTCGACGAAAACTCCTTCGACGTCGAAGGCAATCAGCCTTCTTCCTTGGAAGAAATCTTCTAAGTATTTTGCCATCTTTCGACGGGCACTTCGACAGGCTTAGCCAGTCGAAAGCATCTTTCAGCTTTTAATGGCTGCCACCAATCAAAACAAAGGTGTCGAATTTAGGAGCCAACACCCTAATACCATACTTTGAGGAGATCACCTTTGAACACTTCCCTATTGTTGTACCCCAAAATTTGCCCTCTCATTTCTCAAAGGAATCACCTTGGATCCTCAAGTTTGCTTCCATCCAATTCCAAGCCTTGAACTACAAATTTTCCAAGAAAATCACTCACAAGGGCAAAATGGTCATTTGCACATTGAAAAGTCAAACTTTGACTTTTGTATCAAAATCAAATCTCAAAAATCATATTTCATCAACACATGTTGGAATATGAAGCTTGTTTCATCAAGAATTTCAAAAGTCAAATTTTACTTTGGAAAAGTCAAATTCTAAATACTTAGAATTTTTTCTAAATGTTTAAGAAATATGACAATTTCATAACTTCTGACCAGATTATCACCATAACGCTTAGCAAATTCTGGATATTCTCAAGACAGAGTTTGGTCAGAACTTCTGGGCCAGTTTTTAGAAATGATCAGTCAAAGTTTGCAAGGGTAAGTCAAAGAAGGTTACAAAGCGTGCTGCAAGCTTCCTAGAAAGTCTGAGAGCTCCGTCAGAACATGCTGGAGCCAGAAGATAAAAGGATCAGAAGATTGGATTCTACGCAGAAGCAGAACTTCTGATCCAGATTTAAGCAATGATGCAGAATCTCACATTGCAGGATTTCTGATTTGATAAATCTCATCATCATTTAATGCTCATTTAATGCTCATCTAATGCTCATAACCACTTTTAAGTCTTTATCCAAAGGATCTCCCCCACGTATACCTCTAATGTCTTAGGAAAGTAAACTTTTATGCAAAAGGGTGCTAGGCCCATGTGTTGCTTTTGCTTTTCCTTAAATTTGGTTGACAAATCCAGTTTAGGCACGGCTAAAGGCTGCTAACCACCCTACTTTGTGCCTTGAACTTGCTTCAAGAACAAGTCAGCGCCTAACATATGATGGTTGTACCTTTGATTTCTCCAAGATACTAAATCCTTGCCTATAAATTGAACTACATTGGCAACTGTAAAGAGGTGGAAAGTTGAGAACGAAAAGTCTTGAACCCCTGCAAAAATTCCAAGAATCCACAAAACTGTAAACACAACATACAAAGCATGTTAACTTTTGATTCCTTGCATTCAAACTCCATTTGTTCTCAAGTGTTTCTTGACTAAAACCATCCACACGGTTTCTGATTCACATATTAGAAACTGCCCTAACTTATGTATTCATACTACCATACACTATACATCCATCTACTCAAATAGGTCAGAACATCACCCTTTTGTTATTCTAGAAGTTAAAAACTTCCAGCCTGCTGAGTACGTGAAGAAGCTGCTCAGAACATCATCAGAGTTGAGGTTAACTCTGGTTCACAGAATCTCTTCCATCTACAAGGTAAGCTTCTGCTGACTCTCACCATATTACTTAAGTATTACCAGATTTGCATGTTCAAAAATACAATGTAGATATCATGTTTCTGATGTTGTACACATTATGAGATTTCATGCATCTGCCTACCTAAGTAGGGAATAAATCAGTTCAGAACTTCTGGAAGAAACTAGAACTCAGAATTAGGATTAGCAAATTCATACTTGCCTCTAATTTATAGTTCTGATATTTCTTGTTTCTGAAACATTATGACACCTGTCATAACTGTCATATGCATATTTTCTATTTTGTTGAGAAATGACCAAGTTCCAAATGTTCTAACTAGCATGGAGAGAGAGACCAAGTTCTGCCAGTGGTATTAGAATTTCTGAAATCTACTTTGTTACCGATGGTATCAGAACTTCTGAAAATTATAGTGTTCCTAGTGGACTCAGAACTTCTGACTTTACCTATTTTTTTCACTAACAGGATTTCTGTTTTGCAATACGCCAGAGTCAGAACTTCTGACCTCCTTTAATCAGCAATATGTTGATTCTATTTTGCTTTTTCTCACTATTTTTGCTATCACTTTCTATTCCATTAATAAAAAAATACCAAAAAACATTTTATTTTTTATTTTTACATGCTTTATTTTATTTCTTAAAACAAAAGACAAAAACATTTTCTAAACAAGTCCATTTATTTCTTATATTATGTATTTCAATATGGTTGTAATAGATAATTAGGACTTAAATTCTTTGCAATCCCCATTCTTAAATATGTACCCCCGTCCCCCAAATATTGTAATAGCGTAGGACTTTACATTTCTGCACTTTTATCGCTTTCATATATTGTTAGTAATTAGGGTGTGTATGGCAAGATAAAATCAACAAGTAGATAACCCTAATCAAATATTAAATGCATGCTAATCAAACACACTATTCACACATGCACCCTTAAGGTTAACTCCACTTGTTGCCTAAAAATGGTCATGTTATGCATGTGGGGTGTCTTAGCAAAAACAATCTACATACAAGATCATAGTCCCTCGATGACGCTATAAATGTTACCTTTCAAAATGATCTTAGTCCCTCAAAAATAAATGCTAAGATACCTCACAACATTGCTATCATGACTATACGATGACCCACGCCCGTCCCGCTTACCTCCAAAGATAGGGTTGCTTACCAAATCAATGGTAAGACAACAATGTCAAAGGAAAAGAAAATGAACATGAAAGACTTTTAAGTAGGTATAATGCTCCTAGTTACTTGATCTATTTCAAAACAAACATCCTTGCTATTTTCGAAAATAATCACCTACACTTTCAAAGTTGAAAACATTTTCAAAAAGATCAACATTTTGTACACATTCTTACGAACGAGAATCATTACAAAGTTTGCCTAAACGAGGGCACCTTTTAAAAATACTTTCAAAAAAACACACAAATCACAACTTCAAACAAAAGCAAGTGATCTATCAAGTATCTAAGAGCCCATGGAAAACCATGGATGAAAAGGGTGTTAATACCTTCCCTTTTCATAATCTACCCCCCCCCCCCCCCGAACTCAAGAAACAATCTCAAAGGTCTTTCTTATGCTTTTTCACCTTTCCTTTTGGATAAAAGAAAAGTTAGTGGCGACTCTTGCTAAACCGCAACATTTGAGAACACAAACGCAAAACAATTAAGTCAGTTCTCCCACCGTATCACAGAACTGTCGACTCTGTTGGGGATAATATTTTAAAAGTGGGGTTACCTTAGGGTTAGATCATATTTACTTGCTTTCTTTGTTTGACTTGTATGCTTTACATTATGGTTATTTGTTTGGGTTTTGTGGTCGGTGGATCTGGAACGGACTGTTTAACCCTGGTTCATGAAATGTCACGGTAAGCAAGAGTCGCCACCGTCTTTTATTTTCTCTGAATGGAAAGGACAAAAGCATAGAAAAATTCCTTATAGAGATTGCTCTCGGTTCGGGAGGTAGGTTATAGAAAGGGAAGGTGTTAGCACCCTTTCTATCCATGGTTATCCATGGGCTCTTAGATACATGCTCACTTGTGTTTTCAAAAATGGTTCGTTTGCTTTTCAACTGTGGGTTTTAAAAAGTTTCTTTGAAAATTTCAGTTCGACTCTTGTATCAGTCCTCAAGAGTGTTTGAAAAAATGCTTTCGAAAGCTTTTTGAAAATGTGTTGGTGTGAAAAGTATTTTTGATTTGTTTTTGAAATTAGAGCAAGTATCTACGAGTCGTCTACCTACCCTAAGGAATTCGTCTGTGTAAATGTCCTTTAAAGTAGTGCCATCCCACCATTGAGAGGTAGGTAGCACCACCGTTGGAGGTGTTCGGGTCAATTCGAAGGTTCGGGACATGGTGACCACCGGAGCAATAGGAAGACACCTTAAAAGCTACCCTCATGCCAGGTTCCCGGATCATGAGGACTTACTAAGACATCCTCTACTCGACGATCACCTTTCGAGGCAAGGCAACAGTGAGGCGTACCCTAGGGGTGGTGTGTGCGATTCGTGTGTCGTTTTCATTTGCATTTATCTTGTCATGTTATTGGTGTTCTACGCTTGTTTTTATTATGTCCATTCATTCTTGCATGCTTTGTTTAACAGTTGAAAATATTTGCGGAGAGGTAAATCTAAAGCTATTACAAATGGCGCGGGTCCACATCGCCAAAATTAACCAGGACCCGATTTGACAGAAAGTAAAGAATTGAAAGTGCGAGAAGTAATTACAAGGCTTTGGGAGAGGTACATAATTATTTAAATGAAATAAAATAAATGCGAAATAAAAATTAAATTAGAAACGAGGGCGTTGAACCCTTTTTGCAAAATTAAATTACATGAGGAATTAAAATTAAGAAAAGAAATTATTTTTGTTTTTTGGTATTTTTATGTTTTTTAAGATTTAATAGAAAAAAGGAATTAATTAAAATTAAAATAGAATACTAAACCTAATTCTAATTATTTTTAAGTTATTTAAGAAAAATATTGAAGTTTTTAACCTAAATGAAACCCTAATTAATTTACCAGTTTAATCATAAAAATAAATAAAATAAATATTTAATTGTTTGATCATTATGAGAAAAAAAACAAAAAAAGATGAAAAATTAGTAATTAAACCCTAGTTCTACGTTTTTTAGATTTATTATTAAAAGTATTAAAATTACACTTAAATTAGAACTAAATATTTACATGCAAGTTTATTTATAAAAATACTAAAATAAATAATATTTTATTATTTTTCCTTTTTCTGATTTTTATGTGTTTTTATATTTGGTAAAAATAATTAATTAAATCAAAACAATAAAGAAAATAAAATAACAATTGAAAATAAAATATAAGAAAAATAGAAAATGGCAAACCAGGGGGGGTGGAAGTCCCCAAACAGGATGTTAAGTCCAAGCAATTCTGGCCCAATAGCATTGGCCTGTTTGGACTTTTTTGCTAGCGTGCTGAAGCGTTGACCAGGCTTAGGGTGTTCATCAATCTTGAGCCTTTGGCTTGATCTCAGTGTACACGTGGGTGGATAGATGATGAAGGACTATGATGGTTCTCAGTATGGTGCCTGCATGTGATAATGGATTGAAAAATAATATTGAAAGAACATAGACCTGGGGTTCGAACCCAGGTCACTAGCATCACCAATCAACACTTGTGCCACTGAGCCATGTCAACGCGTTTGATATATAAATAACAAATAAATAATATAAAAAAAAGCAACGCGTTAGTGGATTAAAGCGCGCGAAATTTAAAAGAACCAACCAACGTTAGCCAACACATCATCTTCCTCGCGTGTTTTGTTTTTTTTTTCTGAAACAAGAGTATAAAGCAACGGTTTTAGACGCGTTCCATTAGGTGGCTTTAGAGAAAATAGCGAATAGCGCTATAGGGTTCATAAATTGATCGCGAGGGTTCCCTTATGACCGTCAGAGCATCCTGAGTTGAATGGTCATGGTTTCGTGGGCTAATTTTTCCCCATTACAAAAGCCCTATTTCGAAGCTCTGTAAACCCTAAATATCAACAATGGTGAAATTGCCTACAGCTTGCAAAAACTCAATTAAGTTATATGATTAGCATTAGAACAAGTCAGTGAATATAAATGCATAACAAAAACGCAATGAAAATGCCTAGAACATGCAATACGATTATGCAATTTTTCTGAAACAGTTTGAGTCCTGTATACCGATTCTTGGAGTTTGAGTGAATGTTTGTGATTGGAATATGATCAGGGAACCTTGAGGAAGCTCTTGAAACAAGTTTCGTGCCTTGAATCCACCTAAAAAGTGTTTTTCAGATTTGAGTTTTTAGGGAATTTTTCAAGTTTGCAATGGTGTATTCTGAGCAGCTGCGCCTCTCTCATGACTAGGTTTAGGTTTATGCTTATGTAGTGAATGCATTAGGTCAAAAAAGTTCAATCAAATCTCTTGTAATCATGGTTTTGAATATTTGATTTCTTAAGATCTTTTTCATATCTTTTTTTCATGTGTTCTTGGTCCAAATCATATCCAATTGCTCCAATTCTTTCCATATTGACTTATGCACGAATTATAGAGGCTAAAACATGTATAAAAAGATTTATTAGGTTAGGTTAAATATTTTCCACATATTTAAATGATTTAAATGAATTAATATAAATAAAAATTCAAATAAATAAATAAAAAATGAGAAAATACTTCCCTTTGGGCCAAGTGGTCGTGCACATGCTTAGAATGATGAATCATGGAAGAAAAATGGGCCCATTAGCAATTTTAGGTCATTTGAATCAATGTTGACTTTTCAAAATATCCAAAAATTTCCCAACTTCCACAAGGCATAACTTGCTCAATTTTTAAGCTTTTCTCATGTTCTTGGACATTTTGGAAAGGTCTTTGAGTCCTCTAACCAATGCCTTTGGTCCCATGTCATTTTGATTTACCAATCTCAAGTTATGGCCTTTGACTTAAAGTCCCTTTTTGTTGACTTTTGAAAATGACCTATAATGTTGAAATTGATAACTTTTTGTGAGAGCATTTCTTGGACTTGAAGTATGAAGATGAATTGTAGGAAATGTCTTTCTCTTCAAAATGAGCTTTGGATGGAATTTTTCTGATAATCCATGTGAAAGTTATGCCCTGGTCAATTTCAGTTGACTTTTTCAACTGTCCAAATAAGGAAACTTTTGCATCTTGATGATTTCTGAGCCAAATTTTGAGAATCATGATCAAGCATTGATCAAATGATGTTTGTGGCTTCAAAATGATATGTTGACCAAAAATTTGAACTTTTGACTGTCAAATGACCATTTTGCCCCTATAGTTGACTGTAGTGCAATTAGGGTTTTTGACTGTGCAATTTTGTGCTGAATGCCTTGAAACTTGATATGAGGATGCTTGACCATATTTGTAGGCATGTGAGACCTTATTGGGCCTTTGAAACCTTCAATTTCTTGATCAGAACACAAACCCTAATTTTGACTGTATAGGAGACCTTTGCACTGTGCAACTCTTGGGGAATTTTGTGACTGGGCTTGGCAATTTCTTGAAGAATATGGGAGGGCAAATTTTGGGGTACAACAGTTGCCCCTGTTCAATCTTCTTAGACCTGAGGATGCAGATTGGCTGACATGCCTTTCGTAATCCGAGGGTAGAAGATGATTGAACACTAGAGTGCCCAGAAATTTGCGCTCACATAGTAGCAGTGATGATGGGAATGAGCTTATAGATGCCATTTAGAGGTTGCTGGATAGGATGATGGGCTTATAGATGCCATCTGGATGTTGATCGCATAAGAGATTCCTTAGCGAGAACTTGCGTACCTGCAAAACAGAAAATGAGTACCTGACACGTTGCAGGAGCTGATTTTTAGAGGCTTGGTATAGATATGTCCTGAATGGTTATAGGAGCTGGGTCTGGAGCTTCCAAAAGATGATGAATGAACCAGGGATGGTTACTACCTCAGCCTGAATGGTAAGAGAACCTTGGGTGACTTTAACTTCAACAACGCTCGTTGGGAAAATCTTGGTGGGAAATACCATCTTCGCAGGATCGGGACGAGAACCATAGGCCATTATAATCTTGAAAAGGAATCACCTCACTCGCCGTCGGAGAGGGAATCATAAGAAAAGGAATTGTCACCTCACTCACCGTCGGAGAGGGAAACATCTGAAAAGGAATTACCACCTCACTCACCGTCGGAGAGGGGACCATAGGAGACTATCACCTCACACTCACCGTCAGAGAGGGAAACATCTGAAAAGGAATTGTTACCTCATTCACCGTTGGAGAGGGAACCATGGGAGACTATCACCTCACACTCACCGTCGGAGAGGGAAACATCTGAAAAGGACTTACCACCTCACTCACCGTTGGAGAGGGAACCATGGGAGACTATCACCTCACACTCACCGTCGGAGAGGGAAACATCTGAAAAGGACTTACCACCTCACTCACCGTTGGAGAGGGAACCATGGGAGACTATCACCTCACACTCACCGTCGGAGAGGGAAACATCTGAAAAGGAATTGTTACCACCTCACTCACCGTTGGAGAGGGAACCATGGGAGACTATCACCTCACACTCACCGTCGGAGAGGGAAACATCTGAAATAACTTCTACTGAGTCTTTATCAGAAAAATCTGTTGGGAGTCGATTTAGCTGGACTAGAGAAGGCCTTGAAATATGTTTGAGAATTTCAACTGCATCTTTCCTGAAAGATAAAGGTCAGTCATATGCATGATATGGATCAAGCAATGATGTTCTCAACATAAATGAGATTTGTATGATATGATGCGTCTATGCATGCTAGAATGCTGTATGTGATATTTTATGGATGTGTTTTTCGTCTAGGAAAGTAAATCCTTGACGGATGCCGGGAAGTCACTCCTGGGCTGATGTTGAAGAATAGATTTTGCTTCCGCTGGGGATGATAACTGCAAGAATACCTGTAGGAGAAGATGGCTCCGTTGAGGGATAGACTTGGCAAATGGAAGATTCTACGGGGAGAAAAATACTCTGACGATCTTGCTGGGGAGCAATACTCTGTGGGGAGAGGGATGCTTTGCTGGGTGTTGATAATAATTTGCTGAGGATAGGAAGCCTTCGTCGAGGACGCTCTTTCCGTGGCTTTTGGCTGAGGATAACCCAGTTATATCCTGTTAAGGAAATAACTCTTTGAATAAAGCCGGACGACGCGTTCGTGCTCTGCGAGGATAAGCTTCCAGAACTTACTGGGGATAAGCTTGCTGTTTGGGGAGATGGATCCCAACTTTCCTGGGGAACTGGACTGGACTCTCATGGGGAAGTTTTTGAATTGCGGGGGAAGTGATTCCTTTGAATGTTGATGTACCACCGGGGAACAATCTTTAGACCAAGATTGCCGGGGATGCTTGTTTAAGAATACATGTATATATGCTGTTGGGGAATGTTGAGAACTGCCAGAGGATACCCAACTTCCTTAAGGTTGATAATATAGCTTGGAGAAGAATGCACCGACTGTTGACTTACTCTCTGGGGAATTAAGATACCTGGCTGTTCTTTGGCTGAACCTACCTTGGTACCTTGGAGGACAGAACAATTAGATTGCTTGGACAACTCTTTATTGCCCCTGTTTCTGAGGTGGGAGAGGACGACTTGTGAGGTGCTGATAGTTGTTGATGAGCAAGCCTTCTTCTAGTAGGCAAGTGACAAGATGGCGGGACATAGTCGTACGCTTTGATCCCTAACTTTTGCCTGGACCGCCCTTTCGGGTTTTCAGTCCACCGGGATACCCATTTTTGCCCAAGCCGCCTTTTCAGGTTTTCGACTTGCCGGGTGTACAGCTTTTTCATTTCATCCCTTATTTTTGCCCGAACCCTTTTGGTTCGCCGGGAAGCCCTTATTTTGCCTAGGTGTGTCAACCTAGCGGGTCTTTGATTTTGTGTAGTATTTTTTCGACTATGTCCGTGTTCTCAGAATGTAGGGAGTTGCCCCTGTCAGAAGTGTTTTGTCATGCCACCAGAAAATGTTTGATCAGGCAAGATTCGTTGCTGGAGTGCCCCAAGTGACTCAGGCGGAGATTTGCCCCAGGCTATTTGGCCTTTTGAGAGATTCTCTGAATCTTGATTGGACTGCCCCAGATAATGGACCATGGTCATGTCGTGCCTCTTGATCGGAGATACTCTTGTTCATTAGACTTTCATTGTGCGAATTTCCCTGCTGTTCAAACAAAAAGTCATATGCAAACAAAGTTATGTTAAAAATGCAAAGCCTATGTCTGTCTTGAAGATTTTGAAAATGCATTTTTTCATAAAACAAGTGATTGTTTGTAAAACGTGATGTCAACACCGTATTTACCGTAAGCCTTAAGGAGTCAGGATACCCTTCGTACAATATGCTTTCGAACTAACCCATGCTTCAGCTAGGACTTTTAAGGGTTATAACGTGGCTTGGTTCACGGTTTAAGAAACAAAGGATAAAGGCTCAAATTATTTGTACCCACCCACTCTTCGTGATATTCTTCAAACCTAAACTCAGTTGATCGTGCGTTAGACCTTGTTCGAGTCTTTGCTTTGATGCTCCAGTGATGGTTCAGATAGTTTATTTTGAATGGGCAGTCATTTCCTTTTTTGTTGAGGGTTTGTATGACCTCTTTTTCTTCCTTGATTTTGTTATCCCTAAATTTTGCCTGAACTGTTTCTTTTGTGATTACAGTCAGCGGGATGCCCCCGTTTTGTAAGTCTCCTTCATAGGTTTTGACTTAATGGGTTTTTATTTTGAGAAGTAATGACTGCCTGTCTGTATGATTGTTCGGAACCATCACTGTCTTTCTTTGTTTTGTAAGGACCTTTTTGGTGCCATTCGTTATGCACTCGGATCAACTGAGAACTACCCTGCCCCAGGTTATGATTAAGGGTTTTAAATTTCGAAAAGAAAAACTCATACTTCTTTGGCTCAGAGGGGTTGACGAGGGATTATCTTCCTTATAACTCCAGTGTTTAGGGATTTGAAACAATGCCTGTACTTCATCAGCGGGGTCTGTTCAAAAGCATACTGTAGATTGTGGTATCGTTTTCGTCATCCTCCCTCAAGAGGCTTAGAATTTTAGATCAAGAGTTGACATCAGAAAAAATATGAAAATAATTTGCATAAAGTGAATACGAATATATTGCTTCAGAATAGGCATAAGCGATGCATTAATGTGATAACAATGTTTAACATGAATAAATATTTGAACAAAAGAAAATTGCAACTTGAACATTCGAATGAACAAAAATTTCCTAATCTCAGGGTTTGTCACTTCAAATAGTGCCTCCTGTAGGGATGGTAGAAGCACTCAGCCTGGCCATCTTGGGTGAATTCCACAGCTCCTTCCTCAATCAGATCCTGGATTTTATTCTTTAAAGTCCAACAATCCTCTATAGCATGCCCCGGGCTGTCAGAATGATAAGCGCAGTGAGCATTGGGGTCATACCTTGATGGTGTCCTGTTGGGATTCTTAGGAGGATCCTTTAGAGTTAACAAGTTCAACCTCAGCAGTTGTTGTAAGGCTTGAGGCAGCGACACGTTGAGCTTGGTGAATTGCCTTTTGGGCTTGTCTGGCTGAAGCTGGTGAGGTTGATACTGAATTGGTGATACTGAAGCCATATGAGGAGCTTTCTCCTTGCCTTTTTGTCTCAAAGATGGTCGAACGATGACTGGCTCTTTACCCTTAGATGTTTGCCCCAGTTGGTTACCCTGAAGCTGTTGGTTGACGAGAAACCGGAGCTCATCTTGTCTTTGAGCTAAACCTTGAATGGCATTCCTCTGCCCCAGCATTTGGGCTTTCATTGCATCCATCTCAGCTTGTAGGTGTTTCAACTTTCCATCCTCAGCACCGTTCTTGACAAGGATCTCCCTGAGAAGGGTCCTTAATTCCTCCTGCCCCTTGGATAGATTCAGAAGGATTTCCCCGAACCGAGTCTCTTGAGCAAGAAGGTCCTGGTTGTCTGGTCGGAAGGCCATTGCTGAAATAAACAGCGAGAAATGTAAGTGACCTGCAACAAAGATACCTGTTATGTAATGATGTGTATGACATGCATGCAATGTTTTCAAGGACCTCGCGGGGTAAACAAGAAAACTGTTAGAATTGGGATCCGGTAGCTTGATTGAAGGAACTTCATGTTGTTGAGAGTCCTTCTTCAAGGGTCAAAGGCTCACCATATCCAGTGGGTCATAGCCCCTGACTTTAATCATCATGTCTGGTTTTGATTTCCAAACAACCTTGGTTAGGGGAACCTTCTTCAGGAGTCAGAGCTCACCATATCAAGTGGGTCATAGCCCCTGACAACCTTGGCTAGAGGAAAATAAATCCTCTTTGCCCCTTGTTGGGATAGTTGATTCACCATGACCTGCATCACAAGCCCTTGAGATCCTTGAAATGAGTTAGGATGTATGCAATGGTATGATGTCATGATGCATGGGGTAATGTGGGTAACCCTGTTATGAGTCCTAATTAAGGACTGCAAACCAAAACCTGCAAGAAACTCGGTAAAACCTGTCATGAGTCCCAATTAAGGACTAAAACAAACCCTGCAAGAAACTCGGTAAACCTTGTTATGAGTCCTAGTTAAGGACTAAAACAAAAACCTGCAAGAAACTTAGTAAGCCTTGTTATGAGTCCTAGTTAAGGACTAAAACAAACCCTGCAAGAAATTCAGATGTCAGATAACAAGCATGCAATTAGTCAAGTACGAAGGCACACAAGTCACACAAGAGAAACCCTTAGAGTTTAGGCCAGCATGAGGTCTGGGTATTACCCTCTTTAAGTTGGTGGGCTCAACCTGTCCTATTAGAAGTAACCGGGTTCTAAGGGTCCCAATATCACTGGATTGCTTTCATTGTTCATCGTTTCGATTTAGCCACTGAACTGGCGACTGAAATATTCCAGGAAAGCAACCCTCAATTGAGTGTAGTATCGAGTATCAACCAACCTCGGACTGCACCAAAGTCAGTTATCTCACTACCCTAAAGAGGCCAAGATAGTTCAATTAAGGTTCCTAACGTCTGTTGATGCTTCACGACACCACGCGGAGGCCCCGTACTCTCCTTGACTGAACTCAAGGGTTACCGGTACACACCAAAGTGCCACATCAACGTAGCAGACTGTTTCAACCATGTCGGTATACCCCGCACAGTTCCCTCACAACCTTGTTGCTACTTTCTAAGAAGGTATCCCCCAGATCCGGGTTAGGATCTATAGAACTCCCAAGACAGTCCCACAATAATAAAGCAAGCAAGTCAATACAATTGAAAACACATTTATGAACTACCCTAAGGTACACCTCACTTTAAGTTTGGTCCCCAGTAGAGTCGCCAGTTATGTGGTCGGTGGATCTGGAACGGACTGTTTAACGCTGGTTCGCGAAATGTCGCGGTAAGCAAGAGTCGCCACCGTCTTTTATTTTCTCCGAATGGAAAGGACAAAAGCACAGAAAAATTCCTTATAGAGATTGCTCTCGGTTCGGGAGGTAGGTTATAGAAAGGGAAGGTGTTAGCACCCTTTCTATCCATGGTTATCCATGGGCTCTTAGATACATGCTCACTTGTGTTTTCAAAAATGGTTCGTTTGCTTTTCAACTGTGGGTTTTAAAAAGTTTCTTTGAAAATTTCAGTTCGACTCTTGTATCGGTCCTCAAGAGTGTTTGAAAAAATGCTTTCGAAAGCTTTTTGAAAATGTGTTGGTGTGAAAAGTATTTTTGATTTGTTTTTGAAATTAGAGCAAGTATCTACGAGTCGTCTACCTACCCTAAGGAATTCGTCTGTGTAAATGTCCTTTAAAGTAGTGCCATCCCACCATTGAGAGGTAGGTAGCACCACCGTTGGAGGTGTTCGGGTCAATTCGAAGGTTCGAGACATGGTGACCACCGGAGCAATAGGAAGACACCTTAGAAGCTACCCTCATGCCAGGTTCCCGGATCATGAGGACTTACTAAGACATCCTCTACTCGACGATCACCTTTCGAGGCAAGGCAACAGTGAGGCGTACCCTAGGGGTGGTGTGTGCGATTCGTGTGTCGTTTTCATTTGCATTTATCTTGTCATGTTATTGGTGTTCTACGCTTGTTTTTATTATGTCCATTCATTCTTGCATGCTTTGTTTAACAGTTGAAAATATTTGCGGAGAGGTAAATCTAAAGCTATTACAAATGGCGCGGGTCCACATCACCAAAATTAACCAGGACCCGATTTGACAGAAAGTAAAGAATTGAAAGTGCGAGAAGTAATTACAAGGCTTTGGGAGAGATACATAATTATTTAAATGAAATAAAATAAATGCGAAATAAAAATTAAATTAGAAACGAGGGCGTTGAATCCTTTTTGCAAAATTAAATTACATGAGGAATTAAAATTAAGAAAAGAAATTATTTTTGTTTTTTGGTATTTTTATGTTTTTTAAGATTTAATAGAAAAAAGGAATTAATTAAAATTAAAATAGAATACTAAACCTAATTCTAATTATTTTTAAGTTATTTAAGAAAAATATTGAAGTTTTTAACCTAAATGAAACCCTAATTAATTTACCAGTTTAATCATAAAAATAAATAAAATAAATATTTAATTGTTTGATCATTATGAGAAAAAAAACAAAAAAAGATGAAAAATTAGTAATTAAACCCTAGTTCTACGTTTTTTAGATTTATTATTAAAAGTATTAAAATTACACTTAAATTAGAACTAAATATTTACATGCAAGTTTATTTATAAAAATACTAAAATAAATAATATTTTATTATTTTTCCTTTTTCTGATTTTTATGTGTTTTTATATTTGGTAAAAATAATTAATTAAATCAAAACAATAAAGAAAATAAAATAACAATTGAAAATAAAATATAAGAAAAATAGAAAATGGCAAACCAGGGGGGGGTGGAAGTCCCCAAACAGGATGTTAAGTCCAAGCAATTCTGGCCCAATAGCATTGGCCTGTTTGGACTTTTTTGCTAGCGTGCTGAAGCGTTGACCAGGCTTAGGGTGTTCATCAATCTTGAGCCTTTGGCTTGATCTCAGTGTACACGTGGGTGGATAGATGATGAAGGACTATGATGGTTCTCAGTATGGTGCCTGCATGTGATAATGGATTGAAAAATAATATTGAAAGAACATAGACCTGGGGTTCGAACCCAGGTCACTAGCATCACCAATCAACACATGTGCCACTGAGCCATGTCAACGCGTTTGATATATAAATAACAAATAAATAATATAAAAAAAAGCAACGCGTTAGTGGATTAAAGCGCGCGAAATTTAAAAGAACCAACCAACGTTAGCCAACACATCATCTTCCTCGCGTGTTTTTTTTTCTTTTCTGAAACAAGAGTATAAAGCAACGGTTTTAGACGCGTTCCATTAGGTGGCTTTAGAGAAAATAGCGAATAGCGCTATAGGGTTCATAAATTGATCGCGAGGGTTCCCTTATGACCGTCAGAGCATCCTGAGTTGAATGGTCATGGTTTCGTGGGCTAATTTTTCCCCATTACAAAAGCCCTATTTCGAAGCTCTGTAAACCCTAAATATCAACAATGGTGAAATTGCCTACAACTTGCAAAAACTCAATTAAGTTATATGATTAGCATTAGAACAAGTCAGTGAATATAAATGCATAACAAAAACGCAATGAAAATGCCTAGAACATGCAATACGATTATGCAATTTTTCTGAAACAGTTTGAGTCCTGTATACCGATTCTTGGAGTTTGAGTGAATATTTGTGATTGGAATATGATCAGGGAACCTTGAGGAAGCTCTTGAAACAAGTTTCGTGCCTTGAATCCACCTAAAAAGTGTTTTTCAGATTTGAGTTTTTAGGGAATTTTTCAAGTTTGCAATGGTGTATTCTGAGCAGCTGCGCCTCTCTCATGACTAGGTTTAGGTTTATGCTTATGTAGTGAATGCATTAGGTCAAAAAAGTTCAATCAAATCTCTTGTAATCATGGTTTTGAATATTTGATTTCTTAAGATCTTTTTCATATCTTTTTTTCATGTGTTCTTGGTCCAAATCATATCCAATTGCTCCAATTCTTTCCATATTGACTTATGCACGAATTATAGAGGCTAAAACATGTATAAAAAGATTTATTAGGTTAGGTTAAATATTTTCCACATATTTAAATGATTTAAATGAATTAATATAAATAAAAATTCAAATAAATAAATAAAAAATGAGAAAATACTTCCCTTTGGGCCAAGTGGTCGTGCACATGCTTAGAATGATGAATCATGGAAGAAAAATGGGCCCATTAGCAATTTTAGGTCATTTGAATCAATGTTGACTTTTCAAAATATCCAAAAATTTCCCAACTTCCACAAGGCATAACTTGCTCAATATTTAAGCTTTTCTCATGTTCTTGGACATTTTGGAAAGGTCTTTGAGTCCTCTAACCAATGCCTTTGGTCCCATGTCATTTTGATTTACCAATCTCAAGTTATGGCCTTTGACTTAAAGTCCCTTTTTGTTGACTTTTGAAAATGACCTATAATGTTGAAATTGATAACTTTTTGTGAGAGCATTTCTTGGACTTGAAGTATGAAGATGAATTGTAGGAAATGTCTTTCTCTTCAAAATGAGATTTGGATGGAATTTTTCTGATAATCCATGTGAAAGTTATGCCCTGGTCAATTTCAGTTGACTTTTTCAGCTGTCCAAATAAGGAAACTTTTGCATCTTGATGATTTCTGAGCCAAATTTTGAGAATCATGATCAAGCATTGATCAAATGATGTTTGTGGCTTCAAAATGATATGTTGACCAAAAATTTGAACTTTTGACTATCAAATGACCATTTTGCCCCTACAGTTGACTGTAGTGCAATTAGGGTTTTTGACTGTGCAATTTTGTGCTAAATGCCTTGAAACTTGATATGAGGATGCTTGACCATATTTGTAGGCATGTGAGACTTTATTGGGCCTTTGAAACCTTCAATTTCTTGATCAGAACACAAACCCTAATTTTGACTGTATAGGAGACCTTTGCACTGTGCAACTCTTGGGGAATTTTGTGACTGGGCTTGGCAATTTCTTGAAGAATATGGGAGGGCAAATTTTGGGGTACAACAGGTTTGAATCCTCTACCCGAATTTGGGATACATTATAGGTAAGTAGCAAAACATTGTGGAAACTGTGCGGGTATACCGACACGGTCTAAGCAATAGCTACGTTAGTGCGACATATTTGTGGGTACCGATAGCCCTTGAGTAGTCAAGGAGAATACGGGGCCGCTGAGTGATGTCATGAAGCACTAACTGACTTTTAGAACCTTTACTTGACCAACTTAGCCATTAGGACGTAGTGAGATGACCGACTTTGGTGCAGTCCGAAGTTGGTAGATACCCGATACTACACTCATTGAGGTTTGGTTTTTTGGGATATTTCGGTCGCCATTTAAGAGGCTTGCGCTGAAATAATGCCCGAGAAAACAAATCGTTGATATTAAGCTCCTTAGAACCCGGTTACTATTACTATGACAGGTTTGAACCAACTAAACTTCAAGAGGGTACTTATCTATGAGACTCCATGCAAGCCTAAACCTAAGGATTTGTTTGCTTTGTTTGTATATACATACTTGTACATAACATCATAAAAATCATACTCATACTCACTAACCATTTCAAGGATCTTGGGATTTATCTTTGTTCTTTTTTGTAGGACATGGATTCTCTTCGCAGGAAAACTATTCAAGTCAACCTTGTAAGGATCCCTCCTCAACTCAAAGAACTAGCATCAAGGATTCCTGAAAATTCTCCATTTACCGAAAGACATGGTCGCCTACTCAACTTGGTCACTTCCGACACATACGAGGACATGATGAAAGTACTTTTTCAGTTCTTTGATCCTTTACACCATTGCTTCACGTTTCCCGACTATCAACTTGTGCCTACTTTGGAATAATTCTCCCAACTCTTGAGGATTCCCATTCTCAATCAACTACCTTTCAACGGTACGGAAAGAGACCCAAAGCTAGAAGAGATTGCTCAAGCTCTACGCTTGCAACCATCTGATATCACAACTAATTGGGAAACAAGGAGTGGTATCAAAGGCCTCATGGCAAGGTTCTTGTTTGAGAAAGCCCAAAACTGTTAGAATTCTTTGGATTTGTAAGCCTTTGAGGAAATTGTGGCTCTCCTCATATATGGGATGGTTTTATTTCTAAATCCTGACCAACTCATAGATGTGAACGTCGTCAAAATCTTCATGTCTCGTAACTCAATGCCTACTTTGCTAGGGACATCCTTCATTCCTTTCACACTCGTACCACGAGGAAAAGAGGTATCCTCATGTGTTGTACTCATCTCTCGGAAAGATGGTTTATTTCGCATCTTCCCCAATCTGTATTAAAGAACGAGCAAGGTTCAAGGTGGTCCCATAGGTTAATGACACTCAGACATTCAAATATTCATTGGTGTTCTCGCTCTTTGGAGAATGTTACTATCGTCGACCGTTGTGGAGAGTTCCCTAATGTCCCTTTGCTTGGCATTAGAGGAGGTATCACTTACAACCTCTGCTTAGCCTTAAGATAGTTTGGTTACGCCCGAAGGGATGGTCAACATGATATTCTTATCCAAGGATTGGTATTCGACTACGAGAATGACAATCAAGGTTACCGTCAAAGGTTTATCCGAGCATGGAGGATGGTGAACAAAGTGGATAGTAAGACACTAGGACACAAGAATTCCATTCCCCTCGAGCCTTACCTTAAATGAGTACGAGCTCGTGCTCAGAAACTTGTGATGCCTTATCCCTCCATCTTACCAATCATTATGGAGCCTGTGGTCGAAGGAAATGTTCCCTACACTATCCTCCATCCTGATATGCCTAACTCTCTCGAAGACTTACAAAAGGGTTGGATCCAGCTGAAGGAAGAACGAGATACTTTCAAAGCTCGAGTCTATGTTAGTGAAAAGAGGGTATTGGAGCTTACGAAGCAGCTACAAAAAGAGCAAAGTGTGAACGCTTATCTCGCACCAAAGAGGATGCGTTCGGTCTTTTTATCTTAGAAAGTTATTTTGTAAGCGCAAGAGGCATAATGTAATCTTTCTTGTTTTGACTAATTAATGTTAACGTTTGTTCATTCTTTTGTCTATACAAATTTAAATTTCATTAATCCTTGAAATCATTTGCATATACATATTCCATGCATCATAACATGACAAGTTTTCGCATAACAAGTTTCCTTATCTCTCCGTTATTTATTTCAGCAAAATGGATCTAGAGAAAATTGTGATGGAACTCCAAGCCCATAATTCTTAGTTTCAGGAAACTCTACTTGCCCTAGCCAAGGGGAAGCACGATATGATGGCTTTACTGGCCGTTAAGAAGAAGCCAAAGAATAGAGCTATGCTCAACATGGGTAGATGGTTTGAGGAGAGAATCCGTCAAATCCCGGTAGGAGGAGACTCATCTGAAGAGGACGAGAACCAAGTCGGTGAGGTCAAGAGTACTCAGGCTGAATGTGCTAATAATCAAGAATCTGATGATGATTATTTCAACGAACAGTATCCACCCGCTGACATCAAATACAAGCAGTTAGAAGACAGATTGAAAGCTGTTGAAATTCAAGCCATCCCCGGTTTAGATTTTGATGATTTGAATTTGATCTATGGGGTAATCATTCCCCACAAATTCAAGATACCAATCTTTGCAAAGTACAATGGGGTTTCTTGTCCCAAACTCTATTTGAAATCTTATGTGCGCAAGATACAACCGCACACTGCCGATAAAAAGCTATGGGTTCACTTTTTTCAAGAGAGCCTGGCTGGAACACAACTTGAATGGTTTTATCAGTTGGATGGTTCTCGTATCAATACTTGGGAGGATCTAGCTATTGCCTTCTACCATCAATATCAGTACAACGCCGACTTGGCACCAACAAGGGTTCAATTGCAAGACATGACCATGGGAAAGAATGAAGGATTTAAGGAATATGCACAAAAGTGGAGAGACCTTGCTAGTAGGGTCCAACCCCCCTTGACTGATGGGGAACACATTGACATGTTCATGGGCACTTTATCTGGTCCTTTCTTTAATTTGTTGGTTGGCTGCTCTTCTTGTGGTTTCACCGAATTAATCTTAACCAGTGAAAGAGTTGAAAGTGGCATCAAAAGTGGGAAGATCTCTGTAGCGTCTACCTCCACCTCCAATCCTATCAAGAAACCTTTTGCTGTAAAGAAGTAAGTTAATGTTGTGTATGGGGAAAGGGCCCATACCAAGAAGAATGATCGTCCGTCTGCCAATGTTGTCCGAATCTCCAATCCAATTCCTACTCTAAGACCACCTGCAAATCATCAACATTTTGAAGCTCCAAGAAGACAGTTTACGAGGATAGGCATGTCACTATCTCGAGCCCTTCAAAATTTGCTTAAGGCTAATTTAGTGACATTGCGTGATCCTCCCGCCAACCCTGACACCTCGTCACCAAAATATAATCCGAATGCAAAGTGTGCTTATCATTCAAACAGCCCCGGGCACAAGACTGACCAGTGCTGGGCCTTGAAGAACAAAATCCAGGATTTGATTGGTAACAAAACTATTGAATTTGATCCTCCTCGAATGCCGAATGTAATTACCGCTCCAATGCCGAAGCATGACAAAGGTGTTAATGTTGTCGAAGATACAATTTTTGTTACCTCTGTCGAAGATCTGACTACTCCGCTGAATATAATCAAAAACAATCTATTGAAAGCTGGGATCTTCCCTGACTGTGAAAAATATTGTGTGTGTTGTACAAGACGACTCGATGGATGTGAAGGGCTGAAAAAAGATATACAACGCCTGATGGATAGCCACAAAATTCTTTTTGAAAAGACTCAGTCTGCCAAGAGTTTAGTTAACAAATGCGAAGACCTCTCCATTATTACTATCTCCAACAAACCTATTAGGATCACCTTCAAAGGTCCTATTAGGATTTCAAATGAACCCACTATTGCTCCCTTAATAATTACCAATCCCGGACCAATTCCCTACTCTTCAAATAAAGTGGTACCATGGAATTATAGTGCTGAAGTGTTCTATCATGGGATTAAACAAGATTCCTGGATTGAAGAAGGGAAAGATGACGATATTGGCAACATAGCTGGCTCAAGCAAGGTAACTAGAACTAGGAGAATATTCTCACCCAATATCTCACCTCAAGTAGTTACAAAAATGCCCATCCGCATTACTGTTGCCAAGCCAAATGCCGATACTAGAGGGAAGAGGAAGGTTGTTGAGCCTAATGTGATTGAGGTACTGTAATACGGTGGGAGAATTGACTTGAGGTTTCGTGTTTGTGTTAGCAAATGTTTCGGTTTAGCAAGAGTCGCCATCGACTTTTTATTTTATCCAAAGGAAAGGTCAAAAAGCACAGGAAAGACCTTTGAGATGTTTTCTCGGGTTCGGTGGTTAGATTATGAAAAGGGAAGGTGTTAGCACCCTTTTCATCCATGGTTATCCATGGGCTCTTAGTTACTTGTTTAGATCACTTGCTTTTGCTTTTCAAATTGTTTAAAATGGTGCTTGGTGTGTGCGGTTTTGAAAATGTTTTGAAAAAGAAGCCTTGTCTAGGCAACCTTTGTAATAATTCTTGTTTGAATATATACAAAGGTGTGTGTCTTTTTGAAAAGATATTTCAATGTTTTGAAAGTTTGTTTTGAAATTGTGTTGCGAGGTGTGTTTGAAAATGGCAAGGATGTTTTGCAAGCTTTTGATCAAGTAAGTAAGAGTTGTCTACCCTATTTTACTCAAAGATCTTTCTTATGTTTTCAATCCTTTTAATAGTGTTGTTTCACCATTGTATTTGATGAACAACCTTGTGTTAGGATGTTAAACGGGACAGGCGCGGGTCATTGAAAGCAACTTGTGAGACGCTCTAGCAATTTTGTAAGGGACGAGATCGTTTTATCGAAGGTAACATCGAGGGTCATCGAGGGACTACGATCTTTATTTATCGAATGGGCATTTGCTAGAGTGTCTCATACTCGAGGGACATGATTTCATTTTCCGAGGCAACAAGCGAGGCTACCCTAGAGGTGTAAGTATGAATTGTGTATTGATTTTCATGCATTTATCCTTGGATTAGGTCATCTAGCGATTGATTTCGAATCTTGCCATACAAAACCTAACTACTATACAGTATATTGAAAGAAATAAATTATGGGAATTTAAAGTCTAAGTTATTACAAAAGAGTATATGGGGATGGGGGTACAATTATTTACAAATGGGGATGAGTCTTATCAGAATAATAATGTCCAAATACATGTTACAACCAAATCGAACTGTCACAATTCAATGTAAAATTATAACAAATTAAGGAAAATCAGTAAATTATGAGATGCATGTATTTATTTACAGATGAACAAATAAAATTTTAACCTAATAAAGATTTAAGTATGATTATTATTTTTGTGTTTTTTATGAATTATGTAAAGGAAAAATTTTAAAAGAAAGAAAAATTATTTAAATTAAAGTTTATATTATTTATGTATTTTATTAAATGTAACAAATACTAAAGAAAACTATATTAAGAAAATTTAAACAAAATTTTAATGCATTTTTAGTTTTATTATTTAACAAAAGAAGAAAGAAAAAAAAAAGAATCAAATTATAAAAAATGAAAATAAAGAGAAGTATTAGTTTAAAAAATTAAAAAAAGAAAAAGATGATGGGCCTAGGATTTATGGATGGCCCAAAGGAAGAAGAACAAGATAGAAAGAAAATGAGGGGGTGTAGGCAGAAGCGCTTGGGCTTGGTTTTGTTTGGGGCGAAGGCCCAGCTGAAGTGTTGGTACAATGTTTTGTTAGGGTTAATGTTGTGTTCTCAGAATTAGGGTTTACAAGCTTTGGCCACAGCGGCGCCGTTCCCCTCACTCTCTTCTTCTTCGTTTCATCTCTCTCGTCCAACAAGCGTTGATTCTCCTTCCACGAGCCCTAGCCACCGGAGCGTCTCCTCCCACTTCTTGCTCTCTTCACAGCGGTCCAGAGTTTCAGAGAAATGGTACGATTTACTTCTTTATCTTTTAGGGTTTCACAGTTGTTCATTTGTGTGATTCTTGCATGTTTATTGTTTGCATGTTTTAATTCTTTGATGCTTATGCGTGAGATGCAGAAAAGTTTGAGGAAAAGAAACTGTACCTTGGTGTTTTGCTTCTGAAAAATGATGGAGAGAGAGGGACGTGAGACCGGCCGATGGCGCTCCTTGGAGGCTAGGCGGAGGAAGAACGTGATGATGGTTGCTTTTCTGGTATCTCTGTTTCCTTGATTTGTTTGATGATGAGTATTTTCTGAAAACTTGCTTCTATTTCTGAAAATCTTCCTCTTTTTGATGATGAACGTATTTCTGAAATAATGTTTATTGTTGTTGCTTTTCGTTGGTGATGAACTTAGCTTCTGAAACTTTATTTGCTTCTGAATCTTTTCCTTTCTCCTTGCTGAATATTAATGATTAGTTTATTTCGGAGACTCTGAACCTCTTCCTTTCTCCTTGTTGATGATGAACTTGGTTTCTGAAACCCTATTTGCTTTTGAATCTCTTCCTCTTTTTTTGGCTTGTTAATGATGATTGGACTCTGAAACTATTTGTTCTTTGTTGTTTTGGCCAGCTTGGAATGAATCTGTAGTTTGGACAGGTTTGAGTAAGTTGTAGTTTTGCAAGCAAGTTTGCAGTTTGTTATTTGATTTGTAGTTGGTATTTCAGGCTTGTTGAGCTTGTTTAAGTTTGTAGTTTTGACAAGTTTAGGTAAGTTGCAGTTTTGCAAGCAAGTTTGCAGTTTTGAGATGCAGGCTTGACTTGTTGGTGACAGGTTTTGGAATTTGGCTATGCAGATTTGTTTTGGTTTGGTCTATGTGTTTTAAGCTGGCTTAGCTATGCAGGTTGTTGAGCTTGAGTTTGTTAAGCTTGGCCTTTGGAACTGTAATTTACAGTTTTGCAGGTTTTGGGCTAACAGGCTTACAGGCTTGTAAGTTTTGTGCAGGTTTGTTGTTTTTGCAAGCAGGTTTGCAAGCTTGCTGTTGTTATGCAGGTTGCTTGAGCTTGCAAGTTTTTGACTTGCAGCTTGGGTAAGTTGCAGTAGTCTTGGTTTGGCCTTTGTGCAGGCAGGTTTTGTTATTGGTGCAGTTATGCAAATTTTGCTCTTTGATAGCAGTTTATGCAGATTTTGCTCAATGTTTTCTCCCTCTCCCTGGACTGTTATACAGTCTTCTCTCTTTATATCTTTTTGTTTTCTTTACTGTCTTTAACAGTCTGCCTTAGCCAAAATTGCAAACCTCTTCACAAGGTCTTCTCTTTCTCTCTCTCTAAGCACCTTTTGCTTATTATTTTAATTCTGAAAAGTTTGTCTAGGCTGGAAAGTGATGATGGCTAGGACAAGCTCTTGCTTGTAATTTTGGTTTATCTCTCTGCATTGTGTACTTTCTGTACTTGTATGCTTTAGTTGTTATGCTTTTTGTAACTCAGTTTGACATGCTTGGTTACTGCAGTTTGAAACTCAGTTTGGTTAATGCATTGTAGTTAGCTTGCCATGCTTGCTCATGTTTGCCTTGCTGACTTTTTTGACTACTGCAGTTTGGCTAAGTTTGCAGTACACTTTGCTTTGTTGACTTGTTTATGTTTTTTGTATTTGAACCAAATGTATGCTTATATTTTATATCTTTTATTTTTCTCTCTGTGAACCAAGAAGAGCGATCTTCTTGTGATTTACAGAGAGGAAAATAAAATATGATGAACATAGCATTCTGATTCCATCCGACAAACTTTAATGATGATTTCTTTCTTTTTCTATTTGAAAATCTTTTTCAATTAACTGTGTTGATTTCTTTTCTTTCTTCTTTTTCAGGTGAATGCATCTTGGGCAATAGAGAAAGCAGAGGAAGCAAAAAATTCCTTGAGCATGGGAGCATTGGAGCTTAGGAGATTAGGCTTAGAAATAGATAGATTTTTCATTTGTTGTAAACAATCATTATTGTAAATACTATAAGTTGTAAGCTTACAATATTCAAATAAATTTTGTAACAACATTTGAAATGAATAAACAATCTTTATCCAAAAGAAAATTCTATTGTCAAATATCTTCCAATCTTTCCTTGCATGTTTATTTATTTATTTAAGACTCTCAAATCAAAATAATTGGAACTGTATCCCAATAATTCTAATCCAGATAAAATAAATAATCAACAAACTTTGCAGTCTCGCAACCTTGCATCAATCACAATACGCATGGTATTCCAATTAACATATGCATTGTACAGTTAAACAAACAAGCATTCCATTAAACATTAAACCTTTCACTCCACTAATCAAGCGAATGCCTTAATGTTCCAAACAAAAGTCTCAGCTCTTATCCTAGATAATTAGGTTTTGAGAAACAAGCGTGAAAACAATGTAACAATTAACTGAATTTCTGAGGATTCAGTTTCTTCTGAGAAATGCGAGCGAAAACCCTAATTCCGGATATGTTTCCAAAGAAAAGTCAGCTTGATTAATTCCTGAGCCAATCTCAAAAAATCAGAGAAAACCCTAATTCTGGATCGACTGATAAAGAAAAGTCTGTTTAAATGATTCTCGATCCAATCTTAAAAATCAGAGAAAAACCCTAGGGTTGTGATTTTCTTGTGAAAAAGGGAGAGCAAATTTTGGGGTACAACAAGTACCTTCCAAAGATGTAGCTAATGAAGAACCCTCCGCCCGTGAAATGGACGAGATTTTGAAGATCATCAAGAAAAGCGACTTCAAAATTATAGAACAATTGGGGTAAACCCCCTCTAAGATTTCGATGTTATCATTACTGCTTTGCTCTGATGCCCATGCTCGGACATTAATCAAGTTCCTAAAAAAGGCTCATGTCCCCCATGAGACAACAACATACTAATTTGAGAATTTTGTGGCTAGTCAGACGGCTGATAATGGCCTGGGGTTTTCAGATGCTGACTTAACACCTCTTGGGAAGAATCACAACAAAGCTTTACATGTTTCTATCGAGTGTAAAGGTACTACCTTAGCACATGTGCTAGTCGACACTGGTTCTTCTTTGAATGTATTACCCAAGGGGGATTTAGACCGTCTTGACTATGAAGATTTAATCTTGAAGCCGAGTGATATCATCGTAAGGGCGTTTGATGGATCAAAGAGGACCGTTCATGGGGAAGTAGATCTTACAATCAAAGTAGGTTCCCAAACCTTCAACTCCACCTTCTACATTATGGATATTTGTCCGGCCTATTCTTGTCTGTTAGGTCGCCCGTGGATTCATAAGGCTGGGGCAGTGACCTCAACCCTCCATCAGAAACTCAAATACCCAGTCAAAGGCAAAATAGTCACCATCTACGAGGAAGAAGAGTTTATGGTAAGCCACCTTAATTCTTTCAAGTACGTAGAGATGGACGAAGAATTCATTGAAACCCCATGTCAAGCCTTTGAGGTGGTACCACCTATGGTTGCTGCTACTAAATGTTCTTCTGATGAGTCTAAAGCTGTTAAGGCCATGCCAAAAATGGTTTTAGTCAAGGATGCCCGTGTGGCAAGGGAAGAAGTAAATTGTGATACTTGGGGGCAACTCCTCGATATCCCTTTTAAAGCAGACAAACTTGGTTTGGGCTTCACCATCAAAGCTCAGAAGGAAGTGAGACGTGCTCGTGCTGGAAAGCCACCTCTTCGCATTGGAAGCCACGAAGTAAACACTGTGGGTGATTCTGAAAAAGAAGCTACATTTGAGGAATGGGTGTATCCAACTACAATGGAGCTGAAGAATTGGCATACAAAGGAATTTGTGCCCATATCCTCCATTGAGGAGTAATCTACTTGTTATTGATTTTTTTTTCAACTCAAGAACTTGTTGTCTAAAGCCATGTGCCTAGCCCGGGGCACTTTGGTCCATTTGTCAAGGGTTTTATTTATGTTCATCTAACCATATGATCATTCAGTACATTGGACTCTTTTGCATTCAAATATTTGTGTTCATTGTCTTTCCTTTCTTTCAATTACATTTTTCAAAAAAATAGCCATGTATCTTACATGCACACACACACTTTTGCAGATCCACATCCATTATGGATCCTGTTGCCAATAACTCTACTATTACTGATTATGACTTTGAATGTCCTATCAACCAAGCCGAAGACGAAGGCGAGGAAGATTGTGGCATACCAGGAGAACTAGCCAGACTTCTATTACAAGAGGAAAAAGCTATTCAACCACATGAAGAGTCAGTCGAGGTTATCAACTTAGGTACTGAGTCAGATAAGAAGGAAATCAAGATCGGCGCTAACTTGGAAAACAGTGTCAAGAGCAGGTTGGTTCAGATGTTGCATGATTATGTGGAAGTTTTTGCTTGGTCTTATGAAGATATGCCTGGGTTGAATACCGACATCGTAGTTCATCGTCTGCCGACAAAAGAAGATTGTCCGCCTGCCAAGCAAAAGGTTCGCTGTATGAGGCCTGATATGTCTGAAAAGATCAAAGCTGAAGTGATGAAACAATTTGATGCATGGTTTCTAGCTGTGACATCCTATCCTCAATGGATTTCCAATGTGGTGCCAGTACCAAAGAAAGACGGGAAAGTTCGCATGTGCGTAGACTATAGTGATATGAATAGGGCAAGCCCCAAAGATGATTTCCCTCTACCACACATTGACGTCTTAGTTGATAATATTGCTCCGCATAAAGTCTTTTTTTTCATGGATGGCTTCTCAGTTATAATCAAATAAGGATGGCTCTCGAAGACATGGAGAAGACTACTTTCGTTACGCAATGGGGCACCTTCTGCTACAAGTTCATGCCGTTCGGTCTAAAGAATGCAGGGGCAACATATCAAAGGGCTATGGTAGCTTTATTTCATGACATGATTCATCATGAGATAGAGGTATATGTGGATGATATGATTGCCATATCGCAAACCAAAGAAGAACATCTCGATCACTTACACAAATTATTCGAGAGGCTGAAGAAGTACAAGCTGAGGTTAAACCCTAATAAGTGCACGTTTGGAGTACGATCTGGAAAACTCCTAGGTTTTGTTGTCAGCAATAAAGGTATTGAAGTTGATCATGCCAAGATAAAGGCCATCCAATAAATGCTAGTCCCTCAATTTGAAAAAGAAGTCAGAGGATTCTTGGGTCGTCTCAATTAAATTGCTCGTTTCATATCCCACTTAACTGCTACTTGTGAACCACTCTTCAAACTCTTAAAGAAAGATCAGGTAGTCAAATGGAACGATGAATGTCAGATTGCCTTTGAAAAAATCAAAGAATACCTACAAGAACCTCCTATTCTCATGCCTCCAGTTAAAGAAAGACCCTTGATCATGTACTTGAATGTACTAGAGAACTCTACGGGGTGTGTATTAGGCCAACATGACGAGTCTGGCCGAAAAGAGCATGTCATTTATTACCTGAGCAAAAAGTTTACCGACTGTGAAACCAGATATTCACTACTCGAGAAAACTTGATGCGTTCTGGCATGGGCTTCTCACCGGCTAAGACAATATATGTTGACTCATACCACTCTGTTGATTTCTAAAATGGACCCAATCAAGTACATCTTTGAGAAACCTGCCCTTTCCGGACGGATAGCCAGATGGAAAATGATCTTTACTGAGTACGACATTCAATACACGACTCGAAAAGCCATCAAAGGAAGTGTACTAGCAAATCATTTGGCCCATCAAGCCGTGGATAATTATCAGTCAATGAACTTCGACTTCCCTGATGAGGACATCATGCTGGTAACCGACGGTTCGAAACCTGGACCGTATGACGGACCTGAACAAGGATCTCGATGGACTATGGTATTCGATGGGGCTTCCAACGCCTTAGGTAACAGAATTGGTGTTGTGATCATCTCTCCGGAAGGTTGCCACACTCCTTTCACTGTCAGATTATACTTCGATTGCACAAACAATATGGCTGAGTATGAAGCATGCATCTTAGGTCTGAAAGCTGTCATTGACTTAAGGATTAAGCATTTGGATGTGTTTGGAGATTCCGCCTTGGTGATCAGCCAAGTAAAAGGAGATTGGGACACTAAACACCCGAATCTTATCCCTTACAAGGAACTTGTGCTATCCCTAATTCCTTACTTCGAAGAAATCACGTTCGATCACTTCCCTAGCGAAGAAAACTAGTTGGCTGACGCTTTGGAAACCATGTCTTCAATGTTCAAAGTCAGATGGGACAACGAAGCCCCTATGATAACAATTGAAAGATTCGATGAACCTGCACATTGCTATGAACTTGACACCGATGCGGAAAAGCCATGATACCATGAGGTGATGAGATACCTTGAAACACAAGAGTATCCAGAAGGGGCATCTATCAATGACAGAAAGTTCTTGCGAAGATTTGCAGCCAAATTCTTCCTAAGCAACGGGATATTGTACAAATGCAACCATGATTCGACTCTACTCCGATGTGTGGACAAGAAGGAGGCAGAGGAAATTATGGAAGACATGTATGATAGTCTCTTCAGTACTCACTCAAGTGGGCATACGATGGCCAAGAAAATCTTAAGAGCAGGTTACTATTGGTCAACAATGGAGATTGGTTGCCATCGACATTCAAAGACCTGTCACAAATGCCAAATCTACACTGACAAGGTCCATGTGCCTCCTATCCCTCTGAATGTCATGACCGCTCCGTGGCCATTTGCAATGTGGGGGCATTGACATGATTAGAGATATCAAGCCCATAGCTTCCAACGGACATCGCTTCATTCTTGTTGCTATCGATTATTTCACCAAATGGGTCGAAGCCGCCTCATTTTCCTCAGTCACCAAGAATGTGGTAGCCAGATTGATTAGACACAACCTCATCTTCCGTTATGGTATCCCGGAAAGGATCATCACCGACAATGGGACTAACCTCAATAATGTTATGATTACTGAGCTTTGCACTCAGTTTAAGATCAAGCATCACAATTCTTCTCCATATAGACCAAAAATGAATGGCGCAGTCGAAGCAGCCAACAAAAATATCAAGAAGATTGTGCAAAAGATGGTAGTAACCTATAAGGATTGGCACGAGATGTTGCCGTTTACTCTACATGGTTATCGTACTTCAGCTATAACCTCAACTGGGGAAACTCCCTTTTCCTTAGTTTATGGCATGGAAGTTGTTCTACCAGTGGAAGTTCAGATTCCCTCGCTGAGGATTATGATTGAGGCAGGCCTAGGCGAAGATGAGTGGATTCAAACGAGATTGGATCAGCTGAACTTGATTGATGAAAAATGATTAGTTGTTGTTTGCCACGGTCAAACGTATCAAAAACGAATGATTAAGGCTTTCAACAAAAATATCAAGCCTCGAGTATATCAAGCTGGGGACTTGGTGATAAAACGCATCGTTCTACCACAAGGCGACCCCATAGGCAAATGGACTCCCACCTATGAAGGGCCATTTGTTGTCAAGAGAGTTTTCTCTGGCGGTGCCATGATGCTGACTACCATGGATGGTGAAGATTTCCCACATCCTATCAATGCAGACATAGTTAAAAAATACTACGCATAAGAGACCCGTTAGGTTGACACACCTAAGCAAAATAAGGGCATCCCGGTAAACCAAAAGGTTTGGGAAAAAATTAGGGATATATGCAAATGATTGTACACCCGACAAGTTGAAAACCCAAAAGGGAGACTTGGGCAAAAAAAGGGTATCCTGGTGGGCTGAAAACCCGAAAGGGCGGTCCAGGAAAAAATTAAGGATTAAAAGCGTATGACTATGTTCCGCGAAATCAATACAGTCAACTCTATCACCAAGGTCCAAGTTCAAATGGTCCAAGATCAATCCAATCAACTTCGATCAACAACAAGGGACGTTCGAAAACATTGGGGCAATAGTATAGAGTTGGAAGGCAATGAGATCATTTCACATGGCTATTTGTTTTCATTCTCAATTCTGTTTTCCTTTTGACGATTTCCTCTTACTAGGATCTCCGTCTCTCTGTACAAAAACGCCTATTCATGGGCAAAATATCAATACAAATACACTTTGAAGTGCAAAATTTCTGCCTTTATTTTGAATGCAAATTTTTTCAATGACTAAAATTGAATGAACATATGCATATGAACATAATTAAAACGATTTGGCACATGTGTCCTGCTAAGCATCAGTAAGCATCTCTTCAATGTATATGAAATAGCCCCATAGAATTATCTCATCGTCATTATCCCCACAAGGATGGCGGAAATAAACCTTTCCCCGACGGAGTTGCCCACAAAGTCTCTTTGCATAGGGCAATCCCCGACCAGTGTCTCAACCTCTTTTCCGCTTTCTCCCCAGCTAAGTCAATCTCTTCCTAAAGGAAATTCACCTCCTCAACAGGGTTTATTCCCCAACAGAGTTATTTCCCCAACCAAGTTCAAATTTCTCAACATACAACAATCAAGACACCACAAAGTTTCCTAGCTGAGTGTATTTTTCCAGCTGAGTATATCTTCCCCAACTAAGGTTATTACCCCCAAATGGAGCCTATCATCCCCAGCTGAGCGCATCATCCCCAGTTGAGCCTATCATTTCCAAATGGAGTCTATCATCCCCAGTTGGGTGTATCCTCCCCAAGCTGAGTTTGTCCTACTCAACTCGGTCGACACTCTCCAGTTCGAATTTTCTTTCAGATTATTGCAAATCACATGGCCACAACCCCTGATCCCCAGTAAATCCGTCAATAAAGCCTTTACTATCTCTAAAAGATGCTATGAATCCTGGATCCGACCAGATATTAGCACACTTTTCAAGATTATTACTGAAGCCTGGACCCGACCAGATATTAGTTTGACTTCTTCAATTACTGAAACCTGGGCTCGACCAGATAACAGTTTGAGTATCTGAAACCTGGATCCAACCAGATAACAGTTGATCTCAATTTCAAAATGCTATAAAACTTGGACCCGACCAGATAATAACCTAACTCTTCGAATATTTAGAAGAACCTGAACTCAACCCGATCAAGGTTTAACTTCTTTTCCCCAGTAGAGCTGCCTCCATATCCCCAACAGATTGCTGAGAGACCTGGGCCCGACCAGATGTCAATTTTCATTTTCATCTTTTCAAGTAAATTATTGTGAAGCCTGGATCCGACCAGATAACAATTACCCTTGGAGATTCATTGTGAAGCCTGGACCCGACCAGATAGCAATTGACCTCATCAACCTCATAAATTTGCAAATCCTAGACCCGACCAGATAACAATTTTTCGAACAATTTATTGTGAAGCCTGGACCCGACCAGATAACAGTTTTCCAAACAGTTTATTATGAAGCCTGGACCCGAACAGATGGAAATTAATCTCATCAACCTCAGAAATATGTAAAGCCTAGATCCGACCAGATAACAGTTTTTTCAAACAGTTTATTGTAAAACTTGGACCCGACCAGATAGCAATTGACCTCATTAACCTCAGAAATCTGCAAAGCCTGGACCCGACCAGATAACAAATTTTCAAACAGTTTATTATGAAGCCTGGAGCCCGACCAGATAACAATTAACTATGATCCCCAAAGAGACACTATGAAGCCTGGACTCGACCAGATAATAGTACAACTTTCCAAAAAATCATGAAACCTAGACCCGACCAGATAGTGGTTACCACTTCAAGTTACTGCGAATCCTGGATCTGGCCAGATAACAGTTAACCTGTGTATCCTTAGCAAATTGTTGTGAAGCCTAGATCCGACCAGATAACTATTCAATTTCAAGAAATTTTCTGCAAAGCCTGGAATCCGACCAGATAATAGTTAATTTGTCTCATCCTCAGCAGGTTATGAAGCCTGGACCCGACCAGATAACAACTAATGTTCAAGAGATATTCCCCAGTGGAAGCATCCTTTCAACAAAGTTTGAAGATATGTATATGTTATATCCCCAATGACAATCAGAGGTTTAACCTCCCAGAATTTTCATAGCAGCAGTCAGGGATTTATTTTCCCGGACAGAAACATACATCTCACATTCATACATCATAGCGTGTGCATACCATATGCATTTAGCATAATACCATATATGGTGAACATCATGCATGCATCTGCATTTTACTAACTTTTTTTCTCTCACGAGTAAAACATCAAGTTTTAGTATAAATCAACAAGAGATTTATGCCGATATTTCTTCTAATGTTTATCAACTTTCCTCCAAATGGCATCTATAAGCCCATTCACCATCCATCTTCGAGTGAAAATTTCTGGGCACTCTAGTGTTCAATCATCTTTCACCTTCAAAGTCACGAATGGTGGACTCACCAATCTAACTCTTCAGGTTTAAGAAGATTGAACAGGGGCAGCCGTTGTACCCCAAAATTTTCCCTCTCATTTCTCAAAGGAATCACCCTGGATCCTCAAGTTTGCTTTCAACCAGTTCCAAGCCTTGAACTACAAATTTTCCAAGAAAATCACACACAAGGGCAAAATGGTCATTTGCACATTGAAAAGTCAAACTTTGACTTTTGGATCAAAATCAAATCTCAAAAATCATATTTCATCAAGACATGTTGGAATATGAAGCTTGTTTCATCAAGAATTTCAAAAGTCAAATTTTACTTTGGAAAAGTCAAATTCTAAATACTTAGAAATTTTTCTAAGTGTTTAAGAAATATGACAATTTCAAAAGTTCTGACCAGATTATCACCATAACGCTCAACAAATTCTAGATATTCTCAAGACAGAGTTTGGTCAGAACTTTTGGGCCAGTTTTCACAAAGGATCAGTCAGAGTTTGCAAGGGTAAGTCAAAGAAGGTTACAAAGCGTGCTGCAAGCTTCCTGGAAAGTCTGAGAGCTCCGTCAGAACATGCTAGAGCCAGAAGATAAAAGGATCAGAAGATTGGATGCTACGCTGAAGCAGGACTGCTGATATAGATTTAAGCAATGATGCAAAATCTCACATTGCAGGATTTCTGATTTGATAAATCTCATCATCATTTAATGCTCATCTAATGCTCACAACCACTTTTGAGTCTTTATCCAAAGGATCTCCCCCACGTATACCTCTACTGTCTTGGGAAAGTAAACTTTTATGTAAAAAGGTTCTAGGCGCATGTGTTGCTTTTTCTTTTCCTTAAATTTGGCTGACAAATCCAGTTTAGGCACGACTAAAGGCTGCTAACCACCCTACTTTGTGCCTTGAACTTGCTTCAAGAACAAGTCAGCGCCTAGCATATGATGGTTGTACCTTTGATTTCTCCAAGATAATAAATCCTTGCCTATAAATTGAACTACATTGGAAACTGTAAAGAGGTGGAAAAATTGAGAAAGAAAAGTCTTGAACCCCTGCAAAAATTCCAAGAATCCAGAAAACTGTAAACACAACATACAAAACCTGTTAACTTTTGATTCCTTGCATTCAAACTCCATTTGTTCTCAAGTGTTTCTTAACTAAAACCATCCACACGGTTTCTGATTCACATATTAGAAACTTCCCTAACTTCCGTATTCATACTACCATACACTCTTTATCCATCTACTCAAATAGGTCAGAACATCACCCCTTTGTTGTTCTAGAAGTTTAAAACTTCCAGCCTACTGAGTACGTGAAGAAGCTGCTCAGAACATCATTAGAGTTGAGGTTAACTCCGGTTCACAGAATCTCTTCCATATGCAAGGTAAGCTTCTGGTGACTCTCACCACATTACTTAAGCATTACCAGATTTGCATGTTCAAAAATACAATGTAGATATCATGTTTCTGATGTTGTACATATTTTGAGATTTCATGCATCTGCCTGCCTAAGTAGGGAATAAATCAGTTCATAACTTTTGGAATAAATTAGAACTCAGAATTAGGATTAGCAAATTCATACTTGCCTCTGATTTATAGTTCTGATATTTCTTGTTTCTGAAACACTATGACACCTGCCATAACTGTCATATGCATATTTTCTGTTTTGTTGAGAAATGACCAAGTTGCAGATATTCTGACTAGCATGGAGAGAGAGACCAAGTTCTGCCAGTGGTATCAAAATTTATGAAATCTACTTTGTTACTGGTGGTATCAGAACTTCTGAAAATTACTGTGTTCCCAGTGGACTCAGAACTTCTGACTTTACCTATTTTTTCACTAACATGATTTCTGTTTTGCAGTACGCCAAAGTCAGAACTTCTGACCTCATTTAATCAGCAATACGCTGATTCTATTTTTCTTTTTCTCACTATTTTTTCTATCACTTTCTATTCCATTAATAAAAAAAATACCAAAAAACATATTTTTTTTAAATATTTTTACATGCTTTATTTTATTTCTTAAAACAAAATACAAAAACATTTTCTAAACAAGTCCATTTCTTTCTTATATTATGTATTTCAATATGGTTGTAATAGATAATTAGGACTTAAATTCTTTGCAATCCCCATTCGTAAATATGTACCCCCGTCCCCCAAATATTGTAATAGCGTAGGACTTTACATTTCTGCACTTTTATCGCTTTCATATATTGTTAGTAATTAGGGTGTGTATGGCAAGATAAAATCAACAAGTAGATAACCCTAATCAAATATTAAATGTCTGCTAATCAAACACACTATTCACACATGCACCCTTAAGGTTAACTCCACTTGTTGCCTAAAAAATGGTCATGTTATGCATGTGGGGTGTCTTAGCAAAAACAATCGAAATACAAGATCATAGTCCTTCGATGACGCTATAAATGTTGCCTTTCAAAATGATCTTAGTACCTCAAAAATAAATGCTAAGATACCTCACAACATTGCTATCATGACTATACGATGACCCACGCCCGTCTCGCTTACCTCCAAAGATAGGGTTGCTTACCAAATCAATGGTAAGACAACAATGTCAAAGGAAAAGAAAATCAACATGAAAGACTTTTGAGTAGGTATAATGCTCCTAGTTACTTGCTCTATTTCAAAACAAACATCCTTGCTATTGTCAAAAATAATCACCTACACTTTCAAACTTGAAAACATTTTCAAAAAGATCAACACTTTGTACACATTCTTACGAACGAGAATCATTACAAAGTTTGCCTAAACGATGGCACCTTTTCAAAATACTTTCAAAAACACACACAAAGCACAACTTCAAACAAAAGCAAGTGATCTAGAAAGTAACTAAGAGCCCATGGAAAACCATGGATGAAAAGGGTGCTAATACCTTCCCTTTTCATATACTACCCCCCCGAACTCAAGAAACAATCTCAAAGGTCTTTCCTATGATTTTTCACCTTTCCTTTTGGATAAAAGAAAAGTCGGTGGCGACTCTCGCTAAACCGCAACATTTGCAAACACAAACGCAAAACAATCAAGTCAATTCTACCACCGTATCACACCTATAGAAGAAAATCAGTCGGTTGATGCCTTGGCAATAATGTCTTCCATGTTTAAGGTTAAATGGGACAATGAAGCTCCTATGATTACGATCGAAATATTTAAAGAACCTACACACTGCTATGAGCTTGACACTAACGAAGAGAAACCATAGTACCATGAAGTAAGGAGATATCTTGAAGCACAAAAGTATCCTAAAGGAGCTTCCATCAATGATAAGAAATTTTTGTGAAGATTCTCAGCCAAAATTTTCCTAAGTAATGGAATCCTGTATAAGCGAAATTATGATTCTACTCTACTCTGATGTATGGACAAGAAAGAGGCAGAGAAAATTATGGAAGACATGCCTGATAGCCTCTTTGGGACCCACTCTAGTGGACACACTATGGCCAAGAAAATCCTGAGGGCCGGTTACTATTGGTCCACAATGGAAACTAATTGTCATCATCACTCAAGGACTTGCCACAAGTGTCAAATCTATGCTGGCAAGGTCCATGTACCTCTTATTCCTCTAAATGTCATGACCGTTCCGTGGCCGTCTGCAATGTGGGGCATTGATATGATTGGAGAAATCAAACCTACTGCTTCTAATAGACATCACTTCATTCTTGTCGCTATTGATTACTTCACCAAATGGGTCGAAGTTGCCTCTTTTGTCTCAGTCACGAAGAATGTTGTATCCAGGTTTATCAAGCATAACCTCATCTTCCGTTATGGTATTCCCGAAAGGATCATCACTGACAATGGAACCAACCTCAATAATGCCATGATTACGGAACTTTGTACTCAGTTTAAAATCAAGCATCATAATTCTTCTTCGTACAGACCCAAGATGAACGGCGCAATGGAAGCTGCCAATAAAAATATCAAGAAGATTGTGCAAAAGATGGTGGTAACATATAAAGACAGGCATGAGATGTTACTGTTTGTTCTCCATGTCTATCATACTTCAGCTCGAACATCAACAGTGGCAACCTCGTTCTCCTTGGTTTATGGCATGGAAGTTGTCCAACTTGTCGAAGTTTAGATTCTCTCTCTAAGGATAATGAAGGAAGCAGATTTAGGTGAAGACGAATGGATTCGTACTAGGTTGGATCAGTTGAACTTGATTGACGAGAAGCGATTGGCTGCTATTTGTCATGGTCAGATGTACCAAAAACGTATGAACAAGGCTTTTAACAAAAAGATCAAGCCTCGAGTATATCAGACTGGTGACTTGGTAATAAAGCGCATCATTCTTCCACAAGGCGACCCCAGGGGCAAATGGACTCCCACTTACGAAGGACCATTTGTTGTAAAGAAAGTTTTCTCTGGTGGTGCCATGATGCTCACTATTATGGATGACGAAGACTCCCCACATCCTGTGAACACAAACATATTAAAAAAATACCATGCATAAAATGACCCGCTAGGTTGACATACCTAGGAAAAAATAAGGGCATCCCGGCGAGCCAAAGAGGTTCGCGAAAAAGTTAGGGATATATGCAAAAGATTATACACTCGGTAAGTCGAAAACCCGAAAGGACGGCTTAGGCAAAAATGGGTATCCTGGTGGGCTGAAAACCCGAAAGGGCGGTCCAGGCAAAAGTTAAGGATTAAAGCGTATAACTATGTCCAGTAAAGTCTCTACAGCCATCCTTGTTACTAAAGTCCAAGTTCAAATGGTCCAAGATCAATCCAATCAACTTCTATTCAACGACAAGGGATAGTGTTCGAAGACATAGAGGCAATAGTGGGGTTGGAACACAATGAGATCACTTTCACATAGCTATTATTTTTTGTTTTCACTTTGTATTCTTTCGACGATTTCCTCTTACTAGGATCTCAGTCTCTTTGTACAAAAACGCCTATTCATGGGCAAAACATCAATACAAATATGCTTTGAAGTGCAAACTTTTTATTTTTTCTGTTTTGAGTGCAAAAGTGCCCAATGACTAAAATTGAATGAACATATGCATATGAACATGATTAAACTTTTAATAAATGTATGCTTAAAAATAGTGGCAAGCATCTCCTTAAATGCATTTAAGATATCCCAACAGAGTTATTTCAATAAAATTATCCCCACAAATTTGGATTCATAAAATCCCTAGCCAAAGTTTCAATCTCCGGAAGATCCTCTCCCCATCTGAGTTTGGTCTTAAAAGGAAGCCTTATGGAATTCTTCCTAAAAAATATCCTCCCCATCAGTTCGTAAAATATCCTCTTCAACAAGGTTTATTTCCCCAACAAACTACATATTCCCCAGCTTGAGTTTGCCTCTCAGACTATTACAAATGAAGGGACCGCAACCCCTAATCCCCAGTGAAGTCGCCAACAGAGTCATTGCTATCTCCGAAAATTACTGTAAAGCCTGGAACCCGGCCAGATAACAGTCAACTTCATCATTTCAAGCAAGTTACTACGAAGCCTGGACTCGATCAGATGCTAGTTCAACTTCATCCTACTCTCAACTTACTGTGAAGACTGGACCCGACCAGATAACAGTAAATTTCAATTCCAAGTTACTAAAGCCTAGACCCGACCAAATAATAGTTTTACTTCTCAAATTGCTTAAGCCTAGACCCGACCAGTCAAGAACTTAAGCCTGGACCCGACCAGATACCAGTTAACCTCAAAGTATAAATTGTTGAAGCTTGGACCCGACCAGTTAACAATTTAAAATTCTGAAGCTTGGACCCGACCAGATAACAGCTCCAATTTCTAAAACCTGGACCTGACCAGATAACAGTAAATCTCAAATTTAGTTGTTAAAGCATGGACCTGACCATATATTCGTTTAACTTCTTCAACTGCAGAGCCTGGACCCGACCAGTTAATAGTTTGAGTTACTGAAACCTAGACCCGACCAGATAACAGTTGATCTCAAGTTCAAATTTCTGAAGAATGGACCCGACTGAATAACAGTAAACCTCAACTTCAAGTGGCTAGAGCATGGACCCGACCAGATAGTAACTTAACTTATCCATCTACTACAAAGCCTGAATTCGACCAGTTAATAGTTCGATTTGTTGAAACCTAGACCCGACCAGATAACAGTTTAATTCTTACAGATCACTAATAAAACCCCTCTTCCATAGTAGAGTTTGGCATTATCCTAGCGAGTTGCTACAAAGCCTGGAATCTGACAAGATAACAGTTAACTTCTTTATCCTTAGCAAGTTATTGTGAAGCCTGGAATCTGACCAGATAACAACTAACTTTCAAGAGATAATTCCCCACCAGAGCAATGGACCACTAAAACTCCTGAATTCTGGTTCCCAAGCAGAAATCAACACTATCCACAAAGTCTTCTCAAGCAAAGTCAATATTCCTTAACGGAGTTTCTTCTCAACAAAGCAGGAATCCCCAATGGAATAATTTTTAACAAAATATGAAGATACATATACTCTTCATCTCCAACAGCAATCCAAGATTTAACTTATCAAAACTCCCCAGTATCTGTCAAGGATACGCTTCGACAACATATCACATTCATACATCATATAATATACATAACATATACATACAACATAATCTCATTTATTTTGAGAAAATCATTACACCATGCATACATTCGTACACAGCTAACCCCTTTGTTCCTTGCAGGAAAAAAATCATTGATCCAAAGACCTCTTTGGATCAAAATTAATTCTTCCAGTTAAAGACAGGCAAGACACCTAGTTTTCAGCATGAATCGACCAAAGATTTATGCTGATGTTTCTCCCAATTTCTACCATCATCTTCCCAAATGGCACCTATAATCCAATTCCCGAATCAATACATCATCGAGTGTAAATTTCTATGCACTTTAGTGTTCAATCATCTTTCACCTCCAAGCCACGAATGGCGGATCTGCCAATCTAACTCTTCAGGTTTAAGAAGATTGAACAGGGGCAGCTGTTGTACCCCAAAATTTTACCTCTCATTTTCTCAATATTTCTCCCACAAGATGTCCATTGGCTCAAGAATGCACAAGGATGGATCAGCTCAAGACACCTCATCAAGCACTGATGACTCAACATTAGGGTTTAAGTTTGCACAAGTACAATTGGACTTTTAAGGCCCCGTATGACTTTCATGGATCATTTTGGACTCTCAAGATTACTCATGTCAAGTTTCAAGCTTTGGATCATATTTTTGCTCAATCAATTGATCAGTTGACCTAAAATCAACTATATTGGGCAAAACGTCAACTGTGGTAAATTTACAGTCAAATTTCATAATTTTTTATCCATATCAACATTTTGAATTCATATATGTCGATTGGTCAAGTTTGGATCACAATTCCTTAATAAATTTGATCATATCACCAAAAGGGAAAAATGGTCAAAATTAGGGTTTTGACTGAGAAGGCTCAGTTTTTGACTTTTGACCAAATACATGACTTATTGGTTTAAGACATAATATTAAGGTTTCAAATACATTATTTTGACCTAATGGCATGGTTCAAAACATTTCTCATGATCGATTGATCGATAGTTGAAATTTGGTCAACTGATAGAAAAGTCAACTATACACTAAAAAGTCAAACTTTGACTTTTTGATCAAAATCAAGTTTCAAAAATCATATTTCATCAAGACATGTCAAAATATGAATATTTTTCATCAATAAATCAAAAAGTTAAATTTATCTTTGAAAAGTCAAAATTCTAAGACTTAGAAATTTTTCTAAGTGTTGGAAAGTTAACCTTTTTTTTCATGACTTTGTGCTAAATTTTCACCATGATGCAAGATGATTCAAGGGAAACTTCCAACATGAAATTTGTATATCTCAATGAGATATAAAACATTGTAGGACAGAACTTTTTCTATAAATGTTTAGATTTTAAGTTATAAATTCATAAAGACATGTCCATGAAACAAAAACACTTAGTGAAATTTTGCCCTTGTTTGGCATATTTTTGACCTAGCTTCTTGGCCAAGTTTCACATGGTTCTAAAGTGATTCTTCAAAAATGTCCAACATGAAGGTTGTATAGGATGTTACAAGATTTCCAAAATGTCCAATAACTCATTGAGATCATTTTTGAGTTGAGAGAATCGAAGGCAAGAAGTTGGGCATTCATTCTTGATTTACAAGGCAAATTTGTGAAGAACACTTGATTCAATCTTCAAGCATTTTGTACAAATCCCACTTTGTAGGTTTCTAACTTGCATTTCACTCCATATTTGAATTCTTACACAATTGATTGAGCTGTAATCCAAGTGTTTGAACCATTATCCAATTGATCATTCCTATGATACGGTGGGAGAACTGACTTGAGGTTTTGCGTTTGTTTTCGCAAATGTTTCGATTTAGCAAGAGTCGCCACCGACTTTTTATTTTATCCTAAGGAAAGGTTAAAAAGCACAGGAAAAACCTTTGAGATGTTTTCTTGGGTTCGGGGAGTAGATTATAGAATGGGAAGGTATTAGCACCCTTTCTATCCATGGTTATCCATGGGCTCTTAGTTACTTACTTAGATCACTTGCCTTACATTTTCAATTGTTTGAAATGGTGCTTTGTGTGTGTGTTTTTGAAAATGTTTTGAAAAATATGCCTTGTCTAGGCAACCCTTGTAACAATTCTTTACTCGAATGCTTTACAAAAGGTGTTTGTCTTTTTGAAAAGATGTTTCAAGGTTTTGAAAGTTGTTTTGGAAATTGTGTTTGTGAAGTGTGTTTTGAAAGTAGGCAAGGATTTATTTTGCAATTTGGTCAAGTAACCAAGAGCTATCTACCCTAAATTTCTCAAAGATCTTTCCTGTGTTTTAACCCTTTTAACAATATTGTTCCACCATTGTATTTGGTGGACAATCTTGTGTTAGGATGTTAATGGAACGGGCGCGGGTCATCGTTTAGACCATGAATGCAATAGTGCCAAGTGTCTTTGGCAATTTTTTTCTTTGAGGGACTTGATCATTTCTTAGGCAACTTGAGAAAGCGTCATCGAGGGACTTATGATCATTTGATTTGTTTTTGTTTTTCCAAAGACACTCAACATACAACATGGACCATTTTTGAAGGCAACAAGTAGAGTAACCCTAGGGGTGCAAGTGTGCATTGTGTTGTCCATTTTCATGCTTCTTTGTCTTTGTATTAGTCAAGCTATTTGTTATTTTATTTGCATACAAACCCTAGGTCTATCATGGCATAATTTGAAAGCTTTTAAAATGCGGAAATTTAAAGTCCTAAATTATTACAACATGATTATGGGGATGGGGGTACAAATGTTTGAATGGGGGGATATTTGGCAAGAAATTAAATTTAAAGCTATTACATCCATATTGAATATACAAATATTTAATTATACCATATTTAAATAAATATAACAAATATGCAAAAAATGTATTATGCACAAAAATGATTTTTTATGTATGTGAAAGTGTTTTTCAATGTAAAATATAAACAAAAATAAAAAGGTCAAATTTTGAATATTTTTATGGTTTAGGGCAAAACCCTAGTTTTTTAAATAAATAGTATTTATTTATTAATTATATACAATATTTATATATTAATTTATACAAAAAATAAAAAAAAGAAGTATATTGTAAAAAAAAAGTATTTTTTAGTGTCATATATTAATAAAAATAAAAATGTATTATTTCTATATTTTTTGTCCTAAATATCTAATAAAAATATACAAGTGTTTATATATCATATTAAATATACTAAATATATGCAAGAATAAAATATTAATTATTTACAAAAATATGTATTTTTAGAAAATGTTTTCAAAATGTAAATAATAAATAATAACTTAAAAATATATATATTTGTATTATTTTCTAGTATTTTGAATAAAAAGAAAATATATTTGTTTACATGTATATGCTAAATAAAACAAATAAATGCCAAATAAATGCAAAAATGTATGGAAAAATATTTTTTATATTTTTTATATTTGAGCAAAAAATAATAAGTCATAATCAAAAAGAAAAAATCAAAAATGAATAATATATCACATAATGGGCCAGGGGGTGTAAATTGAAAAAGGGGGTGTGAACAGCAAGTTGACTCAGGCCCAGCCCAAGCCAACTTTGTCTTCAACCTCCAGCAACCTGTTTGAAACAAAACACGCGCTTCTTCTTGTCCAACACAAATCCTGATTCTTTGACTTTTAGCAAAAACTCACAACACAAATAATGTAGAGCATCAAGAGACGAATTGAGACATATAAAATACTTGACCTAACTCTAAGAAACGAGGGAGAATTTCTTCATCCCCAATTTCTGACCTAATTTTTCTTCAATGTTCATGACCAAAATTCTCACAGCACGCATAATATAAATGAAAAGTAATCATATGTATGGCTTCAGGGCTATGAGTAGAGCATGTTTCATTCACAAACCTAAGCCTAACTCTTCCTAGATTGAGAGATAGAAGTTCATGTTTTTACCTGTTTCAGCTTGAGTCATGTACAACAATGTGGCCAACTTCAATGGAGTTTGAGCTTTTGTACAGCTTTCCTGAAGTCCAAGGATGCTTCTCCAATACCTAGCTTGCTTTGATACTCTCTGAATCGTGCTATGGAAGTTCACCTGCAAAACTGAAAAGTGAAAATGGCAAGTGATGTTAGGGGTGTTACATTTTGTATCTAGGGCTTGGGATAGTTCCAATGGATGATATAGAATGTATTTGAACTGGTTTTAGCCAAAGTGCACGAGTGGAATGGATTGTGGAAGTCAAACTGCAACAGATGCCCTGTTTTGCAGAAAAACTGTGATTTTCTGTATGAGGAGGGAAGAGGGGTGGTTTGGTCGTGCTTTAGGCTTGCTTGGATGTATGAAAGATGCTTGCAAAGTTTGTTTTGGTTGGTGTTTACAGGAATGAGAGCTTGGAGTTATTTTGCAATCTTGCTTGTTTTTTGAAGTAAGCAAGTTCAAGTCCTTATGCAGGCCTGTATACCCTCTCTATCTATGCTACACACTTTACTCTTGATCAGTGGGATTTGCTTACAAACTCTTGCCTCAAAGATCTGGCTTGTACTTCTTGAATTTGGTATTTGACATAAAGCACTACTTTTCAAAAATGGCAAGTTTGCTTTTTCTATTTAAGGGATAACTCTTTGTGTAATGAGTAAATGCACAAAACAATGCTTGCACACAATGGTTAGGCATTTAATTATGGAGTGCAAACTTGGTTTAGAGGCCTGCAAACAAGTTCCAAGCATGCTGATTTGAAAATGGAACTTGTATGGACATGCATTTGGTTATGAACAAAAGTGAATTTTGCCCAACTTTGCAAATTCGATTCTCCCTAACCACAAGGGTGTTTGAGAAGTTATTGGACAATTTGGAAATCTTGGAATGTGTACTACAATCCATCTTTGTAATTCAAATTGAAACTCCAAGTGGAAGCATGTGAAAAATGGCCAAGAAGTTGGACAAAAATCCTGCCTAGAATAGGTCAAAATTTCTCTAAGTTAAAAAAGTTTTGCACCCTTATTCCAAAAATCATAACTTGAGATACAAGCTTCCTTTGAGAAAACTTTGTGAATCAAAGTTGTATATTTTGCAATGGACTACAACTTTCATGTTTTGAGTTTTGTTTTAATCCATTTGTATCTTGATGAAAAAATGGGACAAAGTTAGGAAAAAATAAGGAAGTTTCATAACTTAGAAAAATTCTAAGTTATGAAATTTTCTCATTTTAAAACCTAATTTGCAAATTTGGATTTCTTGATGAACAAGTTTCATAATTTGACATGTATTGATGAAAAATGAATCTTGGCACTTGATTTTGACCAAAAAGTCAAAGTTTGACTTTTCAGTATACAGTCAAATTTTGATCAGTTGACTGAAAAATCATCTGTCAATCCTGTGCATTTGAGATCTTTTGAACTTGTTGAATGTGTTAAGACAATTCCATTGAGTCCTTGAGTCCATATGTGAGCTTGGTTTGCCATTGGTTAGGTCAAACAGTCAAAAATTGCCTTTGTGCAGTCAAAACCCTAAAAATGACCATTTTGCCCTTTTGGTGATCTGATCAAATTTCTTGTGGAATTGTGATCCAAACTTGACCAAATGGTTCATATGAGTTCATTATGTTGATGTGGGTAAAAAATTATGAAGTTTGACTGTCAATTGGCCACAATTGACTTTTTCCCCAATACAGCTGATTTCTAGGTCAACTGTCTAATTAACTGGGCAAAGATTGGAATCAAGGCTTGAAACTTGGTATGGATAAACGTGTAGGTCCAACATGAAGCATGAAAGTCACCTTGGGAATTTTAGGTCAAAATATCCTTTTGCAAACTCAAACCCTAATTTGGGTCAACAGTGCAATAAGGAGTCTTTGAGCAGAGCAAACCCTAACTTGATCTTGAGCTCCAAGAGTTTTGTGATGAGAAAAATGTTGATGAAATAAGAGGGAAAATTTTGGGGTACAACAGTTGCCCTTGTTCAATCTTCTTGCACCTGAAGAGTTAGATTGACAAGTTTGCCTTTCGCGTCTCGAGGGTAAAAGGAGATTGGACACTAGAGTGCCCGTAAATTTGCACTCGTCGAAACATGGATGCAGGAATGGGCTTAAAGATGCCATTTGGAGATGGGCTTAAAGATGACATCTGGAGATGGGCTTAAGGATTCCATCTGGAATGTTTGTTGAACTGTAATGTGATGGATCAGAAAAATGAGGATCAAAATGGTATCCGTGTCTGGAATGCATTTGAACTGTATCGGGAGACTGAGTTTGTATGAGCAAAAGAATGGCCTTCATATCTGGGGCGTATCTGAGCTGTAACTGTGTTTGAATGTAGAATGAATATCAGAATGACTGCCGTGTCTGGAGTGTATCTGTATTGTATCTGGGTAACAGAGAAACATCTGTATATGGAGCAATTGCGTGCTGGGGATAAATTCTGAATGAGTGACAAAATGGCAACCGTGTCTGGAGCGTATCTGGACTGTATCTGAAGTTGAGATTTGTATGAGTAGCAGAATGACTTCCGTGTCTGGAGTTTATCTGAAACTGTAACTGGGATTGAGATCCGTATGAGTAATAGAATGACTTCCGTGTCTGTGATAACGCAATTTTATATAGTATATTTGGCTTAATTTTCATAGGTAATGTTAGTATTTTTATTTAATTATTTCATTTTATTTCCATATTACGTTGGTATTTCTTTTGTTTCAGGTATTTGTATTAAATAGAAGATAAATTGAGAAAAGAAAGAAATTGAGGGAAAATCGGATTAAAAAGCCAAAGAAATGAAGTTAAAGGGGTGATATAGCAAAAAGGAGGAGTTAAGAAGAAAGAAATAATTACAAAGAAAAAGACTAAGCCCAGAAGAGCAAAAATCCACGCAGGCAAGAAAACCCTAAAAGCGCATGCAAGAGTGAGACGCACGTCTCAACTTTCCTCCTACAATTGAGGCGCCCGCCTCGGACTTTCCCCTTAGTGGGAGGCGCCCGTCTCAGCATGGTCAAAGGGAGAACAAGTCAATGGAGGCGCCCGTCTCAACGTGGGCAAGTAAGAAACGAGAAATTCATGGATATGTGTCCCATGTTCTCCCATGATTCTGGTAGTTATTCCCATGTTCTCCCATGATTATGGTAGTTATTCCCATGTTCTCCCATGATTCTGGTAGTTATTCCCATGATCTCCACTAGCCTTCGTACAACATGGAAGCGGGAAGTTACAAATGAAGCCTATAAATACAAGTTCAACCTTCAGAGCAAGGGTCGGCAAATTTTACCGAACAACCGTTATTTAGTCTTTCTTTATTTTTCTGTTTTCGGATTTTCTTTTCAGTTTTGTATTTTCTACCATACTTTTCTAGTTCGGTTTCTTTCTTTAGTTTTTATTTTAGTTTAAGTTTCTATAATTTTCACTGATCTAACCTTACGTTAGACCTAGTGCCTTTTTTATTTCTTGTCATAATTTTTCTTTTCAATTCAAGAAGTCTCCGAGCAGATCCAACCGACTTGTGGGGGAATGCTCGTTTATTTCGAAGAACAAGATTATTCAAGCATTATTATTATATCCAGGTTCTTAATATAATTATTTTAATTTATTTAATTAATTATTTGCATGAGAGATATTTATTTAGCCATGAATTTATTTACGAATGTTAATTCCTTTAATGTATTCATGTCTGCTTTTATGAGTATGTCTAGCTAAATTATTTAAATATCGGTATGTAACGAGTTAATTTGAATGGATCCGGAATAAACAGGCTTGATTATATCTTATAAAATAAACACTTTTTCTGATTTAGTTATCTAGTTTATTTTGTTAAAAAGGTTTAGAAACCAACAGAGCGACAGTTTGAGGTTAATAAACCGACTAAGATTAGAAACCAACAGAGCGACAATTTGAGGTTTAGAATCAGATAGTAGATGCTAGGTATTGTTTTTAAAGATGGCGACAGCGTTTTAAAACCAATTAAACTTTATTTATTTTCAAAAAGTAATTTTAAAATCAATGGGATGGCGAAAGCGTACATTAGAGTTTAAAATTATAATTTACTTCAATAGAGCAAAAGTTTGAGAATAGATTTTTAAATAAATACTTTTTGCTGAAAAAGATATTATTATCACTTTTAGTAAATGAGCCTGTGGAAAGCCGGATTCTTTAGCATTAACGAAGTACATACCGATATCCGTTTTATTTATATTTATATTCCTTAACCAATATTTTAAAAGAACTATTCGCCTTAGCTGTGTACCGTAACTTAGGATAACAATAGATCGATTTATAGTCTCTGTGGGTTCGATATCTTTTAAAACTACGCGATAGGACTGTGCACTTGCAGTCTCCCGATTAATAGACGATAAAGTCGCGATCAAGTTTTTGGCGCCGTTGCCGGGGACTATTTAAGTCGATATTGTAACTCTAGTGTTACACCGTATAGACTAAGGCACCTTTACTTTATTTACTATGTATAACCCAAATTTTTCCTACGCCCATTATCAGTATTTTGAGGAACCACAAGAATGTCATAGATCCAACCTTGAAATACTGATGGAAGATTTCAATGCTTCACAAACCTACTCCTACCCGAATTATCTCCCCAACTACCAATCCCAATATTCTGAGGGATCGCAAGAATCTTATACTTCCAACCTAACTTATTCTCAACCAAATTTCCTCTACAATCATCACGCCCAATACTCTGAGGAATCGTACGAGCCCCAATATCCAGTTCTCAACGCATTAATGAAAGATATGGATGAGACACTGCATCGCTCTAGGCTAGAGACTATGAAGATGAAGCATTTTGCGGAAACACTAAAAGCAAGGCAATTTCACTTTGAGGAACCACATGAATTCGATAATTTCGGCCTCACAACATCAATGGAGGATTTCGAAGAGACGCTAACTCACTCTAGACTAGAATCTATGGTAGAGAACTTTATAGAGACACAAACTATCCAAAATGAAGCGATAAGAAATCGAAGCCTTCAAAATGATCAAACCCTTAGGCAGCTAAACAATGTGGTTGAGTCCCTCGTGACTCACAACATGGCCATGGAGACCCAAATTTCCATGTTCGCACAAAACCCTCTAGGACCTTTCCCCGAGGAGCATGTGGATGTTGAAACAACCATTATAGAAAAACTATTTGAAAATCTAGAGAGTGATGATGAGTTTGAAGAGAGTGATATTGCGGCCAAGGAAATTTCTGACGAGAAAATAGTGGAGATTGAGACAGATTCACCAACGCTGTTCGAAAAGGAGGTTGTAAACGAGGTAGAGAAGGAAGCGCAAATTGTAATCCGAAATCACTACATCCCACTAATTCCTTTCCCGAAAATTTTTATGGAAACTCCGGTAGACAAAGAAGATGTGGATGTTGAAACAACCATTATAGAAAAACTATTTGAAAATCTAGAGAGTGATGATGAGTTTGAAGAGAGTGATATTGCGGCCAAGGAAAGTTCTGACGAGAAAATAGTGGAGATTGAGACAGATTCACCAACGCTGTTCGAAAAGGAGGTTGTAAACGAGGTAGAGAAGGAAGCGCAAATTGTAATCCCAAATCACTACATCCCACTGATTCCTTTCCCGAAAATTTCTATGGAAACTCAGGTAGACTCCCAATTTAAAACGTATGTTGAGGTATTAAAAAATATCCACATTAATGCACCACTATTTGAAGTCTTGCCTAAAAAGCGAAAATTAGAAGACCATAAAATTAATGGTATAATTGCTGTTAAAAGGGTAAGGTTAACTTATGAGGCGATGGATGAAATCACTAAGCCCAAATTTGAAAAACTTATACTTATGATAGATCCAGAACCACTACCACAATTTCGAAAGAATAAACCACCCTACAGAAGAAAGAAAAGAAAAGGTGAAGGATATGTGAGATGGCTTGATAAGTGGCCATGGAAAATCAACCAGTAGTCGTCCTGGTTTCTAATTTTAAATTTTCTCTTCCATATTTTCATTTTTTCTATTTTATGTTAAATTTTATATTTAAGACGATTATCGGTTGCACCCTTTCATCTGATGCGTTTGAACTATTTCCCCGTAATACCGATAATTATACTCAATTAAATAATTCACGTTAATATTTATAATTATAATTGAGTATTATTTTAATTATCGTATTTCCTCGTCTCGTATTAATATACTGAACTAATACTTCCCAATATCTATAGTATCAATCATAATGCATTATATACTAGAATTATATATATATATATATATATATATATACTATTAATTAAAATTCTAGATTTATCTATTATACATATATATATACATATATATACACACAATATGTAGTATGTATGCATGTGAGCTGAAACACAATTCCTTGTTCCTTATTCTAAATTCAAATCGTTGCCCAAGACGTAGAGGACAACAAAATAAAAATAGAGGAGCAAGAGGACAAAATTCTCCAAGCGACGAGTGATCACCCCTCTCTTTTCTGATTTCTCCTGGTACTATCGCATTGAGGACAATGCTTACTTTAAGTTTAGGGGAGTCAGAACATTTCTTACTTCATTTTTATTATCTTTGCTCTATTTAGTATCCCCTTTTAGTTTCCTTTCCTTTTTTTTTTTTTCCTATGTATTGCGAAATTTCCATTTAATAAAATACTTGTTTATGAAATTTTAGCCTTTTATGTAAAATTCTCGTGCTTATTCGAATTCCTCCATATTCTTGAGCCATAACGAAAAAATTCAAACGTTATATTAACATATTCAACTAGTATTAAGGTTGCTTATTTTTATAAATAAGAACTCGAGCGCGACTAAAGCAAAATTATTATCATCATAACACTTCAATACCCCAACGTGTTAGATTGATTTAAGTACTTATTATACCAACACCTTAAGACTTAGTTTTAAAGTAATCCCGAGTAGTTTATAAAAGCAGTCAGCACCGCCTTGAACGACAAACTACGTGGAGAATCGATGAATATAAGTGTTTGATCAAGATTTTTAAAGAGAAATTTTTATTAGAAGATGCACTTATTAAGTTAGATGATCCTTACCAGATCATTTAATTCAACGGTTGCAGAAACTATAAAATATTTATGCAAACAACCATTATGAATTGGTTCAGTGGTCTCTGGTGCTGAACTTGGTAGGGCGGACGACGGTCCGATCCCCCACAAATTTGTAATTGGATAAAGGAGTACCAAATATAACTACCAGAACTCCAAGCTAGATTATAAAGATCAAAGTCACTAACCGGTTACTCCACTATGTGCGCGTAAGGTAAAGGGCTTAATGTGATTGCACCAGAATGAAAACGGGTGAAACGAAACGAAAGTATTAGGTCGAGTTATAATTCATGACTTAATTTGGTCTGCATAAATGAGGGTATCTAGTGTCATTACGGTAATTTTGGTGTCGAAGTCTGAACTTGAGTTATCCAAACAAAAGAATTGACCTGCAACCAAATACGAATTGAATTGTGTTTTATATCTACGTTTGACTTATGCTTAAGTAATTTTTCATTTTTTAATTTTTGCTTGAGGACAAGCAAAGGTTTAAGTATAAGGGAGTTTGATAACGCAATTTTATATAGTATATTTGGCTTAATTTTCATAGGTAATGTTAGTATTTTTATTTAATTATTTCATTTTATTTCCATATTACGTTGGTATTTCTTTTGTTTCAGGTATTTGTATTAAATAGAAGATAAATTGAGAAAAGAAAGAAATTGAGGGAAAATCGGATTAAAAAGCCAAAGAAATGAAGTTAAAGGGGTGATATAGCAAAAAGGAGGAGTTAAGAAGAAAGAAATAATTACAAAGAAAAAGACTAAGCCCAGAAGAGCAAAAATCCACGCAGGCAAGAAAACCCTAAAAGCGCATGCAAGAGTGAGACGCACGTCTCAACTTTCCTCCTACAATTGAGGCGCCCGCCTCGGACTTTCCCCTTAGTGGGAGGCGCCCGTCTCAGCATGGTCAAAGGGAGAACAAGTCAATGGAGGCGCCCGTCTCAACGTGGGCAAGTAAGAAACGAGAAATTCATGGATATGTGTCCCATGTTCTCCCATGATTCTGGTAGTTATTCCCATGTTCTCCCATGATTATGGTAGTTATTCCCATGTTCTCCCATGATTCTGGTAGTTATTCCCATGATCTCCACTAGCCTTCGTACAACATGGAAGCGGGAAGTTACAAATGAAGCCTATAAATACAAGTTCAACCTTCAGAGCAAGGGTCGGCGAATTTTACCGAACAACCGTTATTTAGTCTTTCTTTATTTTTCTGTTTTCGGATTTTCTTTTCAGTTTTGTATTTTCTACCATACTTTTCTAGTTCGGTTTCTTTCTTTAGTTTTTATTTTAGTTTAAGTTTCTATAATTTTCACTGATCTAACCTTACGTTAGACCTAGTGCCTTTTTTATTTCTTGTCGTAATTTTTCTTTTCAATTCAAGAAGTCTCCGAGCAGATCCAACCGACTTGTGGGGGAATGCTCGTTTATTTCGAAGAACAAGATTATTCAAGCATTATTATTATATCCAGGTTCTTAATATAATTATTTTAATTTATTTAATTAATTATTTGCATGAGAGATATTTATTTAGCCATGAATTTATTTACGAATGTTAATTCCTTTAATGTATTCATGTCTGCTTTTATGAGTATGTCTAGCTAAATTATTTAAATATCGGTATGTAACGAGTTAATTTGAATGGATCCGGAATAAACAGGCTTGATTATATCTTATAAAATAAACACTTTTTCTGATTTAGTTATCTAGTTTATTTTGTTAAAAAGGTTTAGAAACCAACAGAGCGACAGTTTGAGGTTAATAAACCGACTAAGATTAGAAACCAACAGAGCGACAGTTTGAGGTTTAGAATCAGATAGTAGATGCTAGGTATTGTTTTTAAAGATGGCGACAGCGTTTTAAAACCAATTAAACTTTATTTATTTTCAAAAAGTAATTTTAAAATCAATGGGATGGCGAAAGCGTACATTAGAGTTTAAAATTATAATTTACTTCAATAGAGCGAAAGTTTGAGAATAGATTTTTAAATAAATACTTTTTGCTGAAAAAGATATTATTATCACTTTTAGAAAATGAGCCTGTGGAAAGCCGGATTCTTTAGCATTAACGAAGTACATACCGATATCCGTTTTATTTATATTTATATTCCTTAACCAATATTTTAAAAGAACTATTCGCCTTAGCTGTGTACCGTAACTTAGGATAACAATAGATCGATTTATAGTCTCTGTGGGTTCGATATCTTTTAAAACTACGCGATAGGACTGTGCACTTGCAGTCTCCCGATTAACAGACGATAAAGTCGCGATCAGTCTGGAGTGTATCTGAAACTGTAACTGGGATCTAAATAAATGACAGAATGACTTCCGTGGCGAATGTACTGGGGAGAATCAAACTGCTGTCGTAAGGGTCAGAATGGTATCCGTGCTTGGAATGCATTGAACCTTGAGGTGGATAAATGAATCTGAATGAGAGATAGAATGGCTGCCGTGTCTGGAGCGTATCTAGTCTGTATCTGATTGTTGTAGTCTGAACGAGTAGTAGAATGACCGTCGTGTCTGGGGTGTATCTGTATTGTATCTGACTTGAAATTCTGAATGAGTAATAGAATGACCGCCTTGTCTGGGGTGTATCCATACTGTATCTGAATAATTGTTAACGATAGCCTTTTAATCTTATCCTGAAAAGGATGAAATGTTAGCTAAAACACAAAGTTATGTTGCATGATATGTAGGATGCAATATATACGTTATATCAATGTTTATGATATATGAATGCGCATGTAAGCTGATGAGCTGTCTTGCTGAGGATAGACGAATCCTGGATAGCCGGAGATGAGAGAATCTTGACTATTGCAGGGGATTGCAGGAATCTATGAGTGCTAAAGCTGAGATATCCTTGTTGACTGCTGACTGCTCGGGGAACAAGACCTTCAATTACTGAGGGATCTTAGGACCACTGCTGGGGATTGGACCTCCTTGGTGTCTTGTAGGGAATGAGAATTCTGATGATCTCTACTGGGGTGTCTAGAACCTGGTAGGCTTAAGCTGGAGAAGTAAAATTGAGAATCTTCAGTCTGGTGGGAAGTATCTCTGTGGGGAGAAGGTTCACTAGTATGGTTCCGTTGGGGATTGATAGTTGGAAGTTTTAGCTCCGCTGGGGATTGGATTTTCAGATTTTTAAGGCTCCAATGGGGATTCCGAAACTTAACTCTGAGGGGAATTGAGTTCTGGAAGGCTCTCTGGCTGGGGAAATCAGTTTTGAGAAAGCTTTTGTTCTGTTGAGGATCCTGAAGTTTAACTCTGTTTGGGGAATTAAGTTCTGGATTTTGACTTTGTTGAGGAATTTGGAGTTTAATTCTGCTAGGGATTCCTTCTGAAAGGGCATCAAGATATCTATCTGTACCTTTAACCTATCAGCAATCATCTTTCTTGATTTGTAAGGAAATGATTATGTTCAAATGCATATGCCTATTTAACAAAACATTGGACGTTTCTCAAATAATACATAAGTGTAGAAAAGCAAAAAGAAGACAAAGCAAATTTTTGTATTTGGAAAAGTATTTGTATTAACTTTCTATGAGTATCTTTGTACAAAGGAGACAGGCATCCTAGTAAGAGGATGTTGTCGTAAAATATTGAAAATTTTATACAAAAGAAAGATGGCTATGTGTAACAATTCCATGGGATTCCCATTCTGCTATAGCCTTCACAACCCTGAATATCTGTCCATTCGCTGCTTCATCCGCCGATGACTGGATTGATCAGAAGCTCGGAGCTTGTTGATAAAGAGATTGTTCTTTAAAGTGATCCGACGAGACATAGTCATACGCTTTAATTCCCTAACTTTTGCCTGAATCGCCCTTTCGGGTTTTTGGTCCACCGGGAAACCTTTTTTTGCCCAAGTCGCCCTTTCGGGTTTTCAACTTGCCGGGGTGTACATATTTTTGTGTTTTATCCCTAATTTTTGCCTGAACCGCCCTTTCGGGTTTTCGGTTCACCGGGATGCCCATTTTTGCCCAAGTCGCCCTTTCGGGTTTTCAACTTGTCGGGTTTGTTTCATGTGTAGTATTTTTTGACTATGTCTGCGTTCGCAGGGTGTGGCAAATCGTCGCCGTCCATGGTGGTCAGAATCATTGCACCACCAGAAAATATGCTCTTGATCACAAACGGTCTTTCGTAAGTAGGAGTCCATTTTCCCCTGGGATCACTTTGCGGCAAGATAATCCGCTTGATTACAAGATCTCCGACTTGGTATACTTGACGTCTGACTTTTTTGTTGAAAGCCTTGATCATCCATTTTTGGTACGTCTGACCATGGCAAAAAGCAGTGAGTCGCTTCTCGTCAATCAAATTGAGTTGATCAAGTCGGGTCTGAATCCAATCGTCTTCACTCAAACCATAGTCCTTCATAATCCTTAAAGAAGGAATATGAACTTCCATGGGCAGGACAACTTCCATGCCATATACCAAAGAAAATGGGGTTGCCCTTGTTGAAGTACGTGCCGTGGTACGGTATCCATGCAGAGCAAACGGTAGCATCTCATGCCAGTCCTTGTAGGTGACTGTCATTTTTTTAATGATCTTCTTGATGTTTTTGTTCGCAGCTTCAACAACACCATTCATCTTCGGCCGATAGGGAGATGAATTGTGATGATAATTCTTGAACTGTTTGCATAGAGTGGTGATCATAGTATTGTTTAGATTTGTACCGTTGTCTGTGATGATCCTGTCGGGGACACCGTACCGGCATATGAGGTTCTGCTTGATGAAGCGGGCAACCAAATTCTTTGTCACAGAGGCGAAGGAAGTTGCTTCGACCCATTTGGTAAAATAGTCAATGGCGACTAGGATGAAGCGATGTCCATTGGACGTTGTGGGCTTGATCTCTCCAATCACGTTAATGCCCCACATTGCGAATGGCCAAGGAGCTGTCAAAATGTTGAGAGGAACAGGAGGAATATGAATCTTGTCAGCGTAGACTTGACATTTGTGGCAAGTACGGGAATGTTGATGGCAATCAGCTTCCATGGTAGACCAGTAATAGCCTGCCCTTAGAATCTTCTTAGCCATCGTATGTCCGCTCAAGTGGGTGCCAAATGTGTCGCTGTGTATCTCAGTCATGATCAACTCTGCTTCATCTTTGTCTACACATCGGAGTAAAACACAGTCATGGTTGCGTTTATAGAGGATGCCGTTGCTCAGGAAGAACTTGGAAGCAAATTTCCTTAGGAACTTCTTGTCATTTACGGAAGCTCCTTCGGGATATTCTCTAGTCTGGAGATACCTTTTGATTTCATGAAACCAGGGTTGTTCCACTACTTCTTCGGTATTAATCTCATGATAATGCGCAGGTTCATCCATTCGCTCGATGGTGATTTGGGGAGCCTTGTTATCCCAGTTGAGTTTAAACATGGAAGACATTGTAGCCAGAGCATCTGCTAGCTGTTTTTCTTCTCGCGGGAAATGCTCGAAGGTGATCTGCTCGAAATGAGGCAACAATGTCAGGACATGTTCTTTGTATGGGATAAGATTAGGATGTTTGGTGTCCCACTCTCCTTTGATTTGACTGATAACCAAAGTCGAGTCCCCAAATACGATCAAAGATTTGATCCCCAAGTCTATAGCAGCCTTGAGACCAAAGATGTAAGCTTCATATTCGGCCATGTTGTTGGTACAACTGAAACAAAGTCGGGCCGTGAAAGATATATGACAACCTTCCAGGGAATTAGTACCGCACCGATACTGTTTCCAAGTGCATTTGAAGCACCATCAAAGTACAGGGTCCATCGGGATCCATTTTCAGGTCCGTCATACGGTCCGTTACCTTCAATGTTGTCCAAAGTCATGATGTCCTCGTCTGGGAAGTCGAATCTCATGGATTGATAATCTTCAATAGCTTGATGAGCTAGATGGTCAGCTAGTACACTCCCTTTTATAGCTTTTTGGGTAGTATACTGGATGTCATACTCAGTCAGGATCATTTGCCATCTAGCGATTCTTCCAGATAAAGTAGGCTTCTCGAAGATATACTTGATAGGATCCATTTTGGAAATCAACAAAGTGGTATGAGTCAACATATACTGCCTTAGTCAGCGAGCATCCCATACCAAAGCGCAACAAGTTTTCTCGAGCAGTGAGTAGCGAGTCTCACAGTCGGTAAACTTTTTACTAAGGTAATAAATAGCATGCTCTTTTCGACCAGACTCGTCATGCTGGCCCAGTACGCACCCCATTGAGTTATCCAAAACTGTCAGATACATGATCAGCGGCCTTCCTTCGACGGGTGGCATCAGAATAGGAGGTTCTAGCAAATACTCCTTGATTTTATCAAAAGCAGCTTGGCAGTCGTCGTTCCACTCGACTACCTGATCTTTCTTCAATAGTTTGAAAATTGGCTCACAGGTAGACGTCAGATGAGAGATGAATCTGGCAGTATAGTTCAAGCGCCCCAAGAACCCTCTAACCTCCTTTTCAGTATGGGGGGCAGGCATTTCTTGTATAGCCTTTACTTTTGCTGGATCGACCTCAATGCCTTTGTTGCTGACAATAAATCCTAGAAGTTTACCAGACCTAACTCCAAAAGTGAACTTACTTGGGTTCAGTCTGAGTTTGTACTCCTTCAACCTGGCAAACAACTTTTGCAAATGTTCAAGGTGTTCCTCCTCTGTTTGTGATCGAGCTATCATGTCGTCTACGTAAACTTCGATCTCATGATGTATCATATCATGAAACAAAGCTACCATGGCGCGTTGATAAGTTGCCCTTGCATTCTTCAGTCCAAACGACATCACCTTGTAACAGAAGGTACCCCATTGTGTAACAAAGGTTGTTTTCTCCATGTCTTCGGGGGCCATTTTGATCTGGTTGTAGCCCGAGAATCCGTCCATGAAGGAAAATACCTTATGCTGAGCTGTGTTGTCAATCAAGATGTCGATATATGGCAGCGGAAAATCATCTTTAGGGCTGGCCCTATTCAAATCCCGGTAGTCCACACACATTCTAACCTTGCCGTATTTTTTGGGAACTGGCACAATGTTAGCAACCCATTGTGGATAGGATGTAACAGCCAGAAAGCCAGCGTTGAATTACTTCATTACTTCAGCTTTAATCTTCTCAGACATGTTGGGCCTCATTCGGCGGACTTTTTACTTGATCGGTGGACAATCCTCTCTTGTAGGGAGACGGTGAACCACGATATATGTGTCTAAACCCGGCATGTCTTCATAAGACCAGGTGAAGATTTCAACGTATTCATTCAGCAGCTGTATCAAGCGCTCCTTGACACTTGGTTCCAGATTGGCACCCACTTGTACTTCTTTCTTGTCTTCCTCTGTTCCTAAGTTGGCTGTTTCCAACAACTCTTCGTGAGGTAAGATGGCCCTCTCTTCTTGTTGTAAAAGTCTGGCTAGCTCCCCTGGTACTTCACAATCTTCGTCATCTTCATACTCAACCTGATTGACCAAATCTTCAGAATTATTGAAGGATACAACAGAATAGTCACCCATAGAATCCAGAGTGGACGGGTACCTGCATTTGTGAGTGTGGGTGTGTGTAAGGGATAGCCATCCTTAAACAAACAAAAATGCAAAAGGAAAGAAAATGAACACCGCAGTTTATAAATGAAAAACGTCCAATGATTCATTAAACATGGCATATGAATATGAAGAGAATCAAAACCCTTACAAATGGACCTACATGCCCCGGGCAAGGCATGAGGTGAAAAATAGCGTGCAGATTGTTTAAAAGTAATTATTACAGACCAATAGGAAATGTTCGAAAGATAAATTACTGATTAATGAAAGTAATGGGGACGAAGTCTTTCGCCTCCCAGTTGTGTAGTCCCCCTTCAATAGTTGGGAAAATCCAATCTTCAATGTTGGCCTCTTCGTCTTCGTCTTCCAAAGCATTGATTCCATGAGGAGAAATCATGATGGGTGTTCTTTCAGTTTTTGAGCGATGCATAGATTTTTGCCCCGCAGCGGTAAATCCCAACCCAAACTTGTCTGTCTTATGAGGAATGTCAGGAAACTGTCCCCATGTTGAGCTCTTCCCCTCCTTCATTGAAGCCTTTGCGTCTTTTAGAGATGCCATCCTGGCCACCTGCTTGGGTACCTCAGCTACTGCCTTTGCTACTGCAACCTCGGGAGCAATTTCCTCGAAGTGTTGGAATGGTGTTTCAATGAATTCGCCCTCCACTTCCACATACCTAAAGGAGTTCACATGACTGATCATGTACTCCTCTTCACCGTGTATAATTATGATTTTTCCCTTGACAGGGTATTTCAGTATCTGATGTAGAGAGGAAGTGACTGCCCCAGCATTATGTATCCATGGTCTCCCTAGCAAGCAAGAGTATGACGAACGGATGTCCATTAAATAGAAAGTTGAGTGGAATACTTCAGTGCCCACCTTGATGGGAATGTCGACCTCCCTGTGCAACATTCTTTTAGACCCGTCAAAGGCCTTGACAATGATATTACTTGGTTTCAGCTCCAAGCCTTCACAATCCAATCGGTCCAGAGCTTTCTTAGGCAGCACATTTAAAGAAGAACCAGTATCGACCAAGACATGGGCGAGAGTAGTTCCTCGGCATTCAACTGACACATGCAATGCGTCATTGTGCTTTCTTCCTTTCGGAGTCAGGTCAGCATCAGAGAAGCCCAGGCCGTTGTCTGCGGTAAGGCTGGCTACACAATCCTGGAATTGATCGGCTGAGGTTTCCTGGGGAACATGGGTTGTCTTTAGAAATCTTATCAATGTTTTGCCATGAGCCTCCAAACAAAGCAGCAATGCTAACATGGAGATCTTCGAGGGGGTTTGCCCCAGTTGCTCCACCATGTCGTAATCACTCTTCTTAATTATTTTCAGAATCTCCTCCATTTCTTTCTTAGAGGTTTCGGGGATGACCAATGGTTGAGCCCTCGTCCTGACGAGCTCATCTTGGATCCCTTTCCCCTTATCAGCAGAAGTAGGAGGGACAACCATAGGAGTAACAGCTTCTTCAATCAACAGAGTTCTTGCAGAAAGTTTTATCGGTGCAGGAGTAACCTTGGCAGCAGATGAGGGTCCAAAGATTGCCTTTGGGGGGGCAATCTCTGGAGAGAAAATTCTCCCACTTAGGGTAATCTTGCTCGTACCGGAAATGTTTCCAATGTCGGTAGTTTCTTCGTCAGAGCTTTCTTCAGTTATCTCAACTTGTTTAACACCGTGGTAGTAGATTTCTCCACCATAATTCCACGGTATCGATTTGTCAGATTTGTAGGGGACATGCCCAGGCATGGTTATTTTCAGAGGAACAATCTTTGTAGCGGATGTAATCTTAACAGGCTTTTTAGGGACCTTGGAAAGATTGGTGGAAATGGTGATTATTGAAACATCTTTGATAGGGGTTGGAGTAGCAGGAATCTTTTCGAAAAGAATTTGTTGGTTGTCCATTAGGCGTTGGATGCCTATCTTCAGCAATGGACAGTCAATTGGTAGGGAGGAACAATAGTAGCAATCTTCTTTACATCCTGGGAAAATCCCAGCTTTCAACAGATTCAACTTGATTGTTAGTAATGGAGTTACCAGATCATTAACAGCAGAAACATACAGATCTTCTTCAACAGCATGAACATGATGGCCATGCTTTGGCATCGGAGCAGATATTACGTTCGGCTTCTCGGGGGCGTCAAACTCAACCTCTTTAGCATCTATTAAGTCTTGAATTTTATTCTTAAGCGCCCAACAATCGTTGGTGTCATGCCCGGCGCTGTCAGAATGATAGGCACATTTAGCATTGGCATGATAGTATGGAGATGTGGTGTTAGGGTTTTTTGGTGCCTCCTTTAAACCAGTCAGATTCAACTTCAACAAATGGGGAAGAACTTGTGCGGGCGTCATATTGATGCGGCTGAACTGCCGTGGTGGCCGTTCTACCCGTTGCTGATTTGGTCTTGACTGATTGTTACGAGGCTGATCATTTGATGAATTTTGAATCATCACGGCTCCTACAGTCGGCCGACGCTCAGTTCTCCCTAATCCTTTTTGAGAGTACACAACAGCTGCCTCCTTCTTGGCTGGAAATGGCTTTTTATTAGTTGTAGATGTAGAGGCATCCCTTTGAATCTTCCCACTCTTAATACCAGCTTCCACCCGCTCGCCAGTCAAAATCAATTCAGTAAACCCTGCGGAAGAGCTCCCGATCAAATGGTTGAAGAACGGGCCAGATAGGGTCCCCAAGAATATATCAACTAGTTCCCTATCTGAAAGAGGTGGCTGCACTCTTCCGGCCAAGTCACGCCATTTCTGGGCGTATTCTTTGAATCCCTCATTTGAGGCCATTCCCATGCTTTGTAACTGAGTATGGGTTGGCGCCAAGTCGGCGTTGTATTGATACTGGCGATAAAAGGCAGCTGCCAAGTCTTCCCAGTTGTGCACTTCTGACCTCTCAAGCTGGTAAAACCAATCTAGTTGTGTACCAGACAGGCTATCCTGGAAGAAGTGTACCCAAAGATTTCTATCGGATGAATGAGGTTGAATTTTTCTGACATACGACCTCAGGTGCATCTTCGGGCAAGACAGACCGTCGTATTTTGCAAAAGTTGGCACCTTAAACTTTGGAGGGATCACAATCCCAGCAATCAATCCCAATTCTTCAAAATCTAGCCCGGGAACCCTTTGCAGCTCCATAGCTGCCAGTCTATCCTCCAGGTTTTTGTATTTGTCGTCCGCTGGCGGGTATTGCTGCTATGAGTAGTCTTCATCTTCCCCAACCTCTTCCTCTTCAGCTTCGGACTCAGAAGGTAGTGCAGCTCCTTTTCCCTTACCGGTTCCCTCATCAGATGTGGAGGGGAATTCAAGAACTCTCCTAGCTTCATTCTCAAATCTTCTTCCCAGTGTAGCTACCCCAACTCTTTTCTTCTTCTTTTTTCCTTTTTCTTGCTCTTTATTCCCTAACAGTGCTTTAAGATCCTCCTGACCCTTTGCTAAGGTCATTAGGAGCTGTTGAAACTGCGAGTTTTGTGACTGCAGATCTTTGACCGTCTGTTCAAGATCCATCTCACTGAAATAAACAACAGAAAGATAAGGAAACCTGGTGTGAAGACCTGTTTATGCATATGATGAATGATATGTTTATTCATGCAATGCATTCAAGGATTTAGAAATTCAAAATTGTTGCAGACAAAAAGAACACACGTCATATTAATAAGAAGAAATTTTGTCAGTACATAAATGCCCCATGGGCGAAATATTACAAAAACTTCTTAGGGTAAAAAGACGTTGCGCATCCTCTTTGGTGCGATGTAAGTGTTGAGGGTCTCCTCCTCGTGAAGTCGGCGGGTAAGCTCCAAAACCTTCTTCTCACTGGCGTAGAAGCTGGCTTCAAAAGTATCCCTTTCTTCCTTGAGTTGGATCCAACTCTTCTGCATCTCCTCCCATGATGTTGGCATGTCAGGATGTAGGATGGTGTAGGGAACCTCTCCTTCCTTAACAGGCTCTTTAATCAAAGGGAGAATGTGGGGGTAAGGCAACATAAGACTCTGGGCTCGGGTTCGTACCCACTTGAGGTAGGGCTTAAGAGGGATGGAGTTCTTGTGCCCCAGTGTCTTGCTATCTACCTTGTTAGGCATCCTCCAAGCTCTGATGAATCTTTGGCGAAGTCCTTGCGCATCATTGTCGAAGTCAAAAACTAGGTCAGGAATCAGCATGTCGTGAGGGCCATCCCTCCGTGCATCTCCAAATTGTCTCAAAGCTAGACAAGGGTTGTAGGTAATGCCTCCCCTAATGCCAAGTAATGGAACATTAGGGAACTCACCATAACGATCGACGATGATGACATTTTCTCTGGACCGAGAACACCAACGTACATCAGAATGTGTGAGGGTCATCAATCGTTGTGACCACCTTAAGCCTTGTTCATTCTTCAAAACAGATTGTGGAAGGTGAGAAATAAACCACCTTGCAAGGAGAGGAGTACAACACATGAGAACACCTCTCTTCCTCATTGTTCGTGTGTAAAATGAGTGGAGGATGTCCCCAAGCAATGTAGGTATGGGATTCCTGGATAGGAAAATCTTGACAGCATTGACATCTATAAGTTGGTCAGGATTTGGGAACAAGACCAACCCATAAACGAGGAGTGCCACAATCTCTTCAAAGGCTTGCAGATCCAAGGAGTCCCAACACTCTTGTGCCTTCTCAAACAAGAACTTTGCCAAGAAGCCCTTGACACCACTTCTAGTCTCCCAATGCTCCTTGATGTCAGATGGTTGCAAGTGTAGTGCTTGAGCAACATCTTCAGGCTTTGGTTATTTTTCCGTACCGTTGTAGGGTAGTTGATTAAGAATAGGAATTCTTAGGAGTTGAGAAAATTCCTCCAAAGTAGGCACCAATTGATAGTCGGGGAATGTGAAACAGTGGTGAAGGGGGTCAAAGAACTGGAACAACACTTTCACCATGTCTTCTTCAATGCTAGTGTTGACTAGGCTGAGCAGTCTACCATGTCTTTCACTGAAGATAAAGCTTTCTGGAATTCTGGATGTGAGCTCCTTGAGTTGAGGAGGGATTCTCACAAGGTTGACTTGGATAATTTTCCTGCGAAGAATTTCCATGACCTACAAAACAAGAACAAAGATGAAGATCCAAACCCTTGAAACGGTTAGTGGATGCATATGATGCTTTATGATGTTCATGATGTATGCACAACCATATGTACAAGCAAGTCACACAAAACCCTAGTTTCAGGCTTGCATGGGGTTTCATAGGTAAGTACCCTCTTGAGTGTAGTTGGCTTAAAAACCTGTCCTATAAATAGTAACCGGGTTCTAAGGAGCTCAATATCATTGAATTGTTTTCCATGTTCATTGTTTTGGTTTAGCCACTTAACTAGCGACCAAAATATTCCAAGAAAACAACCCTCAATGAGTGTAGTATCGAGTATCTACCAACTTCGGACTGCACCAAAGATGGTCAAGTAGTGTTTAGTGACATCACTCAACGGCCCCGTACTCTCCTTGATTGAACTCAAGGGTTACCGGTACTCAAAAATATGTCGCACTAATATAGCTATTGCTTCAACCGTGTCGGTATACCCCGCACAGTTTCCACAACGTATTGCTATGTATGAATGTTTCCCAAATCCGGGTGTAGGATTTCAAGCCCAAACAAGAGAACCAAAATATAAAGCAATCAAAGCAAACAATTAGTCATGCAAAAGGGTGATCTAAGCCCTAAGGTTACTCCACTTTTAAAATTTTCCCCAGCAGAGTCGCCAGTTCTGTGATACGGTGGGAGAACTGACTTGAGGTTTTGCGTTTGTTTTTGCAAATGTTTCGGTTTAGCAAGAGTCGCCACCGACTTTTTATTTTATCCTAAGGAAAGGTTAAAAAGCACAGGAAAAACCTTTGAGATGTTTTCTTGGGTTCGGGGAGTAGATTATAGAAAGGGAAGGTATTAGCACCCTTTCTATCCATGGTTATCCATGGGCTCTTAGTTACTTACTTAGATCACTTGCCTTGCATTTTCAATTGTTTGAAATGGTGCTTTGTGTGTGTGTTTTTGAAAATATTTTGAAAAAGATGCCTTGTCTAGGCAACCCTTGTAACAATTCTTTACTCGAATGTTTTACAAAAGGTGTTTGTCTTTTTGAAAAGATGTTTCAAGGTTTTGAAAGTTGTTTTGGAAATTGTGTATGTGAAGTGTGTTTTGAAAGTAGACAAGGATTTGTTTTGCAAGTTGGTCAAGTAACCAAGAGCTATCTACCCTAAATTTCTCAAAGATCTTTCCTATGTTTTAACCCTTTTAACAATATTGTTCCACCATTGTATTTGGTGGACAATCTTGTGTTAGGATGTTAATGGAACGGGCGCGGGTCATCGTTTAGACCATGAATGCAATAGTGCCAAGTGTCTTTGGAAATTTTTTTCTTTAAGGGACTTGATCATTTCTTAGGCAACTTGAGAAAGCGTCATCGAGGGACTTATGATTATTTGATTTGTTTTTGTTTTGCCAAAGACACTCAACATGCAACATGGCCCATTTTTGAAGGCAACAAGTAGAGTAACCCTAGGGGTGCAAGTGTGCATTGTGTTGTCCATTTTCATGCTTCTTTGTCTTTGTATTAGTCAAGCTATTTGTTATTTTATTTGCATACAAACCCTAGGTCTATCATGGCATAATTTGAAAGCTTTTAAAATGCGGAAATTTAAAGTCCTAAATTATTACAACATGATTATGGGGATGGGGGTACAAATGTTTGAATGGGGGGATATTTGGCAAGAAATTAAATTTAAAGCTATTACATCCATATTGAATATACAAATATTTAATTATACCATATTTAAATAAATATAACAAATATGCAAAAAAATGTATTATGCACAAAAATGATTTTTTATGTATGTGAAAGTGTTTTTCAATATAAAATATAAAAAAAAATAAAAAGGTCAAATTTTGAATATTTTTATGGTTTAGGGCAAAACCCTAGTTTTTTAAATAAATAGTATTTATTTATTAATTATATACAATATTTATATATTAATTTATACAAAAAATAAAAAAAAGAAGTATATTGTAAAAAAAAAGTATTTTTTAGTGTCATATATTAATAAAAATAAAAATGTATTATTTCTATATTTTTTGTCCTAAATATCTAATAAAAATATACAAGTGTTTATATATCATATTAAATATACTAAATATATGCAAGAATAAAATATTAATTATTTACAAAAATATGTATTTTTAGAAAATGTTTTCAAAATGTAAATAATAAATAATAATTTAAAAAATATATATATTTGTATTATTTTCTAGTATTTTGAATAAAAAGAAAATATATTTGTTTACATGTATATGCTAAATAAAACAAATAAATGTCAAATAAATGCAAAAATGTATGGAAAAATATTTTTGATATTTTTTATATTTGAGCAAAAAATAATAAGTCAGAATCAAAAAGAAAAAATCAAAAATGAATAATATATCACATAATGGGCCAGAGGGGTGTAAATTGAAAAAGGGGGTGTGAACAACAAGTTGACTCAGGCCCAGCCCAAGCCAACTTTGTCTTCAACCTCCAGCAACCTGTTTGAAATAAAACGCGCGCTTCTTCTTGTCCAACACAAATCCTGATTCTTTGACTTTTAGCAAAAACTCACAACACAAATAATGTAGAGCATCAAGAGACGAATTCAGACATATAAAATACTTGACCTAACTCTAAGAAACGAGGGAGAATTTCTTCATCCCTAATTTCTGACCTAATTTTTCTTCAATGTTCATGACCAAAATTCTCATAGCATGCATAATATAAATGAAAAGTAATCATATGTATGGCTTCAGGGCTATGAGTAGAGCATGTTTCATTCATAAACCTAAGCCTAACTCTTCCTAGATTGAGAGATAGAAGTTCATGTTTTTACCTGTTTCAGCTTGAGTCGTGTACAACAATGTGGCCAACTTCAATGGAGTTTAAGCTTTTGTACAACTTGCCTGAAGTCCAAGGATGCTTCTCCAATACCTAGCTTGCTTTGATACTCTCTGAATCGTGCTATGGAAGTTCACCTGCAAAACTGAAAAGTGAAAATGGAAAGTGATGTTAGGGGTGTTACAGTTTGTATCTAGGGCTTGGGATAGTTCCAATGGATGATATAGAATGTATTTGAACTGGTTTTAGCCAAAGTGCACGAGTGGAATGGATTGTGGAAGTCAAACTGCAACAGATGCCCTGTTTTGCAGAAAAACTGTGATTTTCTGTATGAGGAGGGAAGAGGGTTGGTTTGGTCGTGCTTTAGGCTTGCTTGGATGTATGAAATATGCTTGCAAAGTTTGTTTTGGTTGGTGTTTACAGGAATGAGAGCTTGGAGTTATTTTGCAATCTTGCTTGTTTTTTGAAGTAAGCAAGTTCAAGTCCTTATGCAGGCCTGTATACCCTCTCTATCTATGCTGCACACATTGCTCTTGATCAGTGGGATTTGCTTACAAACTCTTGCCTCAAATATCTGGCTTGTACTTCTTGGATTTGGTATTTGACATAAAGCACTACTTTTCAAAAATGCTAAGTTTGCTTTTTCTATTTAAGGGATAACTCTTTGTGTAATGAGTAAATGCACAAAACAATGCTTGCACACAATGGTTAGGCATTTAATTATGGAGTGCAAACTTGGTTTAGAGGCCTGCAAACAAGTTACAAGCATGCTAATTTGAAAATGGAACTTGTATGAACATGCATTTGGTTATGAACAAAAGTGAATTTTGCCCAACTTTGCAAATTCGATTCTCCCTAACCACAAGGGTGTTTGAGAAGTTCTTGGACAATTTGGAAAGCTTGGAATGTGTACTACAATCCATCTTTGTAATTCAAATTGAAAATCCAAGTGGAAGCATGTGAAAAATGGCCAAGAAGTTGGACAAAAATCCTGCCTAGAATAGGTCAAAATTTCTCTAAGTTAAAAAAGTTTTGCACCCTTATTCCAAAAATCATAACTTGAGATACAAGCTTCCTTTGAGAAAAATTTGTGAATCAAAGTTGTAGATTTTGCAATGGACTACAACTTTCATGTTTTGAGTTTTGTTTTAATCCATTTGTATCTTGATGAAAAAATGGGACAAAGTTAGGAAAAAATAAGGAAGTTTCATAACTTAGAAAAATTCTAAGTTATGAATTTTTCTCATTTTAAACCCTAATTTGCAAATTTGGATTTCTTGATGAACAAGTTTCATAATTTGACATGTCTTGATGAAAAATGAATCTTGGCACTTGATTTTGACCAAAAAGTCAAAGTTTGACTTTTCAGTATACAATCAAATTTTGATTAGTTGACTGAAAAATTCATCTGTCAATCCTGTGCATTTGAGATCTTTTGAACTTGTTGAATGTGTTAAGACAATGCCATTGAGTCCTTGAGTCCATATGTGAGCTTGGTTTGCCATTGGTTAGGTCAAACAGTCAAAAATTGCCTTTGTGCAGTCAAAACCCTAAAAATGACCATTTTGCCCTTTTGGTGATCTGATCAAATTTCTTGTGGAATTGTGATCCAAACTTGACCAAATAGTTCATATGAGTTCATTATGTTTATGTGGGTCAAAAATTATGAAGTTTGACTGTCAATTGGCCAAAGTTGACTTTTTCCCCAATATAGTTGATTTCTAGGTCAATTGTCCAATTGACTGGGCAAACTCAAACCCTAATTTGGGTCAATAGTGCAAGGAGGGGTCTTTGAACAGAGCAAACCATAACTTGATCTTGAGCTCCAAGAGTTTTGTGATGAGAAAAATGTTGATGAAATGAGAGGGCAAATTTTGGGGTACAACAATTCCATTTTTGGAAGAAAGTTCACACTTCCATTTTGGAAAAGTGGCTTTAATCACAAAGTCAACTCTCCTTGAGCATTGGACCTGTTATTTTTGCACAAACTTCATATACAAGATCAGAAGCAAGCATGTTAAAAGTTCAACCACTCTACAATAGCATGGTACAAGCTTTGAGAAGATGTTTGTCACTTTGCTTCAAAAATCAGTAAAGTTGCCAAAACATGTAAATTCAAATTCTGAGTTGTTGTAACACTCAAAACCTCTTGCCTATAAATACACAAACTATTTGCAACATAACACATGAGCTAAAGCACCCTCAAACTCCATCAATCCATAAATTTCACAAAACTTCCATCTTTGTATCATTTCTGATTTTGAATACCCAACTCATAATTCCCTCGTGCGTTTCTTGGCTAAACCATTCACAAAGCTTCTAATACACATATAGAGACTATCCCAACCTCTGTTTTCAAACTGTAACATCATCTTCCTCATTATCCATAACCAAAAATAGAGGTCTGCATCTTGACTTCTCCAGGCCATTTCAGCTATTCTCAGTTCAAGCCAACTATTGCATTAGCTTCCCAGAGGTTCAAGGAAGCTAACCTGATCATCACCATCACTTGAAACAAGCTCAAACTCATTTCACGATTTCCAGTTTTTGAGGTATTTTTTCTGAACTTTCATCTCTTCATTTAGGCATTATTAGGCTTCCATTTTCAAAGACAAAATATAGATATCATTGCCCTGAAACTGTACATGTCCATAGTTTTCATTTATATTAACTGAGTAGGGAGAATTTTGAAGTTAAAGTTCCTGAAAAAATTAGGGTTCAGATTAGGGCCAACAAAATTCATGTTCATCTTTGATTTATAGTTTTAGTAAGTTATATTTCTGAAACCGTGATGAAATTTGCTATAACTTTCATGTTTACATTTTCAATTTTGGTTGAGAATTGAATGAGATACAGTTGGTCTGGCTGGGCGCAAGGTTGAAGACGAAGTACATGTCATGGACTTGTTTTATTTTAAGTTTAATATTTGTTGTATTGCTAACGGATGAAACAGGCCACCCCAGTTGTACAAACAGTGTGCACTAAAGCCTTGCCCTATAGAAGGTCTTGGGTTCAAGTCCCAGCAAGACCTTTTGTCATTTTCCCATATTTTTCTTACTTTTTTGTTTGCAGGAAGCGCGCCTCGGCCTCCATTGGTTGGGCTTTGATATTTTTTGCTTCATTAACCCCCTGTTTTACTCACACAGCCCCAGACCCAATTTTTTTTCTTATTTTTTCTTATTTCATTTATTTGTTTTCTTTTAATATATTTTACTTAATACCCAAAATCATAAAAAATCACAAAAAATAGATTTAAGCTTTTATTTAATTAAATTAATTTTTGACATAAAAATAAGTTTATTTTAATCATCTTTTATTTTGTATTTGTTAAATAATTTGTAAATTAATTAGAAATTAGGATTTTTGATTATTTTTCTTTACACATTAAAAATATTTTCTTAAACAAATTAATATTTTTTCTTAAATAAATTAATATTAGAACTAGGTTTGTTTTCTTTTATTTAAATTTAATCTAGAATTTAGACTTCTTTTAATTAATTATAGTTCTATTAAAATCATTTTTCTACTAAAAAAGCACTAAAAAAATAATTTTATTTTTTAAAATTAAATTAGTTTAAATTTCTTTTATTAAACTAATTATTTCTTTTTTTTAGTTTATTAGGCTAAAATAAAAAAACCTTTTCTTAACAAAACCAAACAAAAATCCATTCCTTTTTTATTCATTACCTTATATATTATTTCTTATCATACTTTGTACATTGTATATTTTCATTCTTGTACATTATTTATTCAAGTTCAATGTGGTTGTAATAGTAAATTAGGATTTATTGCTTTCATCCTCATTTGTAAATTTGTATACCCTATTCCCAAAAATGATGTAATAGCGTAGGGAATTTACATTCCACAATTTATAGCTTTCATATAAATGATAGTAATTATGATTTGTATGGCAAGATAAAATCAATTATTAGAAAACCCTAATCCAAGATAAATCAAGCATGAAATACAAAACACTTACACACTTTGCACTTATAGGGTTAACTCCACTTTGTTGCCTTAAAATAGTCATGATATGCATGTGAGACATCTTAGAAAAAACAATAAAAATATAAGATCATAGTCCCTTGATGACGCTACGGATGTTGCCTTACAATTGATCTTAGTCCCTTAAGAAAAATGCTAAGATATCTCACAATATTGTTATCCATAACTATACGATAACTTGTGCCTGTTCCTTCACATCCAAATATAAGGTTATTTACCAATCAATGGTGAGATAGTGATGTCAAAGGAAGAGAGAAATGAACAAAAGAATTTTTGAGTAGGTAGAACGTTCTTAGTTGCTTGCTCACAATCCATCTTCAAAACAAACATATTTTCAAACACACCAAACACTTTCAAAAACATGAAATATTTTCAAAAAGTCTAACACTTTGTATGCATTCTTATAGAGGCGAGAATCATTACAAAGTTTTCCTAAACGAAGGCGCTTTTAAGAAATGCTTTCAAAACTCACCACAAACACATTTCAAACAAAGCAATTTCAAAATCGATCTAGCAAGCAACTAAGAGCCCATAGATAACTATGGATGAAAAGGGTGCTAACACCTTCCCTTTTCATAACCTACCCCCTGAACTCAAGAAAATATCTCAAAGGTCTTTCTTGTTCTTTTCACCCTTTCCTTATTAGATAAAATAAAAGTCGGTGGCGACTCTTGCTATCCGCAACAATTGCGATCAAACGCAAAACAACTAAGTTAGTTCTACCACCGTATTACACTATCCTTGTAGCATTTCTTGGCTAATCTTTGGTCGCTATTGACCACTCTAAATCGGCCATCCCCAAAGGGATATCTCATAGCGAGGTACATGGTGGACAATGCAGCCTATAGGGCATTGAAGGAAGGTCTCCCTATGATGAAGTTATATGGTGAGGCTGCATTGACGATCAAGTACCTTACTCTGACAGTTTTAGCATTTGCACTACTCCCAAAGGTAGTGAGCACTAGGAGGTTTCCCAATACTTGCACTTGTTCTCTCGAGAATCTGACAAAAGTGTAGTTGAAGGGCAGTAACTCAGATGTATTGAACTCCATTCCTTTGAAGGCTTCTCAGTAGAGTACATCAGCTAAGCTACCAGGATCCACCAACACCATTTTTACACTTCAGTCCTGAATTTGCACTTTGATGACCATGGGTTCGTTTTCGTGGGGCATGACGCTGATTGTGTCCTTCTTGGAGAATATAACAGGGTTTAGATCTTGTTCTCAGACCTTGGTTATGTCCTTAGATATGTGCATCACGGGATGGGCGTACTTCTTTCTATCCGAGTTGGTTTCTTCGCTGCCAGCGAATCCACTGACGATAGTGTTAAGGGTGTGGCGAGCTGTCTTGGTCTTATGTACCTCTTCGACACCTTTTCCCTTCTTTTGGGAAGGCTCCTCTGAGTCTGGTCTTTTTTCCGAGTATCCCTTTTGTCGGTTGGGGTTTTACCCTATTTGACATAAGTTAGCAAGTGCCCCATTTATACTAGTTTCTTGATTTCTTTCTTTAGCTGGAGGCAATCATTAGTGTGATGTCCTCATAGCCGGTGATAGTTACACCAAGCCCCAGTATCATTCCCCAGTATGACATTTACTCTATGGCTAGGGGGTGCTTCAGGGATCAGGTTCAAGTGTGCCACCTCTTACAGAATTTCGCTTCTCCTTGTGTTTAAGGGCGTTTTTGTGTCACCTGAATTAAAGGGGCACCGGTTGGATCTCTGAGTCGTGCATTCCTAGAACCTGTCACTTGAGGTCACCTGAGAAGACTCATGTTTCTTTCTCGGTCCCTCTTCTTTGGTCTTGTTTCTCTCTGGGTCATCTCTGGACCATTTTTCCAGATTTCTCTCTTTGCCTTTTATGTATCAGTTCGCCCTAGTGATGATTTCATTTATGTCGGACGCAGGCTTCTGGGCTAAGGATTCATTGAACTATCCTGATTCGAGGACGTGTTGGAATGCTCAAATGAACAACTCTTGGTTTGGGTGAGACACTTTGATGGTCTCCTCGTTGAACCGGGCCAGTTATTCTCAGAGAGACTCTGTTTGACCTTGTTGGACGTTGAATAGAGACGTCGTAGACACCTTGTAATGTTTGTTAGCAGAGAAGTGCTGGATTAACTTCTTTGTCAGGTCCGCGTAGCTTTCCACTGATAGTCGTGGTATGCTCATGTACCATCACAGGGCCATGTCCTTAAAGGTACCAGCCATCAATTTACATTTAAATGAATCGGTGGAGCGGATTATATCCATTTGGTTATTGATGGCGATAACATGCTCTTGAGGGTCAGTTTTACTATCATATGCCGTTAATGATGGCGATTTTAAGTTCTCTGGAACTTGGTCATCCCAGATAGCCTGTGATAGAGGTTGAGGTTCCATAAGCTCCTCTTCCATACCGTCGTCCCATATGGTTCTTTGTTGTAGGTCTGTAACATTGTCCTGCTGTTTACCAATGGTTTTGGTAAACAACCGCTGATCCTCCAAATGGTTACTTATTTGGTTACTCGCAGGATCGATCAGATTGATCCTATGGACATAGGTTGATTTTGAAGTTTGATAAATGTGGATAAGGCTTTAAATAAATTGTTTAAAGTAAATTGCATAAAGGAAAAGGCTTGGTAAAATAAACAAAGCTTGAATGTAAAGGTTCGACAGGAATCTTAAAGGGGAAGAGCAAGTAAAATACTGGAAAAGTAAATGACTTGAATTAATAAATTGGTGTTTCACACATACATTTCTCAACAATTCGTTCGCTCACACTGGGTACTTGAATCTAAATGAGTGACTATGTATATATTGTGAACACACGCGAGAAACTACACGTCTACTCCTATTTATACAAAAACACTCCAAGTAACCGTCGGGCAGTTACACTGCTTCGAGATCAAGCCACTTGTCACGTTCTCCATGCTCGACGCTCCAGATCCTTGCACGTTCGCACGTAGTAACTGCTGGAAACCGTTTTCCCTCCAAAGCTTTTGAATTTCAAACTGCTCCACTCTGGACCATCGAACACGTTCGTCAAGAGACGTCTTCGACGAAAACTCCTTCGACGTCGAAGGCAATCAGCCTTCTTCCTTGGAAGAAATCTTCTAAGTATTTGACCATCTTTCGACGGGCACTTCGACAGGCTTAGCCAGTCGAAAGCATCTTTCAACTTTTAATGGCTGCCATCAATCAAAACAAAGGTGTCGAATTTAGGAGCCAACAAATTGCCCCCCAAGAATGCCTTATTTCGACTCTGAAAGAAAAAGGCATTCTTTGAAAACGCCATTCGACACCCGTTTTTCCACGCTTAGTCACAAGTTAACTTGTGCACTTTTGTTGCTTTTTACCAACTATTGGCAATCCCAAGAAACCATCATTGATTTGATCCTAGGACGTCACTGTCAGTACGGCGTGCAGAACCAAACATCACTTCATAATTTGTCATTATGACAAATCCAAAAAACGAGGACGCACGCTGCGTCTCCCTGTTTCTGCAGAAACGGCCAAAACAACAGGATGCTGCCACGCGTCCCACTAATTCCTGCAGCATTAAATGACATTTAATGCCCTCGTAATTGGGAATTTCTCCCACTACTATAAATAGTAGTGAATATCCCATTGTGGGACTTTTCACGCAAACTATCTCTCAAACTCCCTTGCTTTCTTGCAAACTTGTTTTCTTTGCAGAAAAAACTCTTCCTTTTCCAACTTCATCTTCATCCTCAACAATGGCTTCTGCTTCAACTGCCCCCAAGACTAACGTATCAACTGAACAACTTGCTAAGCCCAAGGTCTTTGTAACTGCTCCGGTAGTGAACGCTACAGGGAAACGAAGGGTCCCCGAACCATCTGACATCTCCGTTCATGACGCTTACTCACGTCACTTGATGATTCCGGTTGGATACTCCAACCAAATCTTCGCCATGGCTGGACCCATGCACCCAAGCATTTCTGAAGCTCTAAAGATCAAGAGCTACTTCCCCATCGTCGAGAAGCTCAAGCCAATAGCTTGTGCTAAGAAGGATGCAGAAGATACCGAAGACCCCACACACGAGAAGATCGACCTTCGTTTCTTCAACAGAAGCGTTAGAGTCTTCAGGTCCTGCCCTAATCTCACCCAGGACTATGTTGCTTGGTTAACAAAGCTGGAAAAACATCAAACTCCAGTCTGGAAGGAAATGGGCATCTTTGACCTAATAATGCTGTCGAAGACAGGTTTAAACTACTCCCCAGAGATGCTTATAGCTTCGATGCTGTTCTGGGATAACTCTCACTTCACCTTTCACCTTCCATGTGGGATGTTAACCCCCACACTCTTCGACGTAGCAGCCATCACTGGCCTTCGACCAACCGGAGATTATTTCGACCCGGAAGAGATGTCGGAGGACCAAATTGGCTTTTCTGAGACGAAGCCAACATTCACCACCTTTATCAACCATTTTCATGACCAGTCGACAGACGCAGTGTCAGACGTTGAGCACATAGCGTTTCTAGCCTTATGGCTGACTCGCTTCGTGTTCTGTTCGAAGTCTCTGCAAGTGACCAAAAAGATGGTCACTCTGGCCACCCAACTACATCACCGCCAGAACATCTGTTTGGCAGAACTCATTCTGGCCAATCTTTATGACTCAATCAGCAGTGGGGTCACTCTTTTGAAGCATATCGAAGATAGGAACAGTCTGTTACTCGCTGGGCCTTTCTGGCTACTTCAATTATGGCTCAACGCCACTTTCGAATCCTTCTTACCCAAGAAGAGTCAGATAAACGAACAAGCCCCAGCGATAGCCAATAGACGGATCGAAGGAATTAGGCTGGCTCTACTGACGCCTGTGGAAGATGGGCTAGAGTTCCAACAAACCTTCACTAACTTCGTGCTGATGTTCGCTCGAAGGAAGGAATTTGTTTCGACTATGGCTCCATTTGCTCAGCGAAAGGTGGGGCCAGCTTGGTTCACAAGGCCACATCCCAAGGAATCGAGTGGTCCCAATGTTGATGAGCACACCATACTGTGGGAGGCATTCCTTACCCCAAGGATTATGCCTCTTCGATTTAAGAGTTCTAAGACTCATCTGAGTCTGCTTGCCTATCAACCAAATCTGGTATCTCGCCAGTTTGGTATCATCCAAACCCTGCCTTCTCCCATTTTCCAAAAAGAGAAGTCAATGTTGTACTTCTGCAACGATTATACAGAAGACGCTGCTACCAGGCATATCGGAAGATATGCTGGTCGAACCATCCTCTCGCTGTTCAACTACCAGCTTAACTTCCTTTGTACGCCATCTTTCGAAGAATGGTGGAGAAGCTATTACGCTGAGTACTTCTTCGACGAGAAGGACTTCATAGCAGAGTTGCAAAAGTCCTTTGTCCTTGTGTTTGACAAAGTGAAGAAATGTAAGCTCACACTCTCACATTATTTTTTTTTATATTTCTCTTCGACTGTTAGCTTGTTAACTTTTCCTTTTTGCTTTCAGTTGTTCGAAAGCCCCTAGCCAAGAAGGTTACAGGAGTCCCACAAGGAGGAGTCCCTTCGACCAAACCTCCACCGCCGGCGAAGACTATAGCGCCGGTGAAGACAACGGGCAACCAACAGGGGGAAGGCTCTTCGAGGAGGCCTCCTGCATCGGTACCCAGATTTTCTTCATTTTCATTCTGGCTTTCGATTTTTTATTTTCGACGTAATTACTCAATCGAATTCCTATTGGTTTTCCAGGCCCCTTCGCCCAAGAAAAGGGCAGCGTTGGTGATCGAATCGGGAAGTGATGACGACAGTGATACCCCTCCTACTCCCTTAAAGAGGAGGAAGTTAACGAAGGACGCTTCTGTTCCCACTCCAGCTTCTGAAGGTCGAACCGTCAGAATAAAGGTTGGTGCGAGAAAGCCTAAGCCACCTGCAGTGGTCATCGAAGAACCAACTGAGGAGGAACTGAACGCTCTAGTTAACAAGCCTGTCGAAAGTGATAATTCCAGCCCTGGGGCTGAAGCCAATCCACAGGTAATCTATTGGGCCCTTCTCTTATAACTTAGGCATAAATACCAGTATTTGATTATATCTCTTTCGACATCTGAAGATTTGTCTTCTTCCTCTTTTTCAGGAAACTACTGGAAGTTCCCCACCAAGGACTTCAGAAACTCTGGAATCTGCTGACCTTAGCAGGCCTCAGGTGCAAGATTTGGGCAATGACGAAGCCCACACTGAGCATGAGGCCAATGCTGAAACAGTGGAGAAGACAACTGAAGAACCTATGGCGGAGGAAACACAGCCAGAAAAGGTTCCTGTGGTGGTCTTGTCGTCAGAAGAGAATCTTGAAGGAAGAGACCAAGGCAACGGCGAAGAGAATCGAGATGCTGTTGACGAAGAGCATGAAGGTGGTACTGGCGAAGAACACCAGGATGACGCCAGCGAAGAACCACAGAATGACGCTGGCGAAAGACCCCAAGGTGAAGTTCACGAAGAACCTCGAGTCGACGCTAGTACCGCCTCTGTTCAAGTCGAAGAACAACCAAACGAGGCACTCAGCATTCAACAGCCTCCAGTCCAAGATAATGCTATGGAAAGGGTCACCTCCTCAAAGCATAGGTCGAAAGAAGACTTGGAAATCTTGAAACGAACTGACCCTATCAGCTACCTCAATGCAATCGTCGAGAGTAAGAGTTCTTCTGACACTAGTCAAGAAATTCCTACTCTGTCAGGGAAATCTACTGAGACTTCTCCTCTTGATGATGCGTTGGCGAAGGTCAAGGCCCAGTTCTTCAAGAGAGATTTAATGAAGGCTTTAGAGGGGGACCCCACTGCTCCATCTTGCTTAAAAGAGGTTTTGAATGCTGTTGATTTCGATGCTGTAGCCCCAGAAATCTCGGACTTAATCATGGAATTACATTCTATGATTGACCAAGTCTCAGCGGATTATCGGCGCCAACGAACTTTCAACAGTCAGCTCGAAACGCTGCATGGCAAGAGCCTATCTGCGTGGACTGCTGTCACAAGTTCGACTACTCGACTTGCCGAGTTGTCGAAACAGAAAGCGTCTGCACAGGAAAGGTTCGATGCTATTGAGCGAGAGAATGTCTCCTTCCGAGCACAAATTGCAGAGATAGAGGCGAAGATAAACGCCAACACTGTGCTCCAGGAGGAAATTCTTTCGACCATCCCAGACGCTGAGAGCCAGACTGAGGTCAAGCAAGGCCTGGAGTTCGCTGAGAGGGCCCAAAGCCTCGACGCTCAAATTGCCAAACTGGAGCAAGAAAAATCTTGGTGCAAGAAGAGGCTGGATTTGCAGCATGCTAAGTATCTTCGACTTAAGAATTCTCTTTCTTTTTGATTCTCTTTTGTAATCATCTTCTGTAATCGCTTTCGACAACAATTGCCATTTTGGCAAAAATTAATAAAAATTTCCATTTTGGCATTTCTATGGTTAATTTAGCTTATTATTTTATTTTTATCTCTTGAAGTATAGGCTTATATTTTTTCAAATATTTACCATTTACTCTCAAGAGCCTTTTATCACCCCTTATCTCTTCGACTTCATAGGCTCCACCAGAAAAAGTTTGGATAACTCTGAAGGGTCCTTCCCATTTGGGTGACCATTTCCCCATGCTTCGATCCCGTCGATCCATGGGAAGAATTACCTTCCAAACTAAATCTTCAGGCAAAAATACCTTAGGTTTTACCTTTCTATTATAAGAGTCTTCGACTCTTTTCTTCTGAAGCCTGAGTAAGTCGAGAGCGTGTAATCTTTCTTCGTCTAAATCCACCAATTCATCCAACATCATATTCCAATAAACCTCAGAAGGAATATCAAAATGTCTCTGAACTCTTGCAGATTGAAGACAAATTTCTGCTGGCAATACTGCATCATGGCCAAAGGTTAGCCTATATGGTGTTGTACCAGTGGCTTCTTTTGGGGACGTTCGACAAGCCCATAGAATCTGGTCTAACGTCTTATGCCAATTCTTTGGTTTCTTCCCAACATGCTTCTTTATCAAGCCAATCACTACTTTGTTAGCTGCTTCGACTTGACCATTCGCCTGTGCATAGTAAGGCGTGGATGTTAGGAGTTTGAAACCTGTTTCCTGAGCAAATTCCTGCATCTTTCGACCAGTGAAAACTGAACCTTGATCAGTTGTTATTGTCTCAGGGATTCCGTACCTAAAAATAATGTTCTTTTGAATGAATTCAATGACATTTTCTTGGTCTACATTGACTAAAGGGACAGCTTCGATCCACTTAGTAAAATAATCAATGCCTACCAATATGTATTTCTGACTCTTCGATGACGCTGGTCGAATCTCTCCAATAAGATCCAACGCCCATCCTCGAAAGGGCCAAGGCTTCACTATCGAGTGAAGTTCGCTTGCTGGTACATGCTGGATGCCTGTATGAACTTGACACTCTTGGCAACCTTTGGCGAACTCAACACAATCTTTCAGCATAGTGGGCCAATATAGTCCTTGTCGAAACAACAACCATTTCATCTTATGGCCTGCTTGGTGAGCCCCACATGCCCCAGCATGTGTAGTCGAAAGGGCTATGTATGCTTCAGTTTCACTTAAACATTTCAGCAACACCCCTTCAGGCGTCTTCTTGAATAACTCATTACCCATGAGCACAAAACTCAACGCCCTGTATTTTGTCTTTCGTTCTGTCGGAGCTCCTGGATTTTGAAGATAGCCCACGATGGGTTTCCTCCAATCCTGGTCTGACAAATTATCAATGAACGAAATTTCGAAGTTTGAGTGATCAGCATAACCTAACCTTGTTGATTCCAAGTCTGTTGGTGATAGACAAGTTGCTCTTATCTTCTCTCGAACTTCGATTGCTCTTTGTAATCTCGTTTTTGAAATCTTATACCCAGATGCAATCTGTGCCAAGTCATTGGCTATTTGATTTTCGACTCTGGGTATGTGTCGAATATTAACACTTTCAAATTGTTTCAATAAACGATTTGCTATCACAAAGTACATAATGAGATTTTCTCTTATGCATTTATACTCCTTTGTGACTTGCTTGATGACTAACTCTGAGTCTCCCATTATTTCGACTCGAGTTGCCCCCAATTCCAACAATATTTCAAGGCCAGTAATTAGAGCTTCATACTCAGCCTCATTGTTCGAACAAGAACCTTCGATTTGGTACTTGAATGTTGTTGGAATTTTATCTGGAGAAATAATCAAGACTCCTACTCCTGTTCCATTTTTATGGCTGGAACCATCGAAGTAGAATTTCCAAGGTTCTATCTCCACATAATTAATATCCTCGACTTGAATAGAGTGGTCGACTATGAAGTCTGCAACCACTTGTCCTTTTACTGCCTTAAGAGGCATAAAGGTCAAGGAATATTCAGTCAATGCTAATGCCCACTTGCCAATTCGACTATGCAAGATAGGTTTCGACAACATATATTTGAAAACATCAAAATGAGACGAAACATAAACATCAACTGGTTTTATATATTGTTTGAGCTTTGTACAAGAGAAATACAGACATAGACACAATTTTTCAACTTCGCTATATCTAGTTTCTGCATCATTTAAAACTCGACTGAGATAATAGATGGGTCTTTCGACTCCATTCTCATCCTCTTGGGCTAACATACTTCCCAGAGTTTTGTCAGATGCAGCTATGTACAATCTCATACTCCTATTGCTACAAGGAGGCACCAAAATAGGTGGCTTAGTGAGGTACCCTTTGATTTTGTCGAAGGCTTCTTGTTGCTCTTGCCCCCATTCGAACCCCTCTTTATTCAGTCGAAGTAAGGGTGAAAAGGCCTGAGCTTTCCCACTTAGATTAGATATAAACCTTCTCAAGAAGTTTATCTTGCCTAAGAGAGACTGCAATTCCTTCTTATTCGATGGCGCTTTCGCTTCCAAAATTGCCTTCGTCTTGTTCTGATTTATTTCGATTCCTTTCTTGTGGACAACGAAACCCAAGAAATCTCCAGCTTTTACACAGAACGCACACTTCAAAGGATTCATCTTCAGACCATGTTCTCTCATTCTTTCGAACGATTGTCGAAGGTGGTCAAGGTGACTCTTCCTGGAAACAGATTTTATAACAATATCATCAATATAAACTTGCATAAACGTGTTAATAAAATCATGGAAGATAGTATTCATTGCTCGCTGGTACGTTGCCCCAGCGTTCTTCAGGCCAAAAGGCATCACTACCCACTCGTAAGTGCCCAAGGCCCCAGGGCATCGAAAGGCTGTTTTCGACACATCCTCTTCAGCAATGAAAATTTGATTGTATCCTGAATAACCATCGAGCATACTCAGGTATTCGTAGCCAGCGGCAGAATCGACTAGCATTTCCGCCACAGGCATAGGATATTCATCTTTGGGGGTGGCAGCATTCAGATCTCTGAAATCTATGCACACCCTTAACGTGCCATTTTTCTTAATTACTGGCACAATATTTGCAATCCATTCGACATACCTTGTAACACGGATGAATTTGCATTTCAGAAGTCTTTCGACCTCCGTTTTGATCTTCGACAAAATTTCTGGAGCGAAGCGTCTTGGATTTTGCTTGATTGGCTTCTTTCCAGGTTTGATTGGCAACTGAAGTTCTACCAATCCTCTGTCGAGACCAGGCATCTCGTCATAATCCCATGCAAAACAGTCTTTAAACTCTTTCAGCAATTGGATTACTTCCAACCTAAGTTCTGGATCAATTTTGGCGCTGATGTAAGTTGGCCTATTCTCTGATCCTTCGCCTAAGTTGATTTCTTCTAAAGGGTCTTGTGCTAACATCTTAATGTTGTTCGCCAAAGGATCCTTTTCGAAGCCCAAAGGCTCATCGTCATAGATAGCGTCGAGCCTCTGTTCCTGCATTCCTCCTGTCGAGATATCGGGAGGTTCTGGGTCAAAATCTTTTCCAGGACCTATATCTGGTGGCTCTGGGTCGAAATCCTTTCCAGGACCTATATCTGGTGGCTCTGGGTCGAAATCCTTTCCAGGACCTATATCTGGTGGCTCTGGGTCGAAATCTTTTCCAGGACCTGCAGAAGGTAGTACTTGGTCATTGGCCTTGGTGGCCATATATTTTACTTCGGCTTCGAGAGCCGTTATCATCTTGGTTTCAGCCACATAGGCCGAAATTCGCTTTAGAGATTGTGACTCAGTCATTATCACTGAATTCACTTCCCCAACCAGTTGGTTGGATACCAGTTAGCCCACTGAAATCTATGTGGGACACGTCCTCTCTGTCCCATTGGAAACCATGCTCAGGATGCAGGTATAGGGAACAAAAGGTGTTTGGCGCTGGCGCCATGTCGAAGTCAGGAGCTGGACATGGCCCTATGTGAGCCAAGTTTTTGTCGAAATCTGTTACACCCAAGTGGTTTACTTCGCCAAGGTAGTAACTCTGATCAGCCTCTATGTTTTCGACCAGCCCATCTGGGCGCCATAGAAGCAGTCTTTGATGCATCGATGAAGGCACAACACCTACACCATGTATCCACTCACGACCTAACAAAAGGTTGTAGTTAGGTTTGGCTGATATGACCATGAACATTGTTGGTCGAAGGATCGACCCAACTTTTATGTCGAGCTGGATCACTCCCATGGTGGTCCCAATGCCTCCCTCATAGTTGGAAAGGACCATATTGTGAGGTTTTATTTCTTCATCCCTTTTGCCAATCTTTATCAGCACAGAATGAGGGATAATATTGATAGTGGCCCCACAGTCGACCAATATTTTGTTCACAGTGGTCTCTTCGAGCTTGGCCCTTATGAACAAAGGTTTGAGGTGATTCTTCATCGCCTCTGTGGGTGGCTCGAAGAAGCCATTTTGTTCCTCTGTAGTGCCATTGTCCATGACAAAATAGCATACTGGCCTGTGTCTGGCCATTTCTTGTTCCATCTCCCAGTCACTGGTTTCGACTTCTACTTGTCGATTGAATTCCCTAGGCAGCATCGAAACAACGTTCACCATTATGTCCAGAGTGTCGTCGGACTCAGCATCATCTTCGTCTTCGACTTCGCTCTGGTTAGGCCAAACTAGCCTGTTGGTAACTGGTTCTCTCTCAAGAGGCTTTCTTTGTTTCCTTTGAGGCACATTCGAACTAGTTTCAGCCTTAGGTTCGTTGGCGGCCTCTCTTTCAGCTTTTCGCCTTCTTTGATATCTCCTCCATTGGGATCTCGACATAGGATTTTTTCCCTTGTAGTTGCTGGACACTTGAGCAACCTTGGGTGCAGCAACTTGAGGATCTTTCTTCTGGATTAAAGAGGAACCTCTTGGCACTTCGAAAGAATGCCATTTGTCTTCACTTGGCCTTTTCCGGCCAGATGTTTTGTACCAAGTGTCTACTGGTACATTTGTTGGAGGCCTAAAAGTTAAAGGCCTCTTATCTTGATTAGAACCCCTTCTGGGATCACGTCGAAGGTCAGAATTCTCCCTTCTCTTGTTCGCTGCTCTCACTCCTTGTATGTGCTCAGCAGCTTTTTTATCAAAGATAGAACTACATCTTGGACATAGCATAACCTCTGATTTTTTCTTCTGGCATCTTTGCAAGAAATCTGCCAAGTTTTCGTTTTCCTTAGGGAAAGCCGTTTTATTTGCCTGCTCTTGCCTTATGGCTTCTTCTGAAGCTTTAGGGTCAGAAAGTTCAACCATGTTGATGTTCATGGTATCCTTAGTAGCAAGAGTTAGTTGTTTCATTTGTGTTTCCAGTTTCTCCGTCTGGCCTTGTACAGTGGCCAATTGGGAACTGGGCTTTGGTCCAGTTTTTTGTGGTTCAGCAGTCTTCGACTTTGGGTCTTCGACCGCTTTCTGGACAGCCTCAATTGTCTTCCTGGATAAGTTTCCAGAAAAACTGCCAAAGATTGGCATGTTGATGTGGTCCTTAGAGACTTCGACCATGTTAATGCCTGGCTTCTTCGACTGGATCTTGGTAGCCTCTATCATGTTCACCTCAGAGGGTTCTGCATAGTGGGCTTCAGCCTTCATTGGATTGGAGTCGACAGCCATGGGTGATTTGTCAGCAAACTTTAATCTCCCTTCCTCAATAGCGTCTTGGACAAGGTTCCTGAAAAGAAAACATTGAGAAGTTTTATGGCCCAGAAAATTATGATATTTGCAAAAACCTCTCTTCTTTCTTTGATCAAGAGGAGGCACTTTTACCCCAGGGGGTACTATCATTTGGCCATCTTTAACTAGCAAGTCGAATATTTCATCACATTTTGTGATGTCAAAACTGTAAGTCTTTTTTGGGAATCTATCGTTGGTCTTGTCTGGACCAATGGGATTTTTCCCATTTGAGGGGACTAACTGTTTACAAGAGTATGGAGGCCCTTGTTTTAGTTCTGCCAAATCGACTTCTCCTTCCTCGACAGCTAAAGTATCGTCGAAGGATTCTAGATCTTCGTCATCCATCTCAACGTAAGCTATTCGCTCTCTCTTGTGAGTTTTCGTTGCCTTAGCTTTTTCAGCTTTAAGGCGTTCGACTTGTCGAACTCTATCGGCCAGTTGGGCCATGTCTCTTAGGTACTGGGTATCTAGCTTCTTCCTAATGGAATAATCTAAACCACCTGCGGCCATTTCGACCAGCTCATGTTCTGGCACTTGTGTAAAACATCTCGCCTTAAGCAACCTAAACCTATTCAGATATTCGTCTATAGGTTCAGTGAAACGTCTCTTAACACTCGCCAGTTCTTTCAGGCTTATCTTGGTTTGCCCCATATAGAATTGTTCATGGAACAATCTTTCCAACTGGGTCCAATGGTGGATCGAATTGGGGGGTAGAGTTGTAAACCAAGTGAAAGCGTTCTTGGTTAAGGAACTTGGGAAGTATTTGATCCTTAGGTTTTCATTATTTGAAATGTCTCCTGCTTCGATCAAATACCTAGCCACATGTTCGACAGTAGATTCTGTCGTGTCCCCAGAGAACTTAGTAAATTTGGGGACTTTGGTTCTAGGGGGTAAGTCAGTTTGTAACACATATTCTGACAATGGAGATGTAAAGTTGGGCCTTCGAAAGCCCATGTTCATTCCATTTTGAGTCATGATTCTTTCGATCATGGTTGCCAGATTGTTCTCCAAACCCATGTTTTGGTATTGGACATGCTGAACCACTTCGTCAGCGTTTTGGTTTCTGTTAACTAACCTTACCTCTGGGGCTATTACCCTAGGTTCTTCGACAGGTTGTTCTACAGGCTGTTGGGCCTGATTAATGGTGGTTTCTTCCTCTACAAATATCCCCTGATTTCCTCTTATTTGCGCCCTTTGGGGCTGTCGAATAGGTGGGGGTGCTCCAAAGAAGTCAGCCAAACGCGTCATTTGCGCAGTAACTTGCTGATTCGATTGAGTAGTATTTTGTATTAGAGGATTTAGCACTGTACTCAAAGTTTGTGCCAACATTTGCACCATATCATGGTTGCTTTCGTCCATCTGTTGCCTCAAGACTGCTGTCGAGGCATTTGTAAGGCCATGGGCTACTTGGGACGTTCCTCCTAAGAGTTGGGTCCTATTTCTATTCGCCATGCCTACTCCAGAGCCTTGGAGTGGCGAAGTGGCACTCACGAAAGGGTCTGAATAAGTGGACGCAGCATTCGTCAGGCTTGCCAATTCAGAAGTTGGCATACCATAGAATGGAATAAATCCTGGGGGAACCACTGGCCTTGGGCCAGTATTTCCCCTTGGAGGGGGGGTTCCCAAAGTCATTCTGGGGCCTGCAAACGAAGTTGTTGGCCCCGTGGTTGTGACTGACACTGCTGGTATCGAACCAGCATTCGTCGCTTCACTCACGGTCATATTAACCGTTGCTCCCACACTCGTTTGTGGAATTTCATTGTTGTTTGGCGGATTCGCCATCTCTTCCCTTCTTCTGGCAGTATTATTATCGTTGGTGTATATTCTACCACTCCTTAATAACATACAACTCGAAAAGATGAGATTTTTCAACAATCAACACACAGTCCCACCAGGTGTGCCAATTTGTTTACCAATGGTTTTGGTAAACAACCGCTGATCCTCCAAATGGTTACTTATTTGGTTACTCGCAGGATCGATCAGATTGATCCTATGGACATAGGTTGATTTTGAAGTTTGATAAATGTGGATAAGGCTTTAAATAAATTGTTTAAAGTAAATTGCATAAAGGAAAAGGCTTGGTAAAATAAACAAAGCTTGAATGTAAAGGTTCGACAGGAATCTTAAAGGGGAAGAGCAAGTAAAATACTGGAAAAGTAAATGACTTGAATTAATAAATTGGTGTTTCACACATACATTTCTCAACAATTCGTTCGCTCACACTGGGTACTTGAATCTAAATGAGTGACTATGTATATATTGTGAACACACGCGAGAAACTACACGTCTACTCCTATTTATACAAAAACACTCCAAGTAACCGTCGGGCAGTTACACTGCTTCGAGATCAAGCCACTTGTCACGTTCTCCATGCTCGACGCTCCAGATCCTTGCACGTTCGCACGTAGTAACTGCTGGAAACCGTTTTCCCTCCAAAGCTTTTGAATTTCAAACTGCTCCACTCTGGACCATCGAACACGTTCGTCAAGAGACGTCTTCGACGAAAACTCCTTCGACGTCGAAGGCAATCAGCCTTCTTCCTTGGAAGAAATCTTCTAAGTATTTGACCATCTTTCGACGGGCACTTCGACAGGCTTAGCCAGTCGAAAGCATCTTTCAACTTTTAATGGCTGCCATCAATCAAAACAAAGGTGTCGAATTTAGGAGCCAACACCTGCAGAGTTTCATTTTGTTGTCTGAGGGCCTCCACAATGGCTAGTAGTTGCGCCATGTCTGGAGGATCTTCATATGATGACATTATGCTTGAGATGAGTTGAGGTGTAGCATAGGAATATTTTTACAAATGCCACATGGTGGGCGCCAACGTTCCTGTGTGGAACAAATATTCGACCAACTTCCCAGGAGGCAGCTAGGGAAAGCCTACCAGAGTGAGTTTATGAGATGATTGGGGGATTTGGAAACTACAATATGATACATGCGTCCCAAGATGAATGTCTTGCTTATCCCTCTGTCGGGAGCCCCTTTATATAGTGAGTGTCTTGGCTTCATCAAGAGCCTCAGTTAATGAGGGACTCTTGAGTTCCATAACTGTTTAACTACTGTCGTCTCCATGAATGAAGATGATCAGTGTTGTGTAACGTAACAATGAATGTGCCGCTGACAGTTACACTTTAATGGACCGAGATGATGATCGATTATGAGCAGGTGCTATCCAACCATATTCTTCCTCGAAATTGATGATGATGGCGAGTTGCTACCCGTACTTATGAGACATTCGATATTCTCTCAGTCGGGTTATACCCCGAATATCTTCACCTTAAATTATTTAGTAATTTATCATTTTTCTCCATGCCGGTTATACTACCAAATAGAGTATGTTATATATATATATATATATATATATATATATATATATATATATATATATATATATATATATATATATATATATATATATATATATATATATATATATATATATATATATATATATATATATATATATATATATATATATATATATATATATATATATATATATATATATATATATATATATATATATATATATATATATATATATATATATATATATATATATATATATATATATAAATTATCTAAACAATATTTTTAAGTTTTAGCAAAGACACGACTTCTGTAAAAAAATATATATAAAACATGATTAGATATAATTAAAAATTCAAAAATTAAAATTTGATAAAAAATTCTGAAGAGTCTAAATTCCAAAAAAAATAAATTAAAAGATTTTAATTAAAAGTTGACATTTGTGAAATAAGAAAAAACATATTTACTCTTGAGACAAAAAAAGAAGTCTATGGTATTATATTTGAAATGACAATTAGTAAGTTTAAATATTATTTTTAATTTATATTAAATAAGAAATATTTAATTTAAATTTTTAACTGTGTGTATACCTATCACATAAAGAGGTATGGTTAAAAAAATATTTAATACCTTATAAGTCTCATATTTATATCCTATATCTCTAAATTCATTTTAGTCATTTTTTTTAAATGTTTAAATTGATCCTTTACATTGGTAAACAATATTAAACTAATCTTTTTTGTCAAATATTATCAATGATATTAGTGGAAATAACTTATCATTTGAGGTGGATTCTTCTTGCTTGATGCTGGGAATTTTTTTCTTCAAATAACCATATTTTTTTTAATTTTTTCCAAATAACCACATTTTCAAAATTTTTATCAAACTAACCACTTTTCAAACAAAAAAAATTCGCCACACAGAGGAGTATCCACTCTATGTGGTGCATGCATACTATTTAGAGAGGAGACGACACACTGTATGACTTGTCCTCCTCTGTAAAGCCATACAGTGTGGCGCATGCATGTAATGTTAGAGAGGAGGCGCCATCTAGTGTGGCTTGACAGTGTTATATGGTTTTATATAAATGCAACCACTTATCCTCTTCATTTTTTCACACCATTTGTCACATAACTCTTAAAAAATGTCTGCCACTCCCTTGCCAAGGTTTTCACTGATCAAAAGAGATGCACATGTTATTTTTTCGGAAATAAAGCCTCCGGTGAAGATCAAACTCTAGAATACGCAGATGTTCGAGCATTTCCAGAGGCACTTGATTCACTGGTTGGAAGGAGACATTCCTGAAGGTGAACAAATCAGAAAAATAGAAAGGAAAATTACAGTGAGGAACGAAAATGGAGTAATTCGATCATGGAAAAATGTTAGATTCGACGTTGATGCCATGATGATGATGTTTGGACCAGACGATATTGTGTTGATGGTTTTTATCTCTTAGATATTATGATTTGTTTAGTTGTTTTGTCTGTTTATCATGTTGTTGTGTTGTTGTCCTGAGTTTGTGGTGTTGTAATTTTTTGGGTCATTATGTGAAGGTTGTTGTAATCAAATGATAAATTGAACACGAAATGATAACCCGAATTTAAATTGAAATTTCTTGCGTACAACAAATTAATTACTCCGAAAAGTTTGCTATAAAAAAGTTAGGTTGCAGAGCTAGACCCAATATTCAAACAATTTTTTCGATTGTGTCCGAGAAGACGGCATGTACTGCATAATCTTATCATTTTGTTGGTTGTATCCATTTTAGTTCTAATACGAGTGCTATTGGGGCGCCCTTTTTTATTCTGTCGCATTTGTTCATTGTGCCAAACAATGTCCCCTTGATAAGCAGTCTAATAATCAACCTTTGCCAACACGGAGAATGTATTAATGTACACACTTAAAACACTCTTTAATGTGTAAACGAGGGATATATGTTGTATTGGGTCCAAGCAAGCATGCGAACATGCCGCTATGACATGAGAGCAAGGCATACGAAATGCTTGAAACTTTCTGCAATCACACCAACCTCTATCTAGTTCGACCCGATAATATCCCCTTGGCCTCCCCTCATTATGATACATTGTCTCTTGTACACTGAACCAACCTTTAATACGGTCAAACACAGTGACATTATGGGTGTTTGCTTTTGCAGCCTCCTCGTTAAATGTTTTCATTGTGCATTCACTGAACAACTACCCTGATTGTAACACTTCCCTCCATTTTAAACTTCTTGTGCCAAACAATGACCCCATCCTAAAATATGTTGCTCTAACCAAAGCAGTAATTGGTAGTTTTTGGATGCCTTTGAAGATAGAGTTTAATGATTCCATAAAATTTGTTGTCATATGGCCTGATTGTTGACCATTGTCAAATGCCTGAGTCCACTTCTCCACTGGAATATTATCGATCCACCTTAATGCTTATGAGTTTGTCAACCAGATTTCTTCGTGATAGTGTCAGAATGATGGTTTTGTTAAGGCATACCTGCTTTAACAACTTTCTTTCGAAGTGTCTTATCTTTGATATGGAGCATGAAGTCTTGTGTGATATGTCTAATGAATAGACATGTGTTGAAGGGGGGTTCTGTCAACCGCTATCAGGGTTATTGTATGCACTCACAATTGATGGATGTCTGTTTGAAATCAAACAAAGGTTGGGTTGAAGAGCAATGTGTAATCGGAGATTCTTCAGAAAGAAATTCCATGCACCACCTGTCTCACCTTCAACTAGAGAAAAGGCAATCAGAAAAACATTATTGTTTCCATCTTATGCCACTGTCATGAGTAATCTTCCTTTATACTTTATGTATAATCAAGTTCCATCAATATGTATAATAGGTTTGCAAAATGCAAAACCCTTGATGCATGGTTCAAACGCCCCGAAAAATCGATGAAATATTCCATATCCACTGACACGAGTTATGTCTGGGGTAAATGCCGGGAGTGTCTCCAAAATTATAATAGTTCTCGGAGCATAATATTTGAGTGCCACCAAAAATATTGGAAGTTCTTTGTACGATTCCTCCCAATTACCGTACACAAGTTCAACTGCCTTAGTCCTCCCAATCCATGTCTTCCTGTAAGAGGGAGTATAATTGAATCTTGTAGCGATATGAGAAATAATTATACTCACCTTTAATGATGAATCCTTGCTAATAAGAGGCAAGATTTCTTGACATATTAGTTGAGAACTAAGTTTCCAATGATCCTGCATCGGAACGCTGGTGATGCAAGTGTGGAGTGGATCAATGGTACATATTTCCCATGAATCACTTCTCTTCCAGTAAGATGCAGTTAACCGAAAAGGGAAAATTGGTTTTTGATGACATAAAATAACGTACCTCCCTAAATTATTTCGATCTATACTGAAGTCAGCTAAAATTTCCATGTGGTATTTTTTGATAGCTCTAAGACACTCTTCTTTTGTACGAAATTTGTCTCCAACTTTCAAGGCCCCTTCGGTCTACATATAAGGATTATGAAAGATATCTGAGGCTGGTTCATCTTCCCCCAAGTTCAAGTTTGTCATGTGAAACAGAGGGTCATACGTATGACTCGTAGGTACAGGTTCATGCTCTTGATCTGCAACATCATCATTGACCATAAAATCAATCATTTCCTCATTATCTTATTCTTCTTGGTCAATAACATCGACTTTGGGATGGTTATCCTCGTCAAATTCATCCTCTTCTTCAAAATCTCGAGAAGGATCTACCACCTGAGATTGATTTGGTTGTTGTAATAAAACATACAACTCAATCTCATTGAGCCTGTATTGTTCATGAGTTCGAAACATGTTTCGAACATCACCATCGTCGCGCGCCTTTAGTTAATAAAATCTGACTTGGTTGTTGTCAAATAGAAATGAGGACTTATAAAGAATTTGGTAAACTGGACCACACTGCAATTTGGCTTCTAGTCTATCTTTGAAGCATGTAAAACTTGATTTCTTATTTGTCCGAAAGCAGATAAAATTGGTATTACGGAAATTAAAACCGAAGTTATTGCAGTTGAACCTCTCACCATTAATATGGGCACAATAGTATAATTTTGTAAATGATCCATGTTGTTGAGGTATGTTTTTTGTGAGTTATGAATGTATACCAATAATGCGTCCTAAACAGACACTTAAATAGGCTGATGAAAGTATGAGATGTCCTCTTTATTTTGCAAGCATGCGCCACCTAGGCTGACTTATCCTCTTGTTTTTGCAAGCATGCGCCACCTAGGGTGGCTTGTCACTGAACAACAAGCTTGCATGCATGCCATATGATCCTTGCCATGCTGCAGCTTTGCATGCATGCAAAAAGTAACAAGCCATGTTTAATGGCGCCTTAGTGTATAAAACAGGAACATGTGCCACCTAGTGTGGCGCCTTAGTGTATAAAACAAGAGCATGCGCCACCTAGTGTAGCGCATATGTGTATCTTGCATGCAAAGCTTTGTCACGTGAATGCATAGTATTCCTCAATATTTTCTTATAAATACATATAAAATCCACCCTATATGTTCATCACAATCATAACTCACACACTATTTCTTTCTTGAAACATCAACAAGAACACAAGAGTAATCAAGAAAAAATGCATCTCTTGACCATGGGTGATCAACATAGAGGAACTCTCAACAACATTGAAACCTTTGTAAGTGTATTTTCTTCAATACTTATTTTTTGTCGACAAATTTTATTTCCGTAATTCTTATGATTGTTATACGTAAATCTTATATTTCTTATACATAATTCATGTTTTTAGTAGGATGTTAAAAGATTTCATTGTCGTATCCATGAGTATGTCCCTTACGACGTGCAAATTGAATCGTACTTACGGCATGCCGGTTTTGGTTTGTTACTCAACATAGTCAATTACCATATTGACTATAACATTATTCTCGCATTAGTGGAGAGATGGAGACCCGAAACTCACACCTTTCATCTTCCATATGGTGAACATACGGTCACACTAGAGGATGTGTACATGTTATTCGGTCTACCAATCGATGGTAAGGATGTCAATGGCCGAGTCAACCAAGATAACAACATACACGAGGAAATTTTAGGAGTCTCTTTATTTGAACAAGGGTATAGAGGCCAAGGTATTAATCTCCGTCTTCTTAGAGAGTATCATAGTAGTCTCGTAATAATCAAAAATTCTACCGAGCAAGAAAAATTTGTGAAAGCTTGGTGTTACATAATGATATTATCTGGCCACTTTTTATTTCCTGAAACAACGAGTAATACTGTTAATATCATGTATTTACCCTTGTTAAGACAATTTGATAAAATAAACACATATGGTTGGGGCTTTGCTGTTTTAGCTCATATGTATAGTTCCTTATGTAAAAACACATCGAACGACAACTGTTATTTCTATTCCCGCGCCTTTTTGCTCCATACATGGTGCTGGTCGAGAATGCCGACACTCGCCCCCCGCAACACAAGGCCATTCGTCTTCCCCATTGCTACAAAGTAAGATTACGAAACCACAAATTTTACATACTATATACTGTAATCAACATGTATTAATTTATTACCCATTTTTTCTATGTAGGTGGTCTGTTCCTGGGATGAATTACAATAAATCCCCTCGAAACGCAATAGTAGTCTACCAAAATCTTATTGATCATGTTGTACCCGAAAAGGTATTAAACTTACATATTTTATACAACACTTTCAATAGGTTAATTAAGTTTAATATTTTATATAACTTTTTTCCTCTACAGTTTGTATGGAGGCAGTATAAGGATATCGACCATGAGATTAACCCAACTGATGCTGAAGTTAAGACTGCAAACACAACACTCATGAGGTTCACTACTATGGAGATGCACCACAGTGATCGTGTGAAGCTACAGTTTGGCATGCAACAGGATATCCCAGACCCCCTACATGTTTGGGACAATGGAATATACTCAGAGTTGACGACCAATGAGGATTTGATGATTTGAGAGACTTCGCTAAAAATCAATGTCGTCAATGGAGGCATCGACGTGAATTGGTCCTAAGGGAGCCGATCTCGCAAGAAGACTTAAAACCGACTCTCTAATATTTGAGATGGTACACATTGGTTTCAACAATTTTGTTTCTGTCTCAAGAGACATATTTGATCGACCCACGCCAAAGAGCTGCAACATACGCCAAACAACAACCCCAACAACCAATCCTTCAACAATACCAAACCCAACAACCAACCCCTCAACAATACCAAACCCAACCACAATGTTAACTCACTCAAACCCAACAACCATACACCACCACATTCAACTAAACATGTCATCAATTCATGCCACACACACAAACACAATACCAAGAGTATGACCCGACCCACCACCAACAATATGCACCATCCTCATCCTACCACAACACCCAAGCCACATATGATACATCTCATTCCTACCATACCACTCAACCTACATACAGTCAAATATCACAACATCGAAGTACCCAACCATCATACAGATTTTATACACCATAAGAACGGTTGCTTCGTTTCCAGCATGATTCAACATCCCAATATTATCAACTACCCCACCCACACATATTCCAACCAACAAGACTAAAATTCAACAACATGGACATCAATCTCTTTAGAAGCACAACACAGTGGGGTGAAATAATTGATGAGATGTATGATCCCGATGTACCAGGACCATCACATCAAGCACCTCATAATTAAGAGAGTCATAACAGACCCCAAACACCTCAGGAAAATCAATAGAGAGGAGTGAGACAAGGGGTGAGGCAAAGGCGGGGCCGTTTATGTCATATTAGGACCCTCTTAGGTTGAGGGGATGTCCCAAAAAAAAGTATCCATGCGATGTGTAATATAAAATATTAATATAAAATATTTTTAGTTACTTTTATTTTTATTTTTAAAAAAATTAATAAATACAACTGTCAAGCCATACTAGATGGCGTCTCCTCTCTAATATTACATGCATGCGCCATTGTAACACGGTGGGAGAACTGACTTGAGATGTTTTGTGTTTGATCGCAATTGTTGTGGATAGCAAGAGTCGCCACCGACATTTCTTTTATCCAATAAAGGAAAGGGTGAAAAGAACATGAAAGACCTTTGAAATTATTTTCTTGAGTCCGGGGGTAGATTATGAAAAGGGAAGGTGTTAGCACCCTTTTCATCCATAGTTATCTATGGGCTCTTATTTTCTTGCTAGATCACTTTCTTTTGTTTGAAAGTGTGCTTGTGGTGTGGGTTTTGAAAGTATTTTGAAAACGTGGCTTTGTAATGGTTTCGTCTCTATAAGTACGTGTACAAAGTGTTGTTTGGAAAATAGTTCAAAGAAGTGTTTGTTTTTGAAAGTGATTTTGAAAAGGTGTCTTTGTAATGATTATCGTCTCTATAATAATGCATACAAATTATTGTCTTTTGAAAATGTTTCAAAATGAAAGCGTTGGTGTATAAAATGTTTTTGTTGTGAGCAAGCGAGCAACTAGGAGCAACCTAACTACTCAAAGGTATTTAATGTTATTTTCCTCTTCCTTTAGATGTTTTTATCTTACCATTGATTTGGTAAGAAGCCCAATCGTTGGATGTAAAGGGACAAAGTGGGTCATCGTATAGACATGATAGCAATGTTGTGAGATATCTTAGCATTTCTCTTAAGGGTCTAAGATCATTTGTAAGCCAGCATTCGAAGCGTCATCGAGGGACTACGATCTTGTATTTTTTATTGTTTTGCTAAGACATCTCACATGCATGTCATGACCATTTTTAGGCAACAAGTGGAGTTAACCCTAGGGGTGCATGTGTGAACAGTGTGCTTGATTTGCGTGCATTTAGTCTTTGATTAGGGGTTGTCTACTTGTTGTTTTCATCTTCCCATACAAATCCTAATTACTAGCATTTATATGAAAGCGATAAATTGCGAAAAGCAAATATCTTGCGCTATTACAATTACTTGGGGATGGGGTGTACAAATTTACAAATGGGGGTAAAGAAATTAAAGTCCTAATCATCTATTACAACCACATTTAAATGATGTACAAGAATTGAAATGTAAAATAGACTTGTTTTGTTTTTGTTAAGAGAAGAAATAAATTTGCTTAAGAAAATATTTTTAGTCTTTTTGTTTTAAAAGAAATAAAAATAAAGCATGTGAACATAAAGTATTTTTGGTGTTTTTGATTAATGAAAATAAAAAGTGATGATAAAAATAATAAGAGAGTAAGAGTCAGAATCAGCGCATTGCTGAAAGAGGAGAGATCATAAGTTTTAACTCAGGCGCGCTGCAAAAGTAAATGTTAGCAAAAAAGGGAAGGTCAGAAGTTCTGGATTCAGACGCACTGATGTTCTGAGGTTGCTGAGAACAAAGGAAAGCCTAGAAGTTTTGATTGCTGAGAGAGTCTAGAAGTTCTGATTGTTGGAAACCTAGAAGTTCTAATGTTACCGGAAGGCTAGAAGTTCTGGTTATTGAGAGAGTGAGGTGACAATGCTATTGGGTGAGACTGGCTAGAAGTTCTGGTCCAGGAATATTGTTTGACAAATAATAGGGTAAAAAATATCAATAAATAAACATAAAAAAATGCTTCTGGGGATAGAACTCAGGACCCTTAACACTAATATCTTATGTGCACGCTCTCTACCACTAGGGTGGTTGTACATCCAATATTAGAAGCAAAAACATAAGCATGTATCACAAAGTAATTTCTGATGATGAACTTCATCTCCTTCCCCACGCCAGCCAGAGGATCTGCAACTTAGTCATTTCTCAACAAAATTGGAAAAATGCAAACATAGCAGTTATGGAAAATTTCATCACGATTTCATAAATACAACGCATTAGAACTGTAAATCAAAAGCAAGCATGAATTTTGCTAATCCTAATTCTGAACCCTAATTTCCTCAAGAAGTTATGATCTGAAATTCTCTCTACTTAGGCAACATAAATTAAATCTATAAATATGTACAGAATCAGAGCCATGATATCTACATTGTATCTTTGGAAATGCAAGCCTAACAATACCTAAGTAATGATATAAAAGTTAGAAGAAACTTACCTTGCAGTTGGAAATTGTTCTGTGACTTAGCCTGGTTCAAATTGTTTTGATATTCTGCTCAGCTTCCTCACATTCTCAGAAAGCTAAAGCAACCATCAACTTGAGTTATGGATGGCTTAAATGTTCTGGGACAGCCAAGAAGCAAAGTTCTGATTTTGAAGTGGAGATTGGTGAAGATTGTGTTACAGTCTGAAAACAGAAGTTGAGATGGCTTCTAAGTGTATATCAGAAACTGTATGGGTGATTTGGCCAAGAAATGCACAAGGAAAATTAGAGTTTGGATGTAAAAACCATAAATTAACAGGTTTTGTATTTGGACTGTAGTTTCAAGTTCTGGGAATTTTCAGCAAGGTTTCAAGGCTTTTTTCCAATGTCTCCTCCTTTTTCAGTTTGCAAAAGAAGTTTAATTTATAGGCAAAGGATTTAGCAACTTGGAGAAATCAAGAGTACATCCATCCTGGGTTATGGATCATTGACTTATTTTTGAAGCAAGTTTGGACAAGCATGTTCCAAGGCAAGGTAGGGTGGTTAGCAGCTTTAAGCACACCTAATATGAGTTTGTAAGCATGGTTTGTGGGAAAGTACACTCAGAAGCAAAGCAAAGCATGGGTTCAAAATAAACTTTGTACAAAAGTTTACTTTTCAAGGACAACAATGGTACTTCTATGCCACACATGGGAAGATCCTTTGGATAAAGAATCAAAATTTGGTGTAAGCATTAAATGATGATGAGATTTAACAAGTAAGAAAGCCTACAACATGAGATTGTGCAGTAAGCTTGAATCTAGATTAGAAGTTCAACATAAGCGCAACTTGGATTAAGAACAAATGTCTAACTTATGATCTTTGAATCTCCCTACTTCAACATGATCTGAAGGAGTTCTCATACTTTTCAGAAAGCTTGTAACATTCTTTGTAAATCCTCTTTGAATCACTTTTGCAAAATTTGATTGAAGCTACGTGAAAACTGGCCCAGAAATTCTAACCAAATTCTGACTTGAAATACTCAGAATTTACTAAGTGTTTTAGTTTCATGAACGTGTCTTCAAAGGTTTATGTTGTACTCCAAAATTTTCCCTCTTAATTCTCAAGGCTTTTCTCACAAAGATTCTCAGGATTTAAGCTTGCACAAGTGCCTTGGAATTTTCCAGTACCAAAATTAAAAGGAAACCGTCAAAAGGGGGGGGGGGGGGGACAAATAAAAATAACATTTTGACAAATTTGAAGGAAAATAGGTCTCCTTCAATTCAGCACCCTTCGATTAACTCTTGGCCTCCTTCGATTGCTCAAAATAGCTGCTAGCATGCCTCTTTCGCCTGGGCATGTGACTTCTCGTTGCAGGCTTCGTTTGTGTCTTTTGCTTCCTACATTGCTTGCTTTGAATACCAAGTTTGCTAGCCACGAGTGCCCCCTGCAAGGCAAGCCTTTCGATTCACCCAGCATGTTGCCTGCATGCTTGCTTTGAGTACTAAATTTTCTGCCCCCATGCAGGGCAAGCCTTTCGATTGGACAAGTATGCTGCCTGCATGCTTGCAATCGAAGGCCATGACCTGCTGGCCACATGTGCCCCCTGAAAGGCAAGCCTTTCGATTGAACAGAAGTACCTACATATAAAGCTTTGATTGGAATGTGGATCCCCTTCGAATTAGCATGCTTCGAATCCAAGTTGAGCCATTTGAAGCAATTTTCGTTTAAAGCAAATATGAGGAAAATCTCATGGACATACCCTACTTGACAGGCTATCTTGCTTCCAAATCCTTGTATAATCAGAGGGCCAGAAGCATAAGTCACATCTTCTACATCCCAACTGCAAAAAAGCCCCTGTTGTACCTCAAAATTTGCCCTCTCATTTTACTCAACACATGCCCATTGAGGTCCTCAACTTGCTCAAGGATGCCCAAGAGTTGACCAAACAAACTCTCTTATAAGGCAATGTACCTCAAACTAGGGTTTCCATTTTTATCAATATGTTGTTAGAACAAGATTAGTTCTGATCATATCTCAGAGTTTTGATGATAACAATAATCTATAAATTATATATTTGATACTCTGATGAACGTATTTAATTGTTTCAGATAATGTTCTGACAGAAGCATCTTGATGTGCTGAGCTGAAAATAAATGAAGAAGTTATTTGATGAAAGAACTATTTGTTTTAGCGCAAGTACTGATGATGTCTTTGATAATGTTCTGACAGAAGCATCTTGATATGCTGAGCTGAAAATAAATGAAGAAGTTCTTTGATGAAAGAACCATTTGTTTTCGCGCAAGTGCTGATGCTGATGCTGACTCTGGTAAGATAATTATTTGAATGCATCTTCTAACGCTTAGCAAGTTTCTATGTAAGCTATGTTTCAGAAGTACCTTGAAAGCAAGTGTTGTTCAAAAGTTACTTGAAAACAAGTGTTGTTCAGAAGTTATTTGAAAGCAAGCGCTGATCAGAAGTACTTAGCAAGCAAAGCGTTGTTTAGAAGATAAGCAAGCATGTTTCTAAATTCAAGACGTGAAGCAAGTTCTGAAAGAATGCAAAAGCTATCAAGTCTTGTCAAGCTTCAGGAAACATGTTCTTACAAGTGTCGTTTGCTCATTTAATGCAAAGACGACTACATGCACTCAAGTGTCTACGCTAGTGCATTGGAAAATGGAATAGTGCAAGGAAACACGCAAACATTTAATGCTCTCCATTTCGAAGGCAGCAACTGTCATGTTTCTTCATGCTATATAGAAGAACATTAATTGCAAGCCAATAGATGCTCAACTAAAAGATTGAACAACTAAAGTTCTGAATAGAACTCATCAATTTCAAAAGAAGCAAGAACTAAGCAAAAATATTATGGGCTCACAAACAAATTTCACACACTTTGTGCTATACTATTCTTAGTGAAAAATCACAGTTGTAATATAGCTTTCTTAAAAGCAAACTTTGTTTCACTATCTGTAAAGATTTATCTCTGTATTTGTTCCTTGAGAGACCAAGTTTGGTCAGATTTCTCAAGTAGACTAGGACTAGTTTAAGTCTTAGTGGTGTGAGTCACTTGTAAGATTACTTGTGCATTGTTAGTCACAACAATTGTTGTGTGCCTGTAATCAGTTGATTATAATGGATTAAGTCCTTATTGAGAAAGGAGAAATCACCTTGGCGGGTGGACTGGAGTAGTTTGAGTTCAAACGAACCAGGATAAAAATAACCTTGTCTTTCCATTATTGTTGAATTTTTAAGAAAATGAAAAAGAGAAACTTATTCACCCCCCCCCCCCCCCCCCTTATAAGTGTTTTCTCCACCTTCAATTGGTATCAGAGATTGACTCTGAGTTCAAACACTTAACCGTGTCAGGAAAAGATCCAGAAGAAAACACAATGGCAAATGAACAAAACAACAATAACTACACCAGACCTCCAGTGTTTGATGGAGAAGATTTTGATTATTGAAAAAGATAGACTATAAAGTTTCTTTCTAGGTCATGATAGTGATTTATGGGATATAGTCTTAGATGGTTTACACACACATCCTACAAACTCAGAAGGAATTAAGATTGATAGAAAAAAATATGGATAGACAACAAAAAGCTGATTTCAAAAATCATCATAGAGCTAGAAATATTTTTCTAAATGCTATCTCTAAAGTGGAATATGAAAAAAAAATCACAAATAGAGATACAACACATGATATGTTTGAGTCTCTTAAAATGACTCATGAAGGAAACTCTCAAGTGAAGGAGTCTAAAGCTCTGGCTCTCGTCCAGAAGTATGAAGCCTTCAAAGTAGAAGAAACTGAATCTATAGAAGCAATGTTCTCAAGGTTTCAAACTCTGATCGCTGGTCTCGAGAGTTTTGAACAAGGGATACACTAAAGCAGACCATGTTAAGAAGATCATCAGAAGATTACCCAGAAGATGGGAACCTATGGTCACTAGCTTCTCAAAGTTTCAAAAGATCTGAACAACGTGTCTCTTGAAGAACTCATCAGTGCTCTCAGAAGTCATGAGATAGAACTTGATGAGCACGAGCCTCAAGAGAAAGGTAAGTCTATTACCCTTAATTCAATTATAAAATGTGAAACTAAAGCTTTTCAGGGTAAAGAAGAAAAACTCTGAAGAATCTCTTCAGAAGAAGATGAACTATCCTTGCTCTCTAGAAGGATCAATCAGTTGTGGAAGCACAAGCAGAAGAATTTCAGAAACTCCAGAAGAACAGGAAATGACCCTGAACAATCCTCTGGACACAGAATATCAAGTAACAAAATCATTACCTTCTATGAATGCAATAAACAAGGTCACTACAAAAGTGAGTGTCCAAGGCTTCAGAAGGAGAAACATAAAGGAAGTTAGTTAAGGAAAAGAAGAAAAGTCTTATGGCAACATGGGATGATCTGAATCTTCTGAAGACAGAACAAATTCAGAAGATGAACAAGCCAATATAGCTCAAACCGACAACTTATCAGATGTCTCAGAATCTTCAGAATCAGAATCTGAATCAGACACTAAAGAGGTATTCCCTAACTTCACTGTTAATTTCACTAAAGCTGAACTAGGAGAAAGTCTGAGTGAAATTCTGGAAAGATATCAGCAGCTTCGAATCAAATTCAGGGAATCTGAAAAGGATCTTGCTTCTGACTCTGAAGTAACTGAGAGCCCGAGATTAGAAAACTCTGAGTTAAAAGAAAATCTTTCAAAACTAGAAAATGATCTACAAAACTCTCAGAAGGAAATAATCTCAGAAGATCCTAGTAATGCTGATAAGATCATAAAGAAATATGATCAAAGCTTCAGAAGTTTCTAGCTAAAAACATAGGATAGAAGCAAAATGGCTTCAATGATTTATGGAGTTAGCAAGAAAGACAGAATAGGTATAGGATACAAAGGCAAAGTAACTCGGCCTAAGAAAGTTAAGGATCTGGTTATCAAACGTACTCCTCTCTATTCTCACTTCACCACTGGGCACATGCATCATATTAAATATACATCTCACTCTGGAAACTCTTATGCTAATCCAAAGTTCAAACAAACTTTAAATACTCTAACCCAAAAGGACCCAAAAATATATGGGTACCAAAAGACAAAATCATCTATGTTGCAGATATTTTTAACAGCAAGGTTGATACTCCAGTACTAACACCTGGACTCTGGATGCTCTCTACTCATGGAGGAAAGAAAGCATATGCTCCAAGGCCTGGAATCTAAAAGATTATAAGGTTTCAGAGGCAATCAGAAACAGAAGATTACTGGCTCTGAAACTATTGGAAATAGGAATGGGAATACAACATCAGAAGCTCTGAACGAAGCATGTCTAAAAGGAAAGTTTTTAGAACTTTCTTTTAAATCATAAAATGTTGATCTCTTCCTCTAGGCCACTAGAAACATCTTATATTTCAATCTTTTTGAATGTACTTATTTTTATTCTGAATAAGTTTGATTCTAAAGCACAAAGGTGTTTTCTGCTTGGATATTCTAAACGCTCAAAAGGGCTATAGAATATACAACACAGAAACTCTGACTGTTGAAGAATTAATCAAAGTCAGGTTTGATGTTAAAGCTTGGCCAAGCAAACAGCCAAGAAAATTGATATTTCTGTAGGTACAGAAGATCATCCCTCAAAATCTAAAAAGTCGGAAGCAAAAGAAGACTCAGAAGATCATCCTCTTGACAATGCTCTGGATAATCTCAGAATCTCTGAACAACCCACTCAGAAAAGATGAGTTCTCAGATGATTTGAATGAAAAGTCAGTTAGAAGATTTTAATCTTTATGAAACTCAACAGTTCATTAGATCAAACAACTGTCCCATGCAACCTTCAGGAGATGAACACTTGGTGTGTTTCTGAAAGGTCACGCGTGCTAAGCTAATGACGTCGTTCTAGGTAACTGTTCTGATTTGATTAAAATCTTACGCTTTCCCCTTACTTTTCAATTTCATTAAATGCTAAGTCATGATTAGATTTTTTTTATTATTTAAATTTTTATTAAATACTCTTTTTACAGTTTTATTTTTTAAACCTATTTCTAAAAAGTCTTCATATAAATACCTTTGTAAAAACCTTTCTCACTTTTTACCGTCTCTTTCAAAACTCAAACGTTTTTGTGTATTTTTCTCTGAAACCCATTTTTATTCTCTCAAACCTAAGTGCTCATATGGCTTCCTCCTCTACTCATTCTGAGACATATTCAATCTGAGCAATACATTGTTCCTGAGAGAACCACTCTCATACCAGTGGATAGCTTAGAGGTTATAAGTAAAATAATGGTGGACTTTGAGATCTTAAAGCTAATGGTTTTGATCTTCTTCCCGCTGTTGAGTTTCAAGGTTGGGGAAACTTCTTTGACCGTCTAGTTGGTCCTGTTTTTCCTCATCTTGTTAAAGAATTCTGGATACATGCAATTGCTCTCCAAAGGTCATCTCTCTTCGTGATGGGTAAGGAAATCTCCATTACTGAAAACCTAATCAGAAAACTTCTAGGTTTTGAAGGAACTGGAGTAACTCGAATTGCTAATGGAAGAATGGAAATGTCAAAGGTTTATGCAGAAATTTTCACAAATGGGCAAGGGTCTTCAAAGGTCAGAGACTTGAAAAATAAGTACAAGATATGGGCAAGAATAATCCATGGTTGCATTCATCATAGGAAGGAAACTAGCTCTCCAGACTATATAAATGCTAACCAACAATACTTGTTGTTCTGTCTTAGAACAAATATCAAAATTGATTTACCCTATCTATTGGTTTGATCATCTCTGGACTCATGTGAAAGAAACGAGAGAAGCAGAAAGAATGAAGAACCACCCAAAATCCAAAAGGAATTGGATTCCAATGGGAAGACTGATTTCAGACATTCTGACTGAGAATGGTCTGATTGCTCACCTGGATGAAGCTAATCTGCTGGGGGAGTTAGAGCCTACTTGTGGAAAGGCTCTAACTGGCAAGAACTTGGTGAAGAAGAAGATTATAGACAAGCTGCTGATAGAACCCAACACCTTTTGTTTCAGCAACTGTTAAGAGAAGGAGGATACCAATTGCTGATTTTCCATTGTTCAACTCAGGTATCACCCTTGCATCATCCTACATTACATTCAAATCTGTAAGAAAGTGGAACACCCATTGATCCTGCTTGGCTTCAAGGAATACATGAAGCTTCTCCAGACGTTGTTCTTCAGCAACCATTGAAGAGGAAAGCAGTTGAAGGACCTTCTGCCAGACCTCAGAAGAAGAAAAGAAAAAATCAGGTACACACCAGCTAAAACTATATTTGTTTATGATTATGAAAATATATCTACATCTGTTGAACCCTAAACCTTAGGAGACATAGATGTTGATATATACCTGGACCATACCCTCTGACCCTCTTGCCTGAAAATCCTCAAAGAAATCAAGTTTTATCAGACTTGAGTGATTTTGACTCTGATGATTACTCCTCTGAAACCCAAACAGAACCCTCTCACTTAGAACCCTCTCAAACACCTGCTGAAAACCTTTCTAGACCTCCTCCCAAACCTTTATCACCCAGACCTACTGGATGGTATGATGCTGCTCTTGGAGAATACCAGGAATCAACGAACCTCTGGCCACTCTAAAGCCACCATTCAACCTACCTTCTGAATTTTTTTTTGCCTTAAACAGAACACAAACACAAAATCCTACCCCAACTGCTGACAACATCATAATCGTTTCACCTGACATCACACCACCCACATCTCCACAACTTCCAACTCCTGACTCACCAGTGATTTCACCTCCTCACATTCCAGAACACCAAACTCATGAACCATCTGAACCATCACCAACACATGAACCCTCTGAAACTCTCAATCCATCAGAAACACCTGAACCCTCTGAACAACCTGAACCCTCTGAACAACCTAAATAACCTAACCAATCAGCAACACATAAACAATCAGAAAATCCTGAACCAACTGACTTTTTGAAAACTGTAGTTGATTTTGAATCTCTAAAATTTCTGAAAAATAAAACTTTCAAAAAGCTGTTCCAAAAACCTGTTCATCCAGATGTAAATATATTCTTTTAGAATTTTTTAACAGAAGTTCAAGCTTGGTTGGACTTGCTGAAGGCAAATTGCACCAGAAATGTGAACCCAGCAGCAACAGATCTTCTATGGGAATCGTTCAAAAGAACTTTAGATGTTGAGTCACTGAAGATGCAAGATTTATGTCACTCTCAGGTGATTGAGAACTTATCCAAACATCTGCATGCCTTTCAGTCAGAAGCTGCTGATATTTGGACAAGAAGTCTTCTCTGGTGATTGCTGATGCTCCAGCTGATGAAATGGACATTTCAGAAGATGAATCTGAAGAAGCCTCTGAAGATTCAAATCCTCTAGGCAATTGTTCTAGTTGAATCAACCTTCTGCAAAAGCATCACCTGAACCTCGTGCCAACTCTCAAGATGGATCTGGGCACTCTTCTTTCAAACTTTTGCTTCGTTCTGACTCAACGGTTGCTACTCCAAAGGCTGTATCTGCTGAAGCTTCTACATCCTCTTTATCCTACTTCACTTGTAATGGATACTCTGAATGAGCTCAAGAGGAAAATGAAGCTATTCATGAGCGCTTGGACCAAACCAAGAAATCAGAACATGGATGATGAAACAAGAGAATCTGCATATGAGATCAAGAATCTATTATGGCCCTTGTTTCTAAGAAATTCTTAGTGTTATTTTGGCTTCTTGTTTTTGTTTGTTATTTGTTGAACCTCTGAATATTTTATTATAAAATTATTTTTACGCTCTTCGACTATTTTTATATACTTTTTGATTATGCCCAAAAAGGGGGAGAAAATGAGTATTTTGATCTATCTCTGATTAACAGTTATGGGACTAAGTCAAACATTCTAACAAAATACAAGATTTTCTTTCTATGCTTTAAAGAACTTTGCAGGTATCATTTAAAACTCTAGAAGTTTAATTTCAAATGAACATTATCTTCAAAATACTTGCTGAAGAAATCTTCAGAAAAAACTGTCAGAAGAAAATTTCAAAGCTCTGATGAAAATTCTCAGGAAGTTTTTTTCTTATAGAAATATTTATTTCAGGGGAGATTCCTATCTCTTATTAAATTTTATTTCTTATCTGAATATGTTTTTTGTCATCATTAAAAAGGAGGAGATTGTTAGAACAAGATTAACTCTGATCATATCTCAGAGTTTTGATGATAACAATAATTTATAAAATATATATTTGATACTCTGATGAACGTATTTAATTGTTTCAGATAATGTTCTGACAGAAGCATCTTGATATGCTAAGCTGAAAATAAATGAAGAAGTTCTTTGATGAAAGAACTATTTGTTTTAGTGCAAGTACTGATGTTGTCTCTAATAATGTTATGACAGAAGCATCTTGATATGCTGAGCTGAAAATAAATAAAGAAATTCTTTGATGAAAGAACCATTTGTTTTAGTGCAAGTGTTTGATGTTGACTCTGGTAAGATAATTATTTAAATGCATCTTCTAACGCTTAGCAAGTTTTTTTGTAAGCTATTTTTCAGAAGTACCTTGAAAAGCAAGTGCTATTCATAAGTTACTTGAAAGAAAGTGTTGTTCAGAAGTTATTTGAAAGCCAAGCACTGATCAGAAGTACTTAGCAAGCAAAGCGTTGTTTAGAAGATAAGCAAGCATGTTCTGAATTCAAGACGTGAAGCAAGTTCTGAAAGAATGCAAAATCTATCAAGTCTTGTCAAGCTTCAGGAAACATGTTTCTTACAAGTGTCGTTTGCTCATTTATATGCAAAGACGGCTACATGCACTCAAGTGTCTACGCTAGTGCATTGGAAAAATGGAATAGTGCAAGGAAACACACAAACATTTAATGCTCTCCATTTGAAGGCAGCAACATCATGTTTCTTCATGCTATATATAGAAGAACATTAATTGCAAGCCAACGGCTGCTAAACTAAAAGACTGAACAACTGAATTTCTGAATAGAACTCATCAATTTCAAAAGAAGCAAGAACTAAGAAAAAATATTATGGGCTCACAAACAAATTTCATACACTTTGTGCTATACTATTCTTAGTGAAAAATCACAGTTGTGATATAGCTTTCTTAGAAGAAAACTTTGTTTCACTATTTGTAAAGAATTTATCTCTTGTATTTGTTCCTTGAGAGACCAAGTTTGGTTATATTCTCAAGTAGACTAGGACTAGTTTAAGTCTTAGTGGTGTGAGTCACTTGTAAGATTACTTGTGCATTGTTAGTCACAACAATTGTT